>JALJVW010000139.1:24157500-24727500 GCA_024865655.1 Emberiza elegans | reverse complement strand
ACTTAGGAGCTTAATACCTGTCCCTACATAGCCTTAGGAAGTTCTAAAAACTCATTTTAAAAGATTTTAATTTTGGAAAATTCATGTTTAAGAAGATACAAAATCTGCATCTTCCATTATTAAAATTTCAAATTCAAATACTTTGTTTATGCATTATACATTGCTCTATGATGTTTTCTTATGAAAGGTTTTATAAGATATATCCTTTATATGCTATTTTAGAAAGCAAAAATATTTAAATATTAAAAACATTTACTAAAATGGTTACTTGTTCTGATATATTTGATATGTACTGCAGAATGGAAATGTTAACAAAAGTCAGAAATTCTTTGCAAGACAAAACCAGAGTGTTAAATGTTGATATTCAGATGAAATGTATAGTTGGTAATAGGAAGGCAAAATCTGGCAAAGGAAAAATGAAAATATGGCTGCCATGTACACTACCAATTCCCCCTGTAGGTGTTTGTAGACTAGAGACAGAACACAGCTGCAAAGGACAAGTGAGTGAACCTGTAGCAGAGGTACACCTATTAATTACTGTTACTTTACTCCTGTGGTAATTTTTAAAAGTAAAGCTACTTATTTTACACTATAAGGGAAAATAATGTTGCTTAATTAAAATGCTCTCTGGGAGTAGAAAAAAAAATAAAGCAAAACAAAAACACCAGTGAGAAATTCTCCTTAATGTTTGAATTGCTGACCAGTGTTACTGGTTAGATTATATTTGAAGAGATATGAATTTTCCCTTGGGTATGCTGACTGTCCCATAGCACCAGAGAATCTGGCACCTGTTTATGGACAATTGCAACATGAGATTTTTAACTGGGTTACTGAAGCAATTTTCAACTGACACACTTTTCTGAATTCAGTTGATGGCAGTTCCGGGATATGGAGATCAGTTGCAATGTAAGAGACATTTCTCCACAAAACAAAGATACAAAGCTCATTAATTTTAATCTTTGAAGGATTATGCCCAATATGACACTATTATGATCATTAAAGTGTAAGTTTGAATGGAACAAAGTTTAATAAACTGACTTCCTGCTTCCTCAAGAAAAATGGATATAAAAAATGATAAAACCCCACCCTCCTGTTGGTGGGAAGAGTCATACAGTAATAATCTAACAACAATTCTTCCTGAAAATAAAACAAATTCCACATAAGCTTCTGAAGCAAAATACTGTTCCTGAATTTTTCTGTAAAATAGTACAAAGACAAAACAAAGTATAATTGCATAGCCATTATACTAGGTTTGCAGACTGAAAAATATTTCAGGCATTTTAAACAGATGTCAGAAGGCCTTGCTTAAATCATTCTGCCCAACACAGGACAATGTATTACACGAGAAGAGTATTGGTAAGATAGGCATGTATTTTTTGCAACAGAAAAGGTTGAGACAGTTCACAAATTATCAGAGTGGTACTATCCAGACAGAAAATTCTCTAGGAGAATTTTTTTAATGCAAATTTTTCGTCCACTTTTCTGTGATACTTTACTGCCTCCTTTTCATTATTCCAAATGGTATGTAATATTCTGTTCAGTTTGTTATTATTTTGAAAAATAGAACAGTTCTTCAACCTTGATGTTCTTTTAAATGGTTAAGCAGCACCACAAGCCTCAAAAAGGATTTAATTAAATAAGCATTTCAGGATTTACTCTACCTATAAAAAAGTTTGAGCTTTAACAAGGAAACTGAAATATCCTCAGCTGCTCCTAAATTCTGTTTATATTCTAGGCAGATTATAAAAGTATGACAGGTTTTTTGTCTAATTATAATATACAACAGAAGTATGCTGTTCTTGAGACTCTCTGAAAAGAATAATTTAGCCAGCTTTATTATCACAAAATGAAGAACTGATGAGAGGTAAGTTGTCTACAAGTTTTAAAAACATAAATTCAAAACACTTTTTTTTACACATTTTATTTTGCACTTGGGAGAGAATGAAGAGAGATAAAGTGACTTTATAACTGCATTCATTTCAGTAAAGGGGCATATATTTCACATGGAGTAACAAAAATTCCTACCTTGATGGACTGACTGTAAGGTCCTATGCTGGCAGGTGCCCAGTGGGAAATGCTCTGTACATGCATGACCAGCTTTTCATCATGTACTACATCATCTGTTGCCATGTCATGCTTATGTGCAAGGCAGTCAATGCAAAACAGCACTCCATCAGGTAACAGTGTTTCCACACATACTCTGAAAACACAAGATAATTATTTTTTTTCAAACAGAACTTTGCTTGAACCGACTTCCAACATTTATTTTCCACTTTTTTTTTTTTCCTGGACATTATCTTAGAAAATTTTTCCTGGATCATATAGCAAAAGTTAGAGTATTGCAATAAACTGCTAGCATTAACACTGTTATTTCCTCAAGGACACTGCTGGCTCAGAGACAGATTCTTGTCCATCAGGACTCCCAGGTCCTTCTTTGCAGAGCTCCTTCCCAGCACTTCAGCCTCCAGCCTGCAGTGCATGGCAGGTGCATTCCTCCCCAGGTGCAGGACCCTGCATTTGACTTTGTTGAATTTCAGAAAGTTCTTCTCTGCCCATCTCTCCAAGCTGTCAAGGTCCTTCTGCAGGGCTGCACAGCCCTCTGGGGTATTGGCCACTTCTCCCAGCTTGGTGTCATCAGTGAACTTGCTGAGGAGGGATCTGCACCTTTATCCAAGGCATTGATGAATAAATTAAACAATACTGGGCCCAATATTGAACTTTCGGCACACTATTAGTGACAGGTCTTCAACTAGACCCTGTGCCACTGATTATGACCCTCTGGGATCTCCATTCAGGCAGTTCTCAATCCACCTCTCTGTCCACTCATCCAGGCCTCACTTCCTGAGTTTGCCTATGAGGCTGCCAAGAGACAGAGTCAAAGTTTTCTAAAAAGCAGCAGCAGCTTATAGTTCCTTTATAACCTTCTCACAATTATTTGTAATACTAGCATATTTTTCTGCTATACTTTTAAGTTGCATAACGGATACATACATATGACAAGACTCAAAATCCACTTAAGCATTCATTTATAAAGTTCACTTCTGTTTCCTCCAAGGAAGACTGAGTGCCTTGATGAACAGACAGACGTGTGTTGCATGTGGCCAGTTAAAAAGCAGGGGGGTTGAGGTCTATGTGGGAAACATTTCAAAGCCTGAAAAATAATTATATTTGCAGTCCATGCACAGAAAAGTCATTTAGCTCCCAGCAGGAATCCAACAAAAAATTACTTGTTCTCTTTACATATCATGTAACAGCCTTATAAAATTCTTCCCATCTTGCTTATTTCTTCCAAGAAAACTATTTTTCCTCCTCACCTACCACATGTAAATATAGTAGTTTTCCTCATTACCATCATCATAAGCATGGATGAATGGATTTTCTGCTTGGGCTGGTAAATTTTCAAGACAATTTTGCAAATTTATTGCAGATCCACACCCAAGTCAGTGCTTCCAGCATACCGCTTGTGAGAACTTCCACAACCAGGCCTCTGTACATAATGCAATGATGCAACCATGCAAACTGCTGTATAATTTTTCTTCAGGACAAAATGCAACATAGACAAATATGCAACATAAACACAGTGCTGTGGAAAGGGACCTGAGGACCCTGGTTGATGGCAAGTTGAACATGAGTCAGCAGTGGCCTGGCAGCCAAGAGGGCCAAGCATGTCCTGGGGTGCATCAGGCACAGCAGGGCCAGCAGGGCAAGGGAGGGGACTGTCCCCTCTGCACTGCTTTGCCCTGGGGCACGCTCACCTCCAGTGCTGGGGGCAGTTTTGGGTGCCACAGTAAGATATATAGCGTTAGAGAGCATCTAAAGGACAGCAGGAAAGATGGTGAGGGCAGCTGAGGTCACTTGGTCTGCTCAGCCTGGAGGAGATTCAGGGGACAGCTCAGTGCAGTTACAGCTTCCTCCTGAGGGGAAGAGGAGGGGCAGGCACTGATCTCTTCTCTGCAGTGACAGTGACAGGACTGAGGGAATGGTGTGGAGCTGTGTCAGGAAGGTTTAGACTGTATCCAGCCTTAGGGAAAGGTTCTTCATCCAGAGGGTGGTTGGGCACTGGAGCAGACTACCCAGGGAAGTGGTCACAGCACCAACCAGACAGAGCTCAAGATGCTTTTGGAAAATGCTCTCAGGCACAGCGTGTGATTCTTAACGTGTCGTCTGCAGGATCATGAGCTAGACTTTGACGATCTTTGTAGGTCTCTTTCTACTCAGGATATTTTATGATGCCCTGAAAACTGTTTGCTCCATAAAAATAAAAGTAGAAAGCCATTTTCCTGCAACTTTCTAATCTTTCTACCTTTTTATTTTATTGATGGAAGGCTATGTAGCTGGCTACGCAAATGTGGAGGCCTAAAACATACAGGCATAAGAAATGAAAGTTAAATTGTGAGAACTTGAGTACTATAAAGAGAACCTACAACATGTAGGAGTGGAGACTAATTTTGTGTAGTTTGCAGCTGGGATTAGATCTCTCCTCTGAAGGCACACACAGCCGACTCTCCCATTTCCCTCTGATTTAATAATCCTGGCCTACAGTCAGCATCTTGAAGAAGCCTCTCTGCTTGTTTTGGGTCTGACACACAGGCAGTGTAGTGGAATGTGATGATTATCTTAACAATGTCTTTGAACGATTTGTCTTGCTACACTTAAAATTCACAAGCCTCTATTACACTTCATATTCTGCAATAAGAGTATGAAATACAGGATTTTTCATTAGAAAATTGCTGAACAGTTGGTTTTAAAAATATGAAGAAGACAAGAGGTATGACCAAATGGTTGACCCTGCTTTTAGTGCAGGATTAGACTAGATGACCTCCAGAGGTCCCTTGCAACCTGTATTAACCTATGATTCAAGTGAAATTTCTCAAGCTACATCAGTTCTGCATTCTCAGCATATTATCTCAGAAGCATAAGAAATTACTGTAAAAATTACAAATTACTGTAAAAAGAAATAAGCCATTTTGATGAAGGCAATAAAAAATACAAACAGAAAATTAGTTTTAACACACATCTTTAAAAAAAAAATTCATGGGCTAGGTGTTTTTTATCCAATTCCCAATGGAAAACAAACCCACCACACCCAAATAGCACTGAAATCACATAGTACACACCTAGACCACCAAGCAGTTTCATTATGTCAGACATAGATTCGATGCAACATAGATTTTGCACAACACATATTGAAAAAACTATGCTTTGTGGACCTATGTATTAAAGTGCTAGCATCAGTGTAATTTCTTTTCATACTTCTTACTGAACATGGAAGTGCAGCTAAGCTATCCATCTAGTGTGACCATCTGAGGGAAACACAAGATATTAAGAACAACCAGATTGGATTGAGCCAAAGATCCATCTAAACCAGTATTTATCTGCAACCAGAGACAAGTGCATATAGGCAGGGGAAGAAAAGAAACAGACTAAATATAGTTTTAAAATAACTGTCAGTATCTCATGATGCAAATCTCAAGCAACTGCTCAGATAATAATTTTGTCAAATGCTTTAGTATTTAACAAAATAAATAGAACAAAGTGAGTAACATTTGTCACAAAGACCTAGAAGGTTCCAGACCTCATCACTTTTAGGAAGATTTAATATTGGCAGTATGGCTCCAGTAATGCTTTTGACACTTTCTCCTGTAACACACTCAAAGAGAAATTGTTGATGTATGGGCTGGATGAGCAGAGTGAGGTAGAGTGAAAACCGGCTGAACAGCCAGGCCCAGTGGGTGGGATCAGTGGCACGAAGTCTCACAGGTGGAAAACCAGGAGCCTATACTGGGCCCACTCCTGTTCAGCATCTTCATTCATAATTGGCATGATGAGGCAGAGTATCCTTGGCAAGTTTCCATCCACATGGATGTTGACAGGATGAAGAAACAGGCACACAGGAAGTTGATGAAGTTTGGCAAGGAGAAGATGCAAGTCCTACACCTGGGGGTGGAACAAACCCAAGGTCCAGTATATTCTGTGGCCCACTGTCTCAAAAGCAGAGTTACAGAGAAGGACTGGAGGTTCCTGATGGACACCAACTTGAACATGAGCCAACAACATGCCCTTGTGACAAAGAGGTTTGATGATATCCTGGGTTGCAGCAAATCTTTGATGATATCCTGGATTTTACTAAAACTTCAGAGAAGCACTTCTCTGGCCCACTGTCTCAAAAAGCAGAATAAGAGAAGGACTGGAGGTTCCTGATGGACACCAACTAACAAGCCAACAACATGCCCTTGTGACAAAGAGGTTTGATGATATCCTGGGTTGCAGCAAATCTTTGATGATATCCTGGATTTTACTAAAACTTCAGAGAAGCACTGCCAACAGGTCAAGGGATGCAAACAGAAAAGAAAAGCAAATAAAATCCCAGCAATACAAACATTTGTCAGTTCAATCAAGTCAAAAAGAACTAAGACTTGTAAACCATGTATTATCCTTCTGTAAGTCCAGATGGGGGGGGGCATTTGTAAACCTTATGGTACATATTAAAGCAGGAATTTCTAACCCTAGTGGTTTTGACATGAACAGCTGTGATGTTAATACTCCAAAAGGCAGCAAAAGTCTTCTTCTGTGAGACACAAACATTTGGCAAAATGCTTCACAAATATGGCAACAATAATTCAGTCTATTACAGTGCATCATAAATATACTACAGCAGTAGTCTAATCCTACCTTGCTGGTGGACACAAATCAAATTCTGTCACATAAACTGAGTTTATAACACTGAAATCTTTCATGCTTTTCATATATAGATGAACCAAAATAATATCCTTCAGTTTCAATCCCTCTGAAGTCAAATTAGCTGCAGGACAAAAAATAGCTGTTAAAGACAGAATATTGTAAATATATTTAGAAAAACAGCATAGGCATCCTGGTTTTGTTCAGCAAAACCAACTGGTGATAACCTAACTGTTGTCTAAACATGACTGAAGATTTTGCAATATACTACCTTTCCCCATTTAATACTTCTTTCCTTCATTACATTCTTTCCCATGTTAGGTTTCCAAATACACAGAAGTAGACTACAAAACAAATTTTATCCACTCTGAGCAGTGGTGAATTCTTGTTCCATGAAAACACATCATGCATTCATGCACGCAGATATGTTACAGCCTGAATTACTTGTATTCATAAATCTGATTGTCTTAGGGGGGGCTTGGGGTGGGGTGTTCATTCTGTGACAGCTAGTAATCTACAAAGGACTTTGAATCACAAAAATACAGAATTGGAAGGGATAGTAGCCATCTTCAAGAAAAAGATCAAATATTTATATGTCATTCCAGAGGGATGCTTGTCTAAGCTGTTTTTAAAAACTCTCACTGCAATAATAATCTCTGCATAAACAAAGAATTCTAAATGGCAAGACAGACAATAGGAAACAGAAGTGGCCACAGGAGAAATGAAGGAAAGATGAGAGCAGAGGAAAGCTCAGGCAGACAGCTAAAGAAGAGATACTGAGAAGTCAAGATCATCTGAATGTGTATGCACAGAATACTCCAGACACAGTGCTCAGAGAGAATGTATTACTCTCATACAGTCAACCACATAACCAGATATGTCATCAGCTCTGCAGTGTCCCTTTTGTAGCTCATGAGCAATAGAAACTAAATGAAGACATAATCTTCACTGAATATAGAACATATATAATATGAGAGTACTCATATATAATAAAAGAGTACTCTCTGACCTAATTTAAATATGCCATGTAAAGTTGTTCTCAGTGTAATTTTGGGCATCTTGCCCTTTAATGTTACAGTGTGCAAATGTATATATACTTATATATTTGTTTTTAAGTTGAGAAGTACGAGGGTATAAAGACAATCTCTGAAGGTTGTCACCTTAATGAGAAACAGTTTTTGTGTTAAACTTTTCAGTGCTTTTAAAGACAGTTCAGGATTTTGCACACTTTCATTAAGATTAGTTAGGTCACACCAATACTGAATTTTGTTCTAAATGTCTCAGTTTTACTTAGTCATACTGCCAATAATAAAGGCAATCTGAAGAGGAGAGTTCTCACTTACAGAAAAGAAAGTGTGCACAAGTGATATAAGAGGCTATATAGCAATTAGAATGTCCTAGAACTCCTATGAAATCACAATACATGTCCAGAAATATCACCTGATAAATTAGCATGCAAGGGCAATTCGGTATGCAAATAGAAATGTATTTGAATGCTAACTGATAGCAATCACTAGTTCAATATTAGCTGTTACATCATCAGTTAAGGAGGAACAAGGACAATTTTTGAATTTCCAGCCAGCGCTTTAGTCAAGAAGAAAGGTCTGCAGGTAAAAGTTCTGCAGCATTACATAAAATACTGGAGGGGGGAAAAGCTCTCAATCAATGGGTACATACCTCTGCACACGCAAACATCCCCACTCTAAATTTAAAATATATGAGCCAACAAACTAACTCTAATTTGTGGACACAGAGCAAGCTGAAGGGAGTAATTTGGGTAAATTCAGAATTTCTACCTTTACTTTAAAAACATCTCCTAAGTAAAAGTACTATCCCTTTTCTCCCTGCCTTAACTAGAAGAATGGTGGGAAATAACTTTTCCCCAGCTTATAATCAAAATAAAATTGATTCCCAAAACACTTTAGTAGAAAGGCATACATGATGATCTCTTTAAGCTCTTCACAACAACTTCTGTTTTTCAGGGACAGTACCTGAAAAGGTTTCCCTGCATTCCTATTGCATCTGTCCTGGATATATGGGGAAACCTTACAGACTTTCTGTTGAATTTCAAGCCATTCATGGTTTCTAATAATTTATAGAATATGATCAGGTGAGACACACCCTTACTTAAGCAGAACTTCCCCAAAAGTTTACATTGACTGAAGTACAGCTTTTGCATTGTTTTTGGTTGGTTAGCTTTTTGTTTTGTTGGGGTCTTTTTGTTTTTTATTAAGGGGTTATTCAGAATCCTTAGCTGAGAGCCACAAAATAAAGTATCCAAACTGTCTACAGGAAGTAGCATTTAAGAACTTTAGCATGTTTTAATGTAATAAAAATCCACGGTTTCCTTCAGCTTATGAAACTTTGTCATGGTACAACTACACCAGAGCTGCTTTATATTATATAAAGCAAAGCAATCTTTGTCATCTTCCAATCATATCTAAAAAAAAAAGTTTAGCATGAGAGTTTAAGAAAACATATGTATAAACAGCGATACACTGCATTCCCTCCCTTTCTTGGCTTCATAGAATTCCATCCATTCTACAGAACGTTTCATAGCATCCAGTAGGAAATTTCCATTTCCAAATCTTTTTGTCAGCACACATCCACTTTAGAGGTGGTTAAATCAGTTAACACAGCAAAGAGTTTGAAAGTATTGTGCTGATTCCATTCTCACTACAGTGAAGCTGAACTGATGTACAGATTCAAAATGTATGTTCAGAAAAAGCCTTGTGCACATTTGCAGATTAAGTATTGAGAAACAAATTGTTTTGTTTGTCATGACAGAACCGTAATTCATTCAGTTTCCACATTCACTTCTCAAAGGAGAATAACTAAAATAAATGTGAGAACTGAAATTTTCTGCAAAGGATATGAATCTAAACTGCTTTGTTTCCTTACCATCACACAGGTAATGCAAGGAATCTGCTGAAAGCAACAGGCTACCGCACTAGTCAGACACAACATTTTTTGGCAGATGCTAAGGCAAAATTACATAATGTTTGTACAAGCTAACTTCCACTGAAATATAATGAGAAAAAAAAAGACTGCAAAACCCTCTTGCTTCACTTTATAGATGATATGCAGATTTACACTAAAATCTATTGTCTTTTTCTGTAAAAGTCTGATCATCTCCACCTTGCTGATTTCCAAAAAATCAAAAACTAGCTTAATGACCTTCTACCAAGTATAACTTTGCTTCTGAAAAAAAATTCTAGGATTTCTTTACCATCCTATATTCAATCATGAATACTCAACTGGACATGCAAAAATATAAGATATATTAGAACAACATCTCATGCAAATTCTATGAGTTTACCCATTTAGATACTAAAAATTATTTCCATTTTTGTGAATGAAAAGAAGCCTGTACAAACATACTTTACTTAAACTTTAGAATGAAAAAAAAACAAAACAAAAACATGAACATATTATGTCAGAAAAAAACATCAATATTGTATGTCAGAATCTTCTAAGGAACCTGGATTTCATGATTCCCAAGACAGCAATTTTGCCTTTACATTAGGAATATAAATGAGATCTACTGCTACTGACCTAATCCTAGATGCCAAAATGTATATCAGCTTTCTAGAAAACTTAATTTAAAATTATGGAAGCTACAAACGTGTTTTAGCAAGTAGGCAGCATCTACAGCACACATACATACACACACTATATATTTCAAGAATGTTATAAAGTGAGCAAGTACTGTGTAAATAGAGTTTTTACAGTGATATGAACACTGGCTTTCCAGGGCCTTCAAAGTCAGTCAAATTATGATATGTTAAATATTAAAGCTGGCAGTCCTTATATCAAAGGTTCCAATCAAATGCAAAATGAGATGGCACGCCAATAACTACAACCTATATATAAAACCCTATGAAAATAAAAATTCTTCCTTAAAATAATATTAAAAACACGATCAGTGACAGCAGATAATGTATTAACTGAATAAAGCACCTCTGAGAGAAGAAAATGCTTCCCGTGCTACCTCTAGAGCATTTTTATCCTTTGATGGAAGGAAGTGGGCAGTGATACCCGAAAACCATTGGTAACCACTCAGGGATTTTCCCGAATTTTGAAGCGTCTTAGCTATGGGAAATGAAGAAAAGAACTACAATTATAACAATGAAAGGTTTCAGATTAACCAAGGATACATTTTAAATTGTTTAAAGAAGAACTTCAACAGAACAGAAACCGAAAAACTGTAAAAACATCTTCAAAAATATTTACAAACAGATGTAAAAGTAAGGATTCTAGGAGCAAAGCTCCCAAATTCTTCTCCAACACTGACTTCACAAAATATGCATGCAAGTAGCACATTAGCTGAGAACTTCAGTACTTTTTCTCCTCCTTTCCATTTTTGCTGATCTTTTACAATTTCTCGACCTGTTTGGTTACAGACTTGGCACAAGATGTGACACTGAAAAGCTAAAATTTTTGAAAGTATTCAAGAGGCATAAAAACAGATTTTCAAAGTTGTATGCCAAATTTTACTGGAAGTTAAATGCTTAACCTGGTTCTGATGATCTTTGCAAATGCATAACATGTTTAGACATTTTTAAAGCCCAGCAGTTACTTCTCCATATTCAAGAAATACCAAAGACCTAAATAATATTCAATACCCAAATACTGTTAGCTGTGAAACTTAGTTTTCAGGAAGTTTACCCATCTATGTAGGTAGTGTAACAGAAATGTTGTGGTATTTCCAGAAGGAGGAGAGGGAAGGGAAGAGGGAGAGAAAGAAAGGAAAAATAATGTGTTATGCTCCTGTAAACTAATTTGAAATGCTTCACTACTATAGATCTATTGCTTATTATCAGAAAAATGCATTCTAGTAGGATCTCTCTTTTCAGACTAACTACTACAGGTTGAGCACATTTTTTTCAGGAGTGTTTGTATAATAATTAAGATATTTCACCTGCATGAAACAATACTTTTATCTCATTCTTTAAAAAAAACTGTTCAAAACTCACTGAAATCCAAAGACTTATGTTTCAAACTCTTCCAGATGACTGGAATATTTTTCTGTGGTTCATACTCTTCTGATGAAGGAAAGATATCATCATCCATACAGCTCATCTCACAAGAACAGCTACGGACCACAAAATTACCCAAAGATTCTTCCTGCTTGAAACAAACATTATAAAATAAGCAAGTAAACACCATGCCAAGCAGTATGAAATCAGCACATTTTATCATTCAAATACATGTTTAAGTTACAAAAAAAACTAAATTCAACAGATACATATCTTAGAACAATTCACAAAATAATAGCATTAGAATTTCCCATTATTTTGCAGGACTGGAGAAACATAATGTACTCCTGTTCATACACCAAATGGAAGACAAAGGCAGACTTAGTAACTGAGGACAGTAGATATGGAAGTTGATGAGACCCAGGAATAACACCAGAAAGAATACTATTATGAAGAAATGGTATCCCACAATTATGTAGAAGACAACTATGTTTTCAAAAAAATAGTATAAACTAAGTGAACAAAAGAACAAAAGCACAAAATAATCATTTTATGATTAACATTGTATTACATACTGGAAATAGAGCAAAAGACTAACAAGAAAGTTTTAAAACTTTTTGGAAAAATGAATAAAGGCAGTCCATGTAAAAAAAAAAAACTATTTCTATTAGCTCACAAAGACTATCCTTTCCATCAAATGCTTTGATATGAGTGGAGATAACAGAAAAATGCATTTCCCAAGATCTATACATTGAAGTAATTTCAATGTAGACAAGGAAGGAAAATCATTCTTCCCAGATGCTTTCTCAGGAACAAGAAGAGAAAACTACCCACTGCACCTTTTAAAGCAAAATACACAGGCAGAGTGCTTACTGACCAGTCTTCAACAATGCAGTGCTCATTACATTTTCAACATCCCACATAATTACAGCATACATTTTTTGTATGCTGTAATTTTTTGCTGGTTTTTTTTTTTTGCTTTTTAATTTTGGAGCAATCACAACCCTTACTCTCTCTCATCTGATTTTCCAATCAGCCTAATCTGAAGAGCACATTGACTTTTGGATCACTAGCTTGGGTAATATCACTTGTCTATCTAAAAGCAGTATAAATTATGACAGACTTTACCTAGAAACCCTAATCAAACACCACTGCATGCTGTAATGCCAGATTCTATAAATTAAATTTCTTCCCAAAGATCTCAATTTTCATGTAGTGTCTAAACTATGCATTTTACTGCAGGCTTCTTAAATACTAAATTCACAAAAATGATAATAAATCCAGATAAGGCAAGATAAAAAGTTGACAAAACATTAAATCTGTGACAATCCTTATCAGTGATTACAAATTTCTGAATATTCCTTTAGCTGATAAATTCGTGTTCCATGCAAAATGTCATTAAAAAAGAACATTAACATTATAGTTAAATAATTTTTATTGTATTTAATTTTATTGTATTTTTTCTTTCCTGTGAAAAATAAAACCTAACTTATTGCAACTTTAAATATTTCTCTTCATTTTAATCAAAAAAGTCAGAAAAATAAAGGCAGAAAACTATAGTATACATGAGAACTCTGTGATAACTCAACCCTTACATCAATATTTGACTTCACTGAAGTGAAAAAGGATCCAGTTAAGTTAAAGGAGTACATTTGGAAATTTTAAGAAAAGGCTAAATTACAAAAAGATCATTATCTGTGAGAGGAAACTCAATTCTGCTGACTCTGAAAGAGGTCATAGGTAGTTTTATAAGCACTGTAAACACTAAGTCTATTATCTAAGAGGGGCTGATGTTCTTTAACTGGACTTCATTTTATTCATTCCTCCAAGAAAGACATGAAAGTCAAGCAAATAATCTACTTTACTTGAATCAATTGTACCTCAGAGGTTAAAAGAAGTCAAGAAGATGTAACATAATAGCCAGACAAAAACTGCAATTTAGCACAAACATGACACGCATTCCAACATTACAACAGACAAGCATCCAGCAGCATCTGTACCATTTCCCACTCATTGAATTACACCTTTGACTATTGCCATCAGTGGGTGCATCTTGCCATCACCCAGAGGGATGCCTGATTGCTCCTAAATCTTCAGGTATAACTTAAAAAAATAAAGAAGCAGGAACATAAATCTATAATTGAAAAAGATCTTAAGATGATTTAAGCTACAAGAACCAAGGAAATCAAATTATTTCAAAAGTTTCTTATTTTTTTATCTACAAGATACCACTTCATGGAAATATACAGACTGTATAACAGCATCACATGCCAGAAGTGCTACCACTTGCTTCTTGTAAATTGTTGTTTTAATAAATAAATTATTTTTACTGAGTAATTCGTAGCAGCCACCATGAAACAATCAATTTGCATTGTAGCATGGGCATTCAGGGGAGTTCTAATGTAACACAGGCAGAGTTTGCACCTCTTGGCCCTGCCCTTAAATAGCATGCACAGTCATGGTGATATGAATGATGCCACTACACTGCTGCTTCGGGTTTTGTTTTTACATCACCTGGATCTTAATTTCACTGTGCCATAAAAATCCATCAGAAAGGAAAAAATGTTAACTGGAAAGGAAAAATTTCCAGTTTACCAGTTTTTTACTCACTTTTATTAAGCTTTATATAATCACCTTTGAAGAGATCTACAGATATAAGTATCTTCAGAGGCTGCTATTAAAGATCTGAAATTTCTCTCAATTCCCCAACCTGAAGGAGCAAATTTATATGTTCTGCAAGTGAACATGAAAAGAGCAGCTATTCCATTTTTATGCCACCAGTTAAAATGCTTTCATTTATGTTTCTAAACATGACTTCTGCAAGATGTGTTTCATAAAAAAAAAAAAAAAATCATGGGTATGGAGTGAGCCTCAGAGACTCTATCACAACTGGTTTGGTATAATGTAGAGAACTCCCCGTAGCTTTGTAATTTGTTAATGTTACAAATATCCCAAACTGATGCTATGTGAAATTTTCATATCATCTATAGTCACCTTTTTCCTAAGTAACTCCATATTTTACAAATAATTTAGCTTCTATCTATATTTTATCACAGAGATAAATAAAATTAAACATCTGTGTTTCCACACGTACATAAAAACCTGGACAGTTATAAAATTTTTGGAAATGATTGTGAAATTTCAGGAATCTCTTATAAGATGCAAAGTCTGTAAAAAAATTAGGGATGTCTGTTGTTTTCAATGCCTATGATACATCACAAGGACTCATTCAAGGCTCCAAAAACATTGGTAATCAATCACTTCCCACAGCAGCACAGGTGCAGGCTACAGCAGAAGTATTAGGTGTGGAACCTGGCACCCGAGGAACAACAGGCTCAATGCCAGCCTAAGCAGAGCTGCCATACTCTGTTTAGTAGCTAAATTTAAATCCATACAAATGTTGGTCTTCCATTCAACAGAGGAAGTAACCTAAGAAGCTAAAACTTATAGACTGCCACAAACAGAGTAACTTTCCCTGAATAATATTCCCACCACTTTAAAAACAAAAAAATCAAGCTTGCTATAATGACATTTTAATTAAATCTTACAGAACCTATTTTATCGCATAACATTTTCATGTTACTTCACAGAAGCAATATATTTTCCCATTTGTTACACAGTTTCTCCCACACCCACTGTACATTGTGATACCAACCTAATTTTGGATCAGAGCCTGCATGCATGCATACACTTAACTATATTCACATAACTCATGTCATTGATGCAAGTGCGCTCAGAATGAAGTTAAGCAAATGCACAAGTGTTCCAAGATCCAAATTCTCCTGTTGAAAAAGCCTTGGAGCTAGGACTTTGACTGATATAGCTGAAATTCCATGCAGTGGTCTTTTATGAAAACAACAGATTGTCTTTTTAAAAAGCTTACATTCTCTGCTACAGAAACTGGTATAAAAACCTATCACAACACAATTCTAAAACTGATAACTCTCCCACTGAGCAGCAATGAGAATACAGTGGAGCAGAGATCTCAGAAGACAAAAGATTATGATAATCTCTTTATTCTTTGTGATGTACCTTGATAACAGAACTCCTTGAAATAAATATAATGAGAGAGATCACATGCATCTTGCAGTATTTTGAGTACAATATACAGAATCATAGGAAAGAATGTCCCTTATGCCAAAATACTTTCAAATAAAGTATCTTCATTATGAAAAAAGAACTAAAAATTATCTTTCCTCAGAGAACTGGACTGAATCTGCAAGCAAATAAGAGTAGAAAAGAAAATCCCACATTTATTATCTTAGTGTTTGAAATAAATCAGAGCACAAAAAAAGTTTTGAAGTATTTGTTATCAAGTTTTGAAAACAAAACTACAAGGGTTATCTATATTCTTATGATGCAGAAGGGAAACTAAAGGTTGCCTAGGAGAAGTATTGTTAAATGATGACAAAGTATTCAAGTATTCAAAAAATGCTACCCACAATGTTATCAACAAAACATGTTGTGAAACTTGAAACTCTTTCTTATTTTCCCTGACATCACTGATAAAGTCTAATTCTACAGCTAAAGTTCTAAATGTAGATTAACTAAAATAATTAATGAGGAACTGGCTACAATGTTAAAAGGCTACAATGTTAAATCATATATAACCTCTAAGAATGAGTGCCTTCAGTACACACAGCACACAAATATCTCCTGAAAACCTTTCCTAAATTTACAGGTGTACAAGTTACTCTACAAGTGTTTTAAAAATCTCCAAAATGACCTGTACAATAGATCTCCTGCCATTTAACAGGGACAAACTGCTTGCACTTCTGACGTGTGTTCCAGCTACAAGGTCGAGATCTTTTACAAACAGGAAAATACAGCATCAGTTTATGATAGGTAATATAATGCAATGGTCCATTTTAAGAGAAAGCAGCAGCAGGCATGATTCCTGTGTCTCTTATAGGCAAACAGGCTCCTTTCTTCTGCAAAGTGTAGAAAGAAAACTACATGATTCCCTCTAATTCTGGACTATTCAAACTTAAGGGGCTGCAGTTTCCATGTTTTATTGTTTGATATGTGTGTGCTCCTACTCACTGGAACTTGGAAACAAAGTGTTCCTTATTAAATGTGAGAAAGAGCAAATGTGAAACCATGAACAGCAGCTAGTATTTTCACTGTTGTCAGAAGTATAATCCGATCAACAGAAGCTCCAAAGGCTTTAATTTCTGTTTCTGATCTTTACGAAGCCAAGACAATAAAGTAAAGGAATATAGGAGAAAATTAAAGCAAGTTCATCGTGCTGACAAACTAAAAATGTTTCACAGTTGTATTTTTTCCTAAGGGAAAATACTCAGAATTTAATTTTTATTGAGTAGAAGGCCAATACACCCAATTCAAAGATTCTAGAATATGCTTCAGAAATTGCCTCCCATGAAAAAAAAAATTCTAGATTTTAAGTGTATGAAGTGACTATCTTGGCAAAGTAAAATATTGATGAAACTAGGTATCTATAATATAGTGGTGATCTTTTCACCCTGAAGTAAGAGACATTCCCAAATTTTAAGCATTAGTGTTTTATTACCATTCTTTTTTATTCTTAATGGTTTTTTTTGTAAAATGCCTACAAAAATTGTTTACCATATTTTTAATAGTTTTAATAACAAAATATAGTATTTATTGCTTTAGCCTTTTCTGCATCTGCACTATTTATGAAAGAAAAGTGGATGTGTTTAAAAAAAGCTTCAATTATTATGCAAAAAACATCTTGAAGTTGCACAGAAATATATTAAACCAGAACAGCGAGTACAATGTTATGTTCCCCTAGGCACAAGGGCTCATTTTGCTGCCAGAAACAATCGAAACCAAATTTCTAGGCAGGCTTTGTAGTCAAACATGAAGAGATTTAGCTAAAGAAAATGCATTATAGAGGAGGAAAGACAGCAGAGACCAAGGTGCACTAGCTGTAATTGCAAAGTATTTTAAAAGTAAATTTAAGGAATGTAAAATTAAGACCTGTGGCAAATAACAAAGACAAAATTAATATACAATTCAGTTAAAAATATGTTTATCTCACAGCAGAAATGGTAACAGAACTGATGTCATAATACTTATTAGAATTACACTTCACCGTGGAGTCTATTAATATGTTCTACAAAGTGCTTACCAAAGTGGCTTTACACATTGTTCATAATGGTGTATTATTTTTCCCAATTTTCAGTAATCCCTTGAAAGCCTCAAACTAAAATTAGTTTGCCTTCTGAAGCAGTATTTTTCCTGCAGTACGTTATTATTGTGGGATTGGTTGTTAAGTGCTGAATACTAACTGATACTTAAATTTTTCCACAGGCTTATAAGCACAAAATAGTGAGCAAATTTACAATACTACAGGCATATCAATCTTGAAGGCATGCCTTTATTATTATGTAGTTAAATGATGCTAACAGTTATGGTCTGAAAGACTGACTGGTTTTCCATATTTATAACTTCTCAAAAACTTAGCTTATTTTACCATGACATAAAATAATCTATAGCCAAATTATATTAATGCTTTTGCAAAAATCAGACTATTTTCCTTTTAAATATACATTAGTTTATGTACAAAAATTTAGGGCAAGCTGCTGCAAACCTCACCCCTTGCAAAGTGTGACAGGTTTGTCTAAAATAGATTGGAAATATGATTTACTACAACACTGCCTGAAACTGTGAGGCTTTAACCAAATCTAAAACATCTACATAAGAAGGGGAAAAGAGCTACTGAACAGATAAAAGTAAAATCTTGATTCTTATATCAAATGTTATGCATTTTAATATGATTTTTCCTCTGATTTATGTAAAGCTTTGTGGTTTTCATTTTCCCTAGCCTGTCACATTGTAGTGATGTATGGTACATTTTAGCGTCAAGTTTGCCATAAGCAATAAAGTCAGTGGCCCCAAAGAAATATCAATATATTATTAGTCTTCCCCACCATGCCACATTCCCAAATTTTCCTTTATTCAGCCTATTTGGTTTTGTTTCACACAGTTTATATCCTTTTCACAGTCGCCCACACAAATATTTAATGTTTTATTTTTGAAAGAAATGCAAAACTAGAAATTGACAGGATGAAATACAATTTACTTTCCAAGGCGAAATGAAGCCATCATGGAAGAAAAATACTGGGGTATTTTACCTGTTTGGAACAACAAAATTAAAAAAAAAAAAAAAAAGAAGAGGGAAGAGGGGAAGGCATGATCTATTGAAAGACATGCAGGAAATGTTGCTTAAGAGACATGAAATTTGAAATACCAATAGAATAATGTTCTGTAACAATTTCTGCACTTCTGTCATCAAAATGCAGAAAGACATAAGAAGAGCTATAAAAAGATGACTGCAACAATAGAAGAAAGATCATGATGCACTCTCTTCAACAAAATACTAATACTTGTAGAGGCTCAGGAAGAAAAAATAATAATTTTAACTGTAAAATAATAAAATAAAAAAGAGAAAAGTGATGACAAATATTGTCTGTTTTGACCTTAGTTTTGCTCATGTGAAAGTCTGCAACATTTAAACCACTGGAGTTTCCTATTCCTGTTCTGCTCTTTCTACAGATTCATAAATTAATACAATTAATTCTAATGAACTAATAATGATTCCTTTAAAATTTTTGATCAAGATAATCTACACATGATTCGAGGTCAATCCATTTTTCATATGGAAAAAACCCAAAACCCAGAACATTCAAAACTCAAGCACTTCCAGGTTAGGAAGTCTTTAAATCATCCACTTTACAACAGAAACATCAAAAAGAGATGTCACCTCCCAAAAATCAATATTGTTCATACAGTTTCCTAATGTGTTCTACAGTGCAGCTGTTCTACCCAGGTTGCACACATGCTTCACTGAACCACACTGACTGAGCACCTTGAGGTTTTGGGATGAAAAATGCCACACAAATATACTACTTCCATTCATTCACTTGACACAAATGTGTTTGATCATTCCTAGGGCAAGTTCTGAAATTCAGCTAAATATGTACATTGTTATTTGAATGTAACACCTACAAGAGAATATGATGGCTCACTTCAAACTGTGACAAAAGAACACAACTATAAAGCATCCATATAGCTTTAAAGGAAAAGAATATTTGCACATAACTAGAAAGCATGCACATAACTTTAAAGGAAAAGAACACTTGCGGCCTACTTGCCTTATTCTCCAGGTGTAGTTTTAAAAAATGAAGGTAGGCCACAGGTGCAAATGCATCAGCCGAATGCATGACCACCTTGGCTGAATCTCTGAAATACAAAATTTTTATCATTAAATAGTATAGTATACATATTAGAGACAATATCAAATAATATATATAGAGAGAGACAACACTTAGTCATATAACACAAAATCTAATGTGACTCATTGAAAATCTATTAATTTCTTATCAATGTTTTAACATAAATTAAGAAAAAGTAGTTTGTTATTTATATAAAATCATATTGTTGAACAATTATATTCAAGAATTTTCAATTTTCAAAAGGAATAAACTATACTTCCTGTGTGAGATGGCACAGGAGATGCAGCAACAACCACAAAACCACAGATGAAATGAATGCAAAGAGTAGGTTTGTTTTCATTACCTCGGCACCTGGGGCCCCTGAAGCAGCGTTCAGGCAGGGGCACAAAAGAAGGGACATGGGCACTGCAGAGACTTGGTCCATGCTAGAGCATCACCAAACCTGCAGGTCTCACCTGCATCTCAGGGATTTGCCCAGATGCAATATCCCACTGTGCTTTGATCTTTCTCACAGCCAGGCAAGAATCTCATGTGGGTTCAACAGAGCCCCATAGTCTACCACAGGCCTATGCTATCTAAACACAGATGCTCTACTCACCCAACACGAGGCCAAAAACAACTACTATGATACATGTGTTTTTGACAGCCCAGCTGCAAGTCACTTGAGAGTATTTACAACCCTCCTTGCCCATCTTCCACTTTTTCCCACACTTCCAGACCAATATTAAGAGAATTAGTTAGCTGTAGTCTATGAAAGTATAAACTACACTGTGTTTTAGATTCCAGAGATTAATACAAAAAGCAATCTTTAAATTTCATCAACAGGAAATTTTTCAAAAGTCCATTGTTTTGATAATGCTCCAGGGATTAGTTTCTGAAGTATTAACAACATACAGTATTGCATACTGAGAAATTGACTGATCCAGCCATCTTGCATCTGATAGTGAAGACTACTAGACACAACTTTTTAATGCCAAATGTGTTGGTAACAATGTTAAACTTCCTGTGTGCTGATTCAAATTAGTTAATTTTAGTTTTCATTTTTACAGACACAATCTGTCACACTTTGATTCACAAGAGGCAGTATCTGTTATATCCATCTGCACAGTTTTACTACTTAAGAAAAAGGTAGCTCTAAGAAACAAACATCAGAAGGTGAGAAACTCAAGGAAAACATAACAGAAATTCAGATACAGTAAAAGAAAATCTGAAAGTTGTTAAAAGTAAGGCTAAGACACACATAATTTTCCAGAAACCATGGTGCCCTTGGTACCTTCATAGTGTTCAAAGAGACTATATAGATAGATTTCTAGTAATATCACATAAAACCAATGCAAACTCAAAGCAGTTGAAGCTTTGGCCAGATCCCAGTTCCTCAACAAAAGTGTAAAATTAACAGAAATGCCTGTTCTATAAAATGTGCTTTGGGATTTAATAATAACAAAATGTCACAAAATAATGATAAATACCTTTAACATAAGAAGATCAATTTAAAGCAAACTTTGAAAGTATTTTGATAAATAGGCCTTAGATTCATTTATGAGAGTAATTATCAAGATTCTTTATTATTAAAATATTGTTTATATTTAAGATATAAGGTACTTTATACATAGTTCCTTCAGATTAAAATAATTCTGTTCAAGTGACAATGATGTCTTCTAATTCTAACAGAAATAGGTAGAAAAAAAATAGGTGGAAAGCAGAATAGTTCTGTTTAGAACCAATTAGTCTCCAATTAAAAAACCTAATCAAGTCCTGAACTTGACACTTCATATCCAGTTTGGAAAATAGTAAAAAAAAAACCCCAACCAACTCAAAACACAGGAAAATCAGATTTAAAATGAAAAAAAAAATGTGTGAGACCCCAATAAATTCTACAAGGCCATTTCACACTAAAATCCTGAATTTTGAGTAGGAACTTGACTATCTAAGATGATTCATGTTTGATTGTAATGGAAACAGAGGAATTTTGTTAAGGAAATTATCAGAAGACTTAAAAAAATGAAGAACAGTTGAAAAACCGTCTCAATCAGCTATTTGTTTTGAAATCAAAATCATCTGATCTCTCAAGACTTCTTGAAGACCTAGAAAGCATCCAATAATTTTAAAACACTCTGTAACATTTCTCAATACAAATATATCAAGCTAGAACAAGACTGAGAGTACAATTACAATTTTATAATTTTGCTTTTAACTCCAAACCTAGAATTACAAACCTAAACACAGAGCTAATAATAAGGTACACAAAGGAAATTGGTATTTCCCTAATATTTCAAATGGGACTATTTACTTTCCAAAAGATCAAAGTATTCTGTGCTCCATGAACAAAGAGGCTTTTTATCACAAGTGCAGATATTAGATGGTATTCATATAGATGAGAAATAGATCTTTAAAATTTCAAGAAATGTTGATTAATTGTACCTTAAATATCAGCATAAGAAGGACAGGAAATGCTTGGTACATTTCAAACACTGAGCGTAAGAAAGCTGACAACAGGATTATAATAGACTACCTGGGAAAACCTGATAAACCACAATCAGAATCTAGTTCAATATTTTGGTTGCAAGATTTTGCTTTCACTACTAGATATTGTTTATTTTCAAATATATGTTTCACTCAATCTGTCATGCTTCCTTTCTGAGGTACATTTTTGAATGAAGACAGAGAAGAATGGCAAGAATTCAACTTAACATTCAGAAGCAAAAGTCATCATACAGTTTTGCATTAAAGAGACTCCCATTTCTCCATAGTGAGTAACATCCAAGGTTGCATTTTATTTTCTACTGAGCCAGCATATTTTTTTATTTTGCAAGGATATAATGTAGAAACATATCTTGCCAAGTTTGAGAGGGCAAAAGTCATTGACCAGTGAAAACACTACCTGTAAGTAGAGTTATAAATAAAAGGCATACTAGATTTTCTCCTGCTTTTTTAGGTTATGTAGCAAGGTTTTGGTGGCAGGGGTTAGTGTTTAGAAGTGGTCTCTATGACATGAGACCAAGGATGCTGAGCTCATCAGCAACATTGGTAGTGTCTCAGAGATAACATATTTTAAAACTATGCTGCAACAGGAGTGAGAAAAAAATGGTAGTGACAGCCCTGCAGACACCTAGGTCCATGAAGAAGGAGTGAGTGGAGGTGCTTCAAATACCTGAACAGATTCTATGTAGCCTGTGGAAAAGACTGTGGTGAAGCAGGTTGCTCCCCTGCCCGGCAGGCCAGGAAGGACACATCAGAGCAGATACACACACTGCAGTCTGTGCAGAAACCCACACAGATGCAGTTTTTCTGACAGGACTGAGCCTCATGGAAGACCCATGAGGAGCAGTCTGTTCCTGAAGGACCAAGCCCCATGGGAAAGCACATACACTGGAGCAGTTCTTGAAGAACTTGCCTGGTGAGAAAGACACACATTGCAACAGTTCATGAGGGAGCCATGGAAAAGACCCAAGCAGGAGCAGGAGAAAAGTGTGAAGAGAAGAGGGCAGCAAAGACAGTGTTACAAGCTGACCAGCTTCATTCTCCACTTCCTTGCACTGCTCATTGGGGAGGATGTAGAAAAGTCAGGAATGATGAAGTGAAGTTAAGCCTGGGAAGAACAAGGTGAGAAGGTATATTTGCTTCCCACTATTTTACTTTTTTTAAAATGTATTTATTAAATTTGGCAATAAATTAATTTTCCCCAAATTCAATGTGGTTCCCCATTACAGTACGTGGTACATTGCTCTCTTCTTGACCTACACATCTTTTCATCTTATTTTCTCTCCCTGCCTTCTTAAAGAGGGAGAGAGCAGCTTTGGCAGCCAGCCAAAGTTAATCCATCATACCTGTTTGAAGGCAAAAGTATTCTTTAATGTCTTCCTCAGACACTTTTAACTCAGGAGATGTTTTGGAGTTGTTCAGGAATTTAGGGATCTTGAAAATCCTTACAGGTTTTAACTTCTAAGTTTCAATGCTTACAACATTTAAGCTTTAAAAATTTTATCAGGATTTAGTCCTGCTTTAGGAATGGTACTTCCAAATTCAGTACTCCCACTGAGACTCTCCAAAATCACACACTTCTCTCTTTCACTGTCCCCTACCCTGGCTCTCCCCTCTCCATGTGGTGTCATGGAGTTGAGAATTGGAGACGCAAAAGGCCAAGACCATGGGTTCAGATAAGAACAAGTTACTGGCAGAAGCAGTGAGATAAAAAAATGAACAATAACAGCACAATATTAATAACAAAAGAACACAATCGTGAGTGATTCAAAAATGCTCACTGAGAACCCTGCTGCAATGAAAATACAGATGGCTCCCCCTCTGCCACGTTTTTTTCAACTGGGAGGAACACTCCTCTCTCAGAGAGAGAGGGAGAGTTCCTGAGTCTCTTTCCCCAACCCTGGCAATGAGTGAGGTCCTATCAAATAACATTAGGGTCCTAGGCCGCCTCCCAGCTATTGCAAAATCTAAACCTGGCCTAGCTGAAACCAGGAGATATGTATACCTGAACCATGTATATCTAAACATTTGGAAACTCTACTAGCAGAGTCAACATGATTACAAAGTCTGTTTAGATTCAGTGTATATGAAAAGCAAGAATACAAAGTAGAAAAAATTCATAACTTACTTAAAGAAGAAATGATAAAACATTTTTCTTGTGAAGTTCATACAATAAAACTCATTGAAGAAGTGTTTAAAAGTCCACTGTGCCATATATTTATTATTAAATACTCACTAATTTAAATATTTGATATGTTTTTTTTGTGCTTTTATTTTTAACTTTTATTATTTGGAGTATCACCAAGAGAAATGAAAACAGCCACACCACCTCTGATTCAGCTTTTCCTAGTCACTTGAACTGTCTTTATATGACTGACAACCAGATAAACATTTAGAATATATTATAATATATTCCTACTTAAACTGCTCTTTGGTTGATCCCAAACCAAGGGCATAATTAACCAGTATTTCAGTGGACATGTGCCAGATTAGCTGCCAATGCTTTAACCACTTTGTCTATTATCTTCTGCTCCCAAATGCCATGCAATGAAATGGAGCTAACAGTTCTTGGCTCTCTATTCCTTACACAGACAGATTCCAGTCTTACAGAAAAGTGAAACAAATGGACACGCACCATGAAAGCATTACTCATGCCTATATGCTCCATAATCTGGACCTGCACTAAGATGACTGAGAATCCATCACCAATACATGATTACTGGTCTGTTTACTTGCTTCAGAAAAAGAACAGCAGGCAAAATATTTTACTTGAAGCAACCAGGCCTAGCTACTTAACAGACATATAAGAAACAAGACACAAGTAGTTCCCACAGCTCACTACACAGATTTTACAATTAATGTCAAAGGAATAAACTATTCAGCGTAATTGAGATGGATTCATACAAAGTTTGCATTTAAAATACCCTCTAGTAATTGAAGAAAAGTGTTTATTGTTATCATTCTAAGCTACTAAACTTACACACACACATATACACAGTTAATGGAACCCACAGGCTACTGAAGTGGCACTTTATCAAATTTAGCTGTAATGAAAGATAAATATTACAGGCAATTCACACTTCATGAAAGGATAAAAGTGTCAGTGTATAGGTACCAGTTTTACTGCAGGCCATAATCAGCAAGTAAACGAAAGTGCAAATGTCTAAAAAGTTTATAGCCCTCTATGAACGCCTCATCATGTCAGGTATTGATTTAGGTTTCCAAAGGACTTTGCCAGTGTTAAACAACACAAGTGTCTGTGAACTTAAAGAACATGTTTTACTTCTGCAGATGCCATGAGTTACCTCTTAATACCTCCAGTTGTCTCAAACTAAATTTTAAAATGCTCCCATTGCTTTAATATAAGGAAATAGAAGAAACTGCTCCTTACACAACTATTTTCTTCTTAAACAGAGGGCAGTCCAGAGTGAATGTTTCATATTCTCCTCCTTCTCCACAAACATGGACTCCGTATTTCTCAGAGAGCTATCAAAAAAGAGAAATTGAAACATGTAGGTTTTACACTAAAGTTTATTAAATGTATTTTGCTGAAAATGTCAAGACCAGTACATACTGATTGCTAGCTGGGGTTAAACCATGACATGCACTTTCTAAAAGACTACGCACTACAAGGCTGAAAAAACCCAATCATCATACAGTCAGGTCTTGATTTCTTTGCATACCTATTACAGTTATTAAAAATTACCAAAGTGTTACATTTTAAGTAGAACTGGCACTGTGATATTTAGATTAACAAGTTGATTCCTTGTTCTCCTTTCTCAGTGGCCACAAAAGCTTGTTCAGGCTCCCATACTTGTCTTTCTTTAGCATATCTATTTCACTTGCAGGAAAAACTTTT
The DNA here is from genome assembly GCA_024865655.1 of Emberiza elegans. Taxonomy (NCBI): domain Eukaryota; kingdom Metazoa; phylum Chordata; class Aves; order Passeriformes; family Fringillidae; genus Emberiza; species Emberiza elegans. The sequence continues at coordinate 24,701,284 of JALJVW010000139.1, read as the reverse complement.
ACTGTGCGTCAACACAAGAAGTAGCACTTCACATAGAAGTATACAATGAACACATTTTTTGAAAATAGATTCAGATTTGTGTTCTATGTTTAGGTAAATATTCTTTCAAAAAAACCCCTAACAAAACAAATGAGAATTTTCTAAGTCAAAAGCAAAAAGCTAAAGCAAGGTCTAAAGAGAAATGTATTCTTTATTTTATAAATTGTATTTAATATACTTTCTAAATCAACGCATATTTATGAATATTCCTGAAGCTCTGGATATCTTACTTAAATACATAACTAGATAAACTGAAGCAGTCAAAATATGAGACATGACTATCTTAATTAATTCCTGCTTTACAAATGAGCAGCTGAGGAGCATGCACCTAAGTTCTTTTGCTGGAGAAAGAAGTGCAGAACTGCTCAGTAGTTCACTGTACTACTGTTTCAATGTACTGTACTGATAGATAGTAATCAAGCACCAGATCTGAGCATGGGGACACCCTCTCTGTCTGTGTCAGAAATTCATGTTCCCAGCAGCAGAATATATCACCTTATAATGTGTCATTGCAGTGATTCAAGCCAAGCCCTGTCCAGGTTTTTTAACATTAAACAAGCACTAACATTCTGCTTTAAGTGACTCGTAAGAACTTGAACTGCAGTCCTTAACTCCACTGCAAACAACAACGTTACTTTTGGGAATATTTGCTTAACCCCTTTATGCCTTTCCTTAGAGGAACAGAAGCCCATCTATGATGCTTCTGCAGTCAAAGTAGAAATGCGGTTCTCCAAAACATCAGAGGGCTAGAAAAAGTCTGTCTGGAAGCTGTAAGATAATTCCAAATCTGCTGTTTCTTTTGAGGCAAACATAAGACTGGGATATTTATACATTTAGATTACATTTTTATATGGTTACTAGAATATTTGTGTAGCAAGTCTATTACGTATATTCAAATGATACTGTACTGTTGAAGCTGAATATAGTTCATGTTACTTTACAGTTCTCTTTCAAAGCTTCTTACTTAAAAACTTCAGAGTGTTTATAACTTCAGTTACTTAAACCAAAGGTTTGAATGATCTTCAGCCATTATTTTGTAGAAAAGGAAAATGCTCTGAGAAAACAATACCTTGGTAATGTTCTATGTGAATATTTAGTTGTGTGGTGCTATAAAATCAAAATCTCTTTTGGAGCTTATTTGAAACATTTTTTCAGTGTCTTGTTATGAGAGTTATTTTTAATCTTCCCTTTCACATTTTCTATCAAATAAAAGGAGCAAAAGAGAACCTTTAATCAAGTGCTCATTAAAAAATTACACTCCTGACATAAAAGAGAACTCCATCTGTCAACAATGGCAACAAGGTTTCTATAGGACAAATACATCAGGAATAATTAATGTTGATGCAACAAGAATGGACAACCTACAAACCAGTTAGTCAAAATCTTTTATTCTTACTCTTTTTGAAACAAAACAAAAAACCCTAATGAAAATGATTAAAAAATTGAAAGAGAGAAAACCAGATCTTTCTAACTGTAACCTTTACACAGTGAATACATGCAGTGACTGTTTACAAATCACTTTCAAAATTGGTAGCTCTGCTTGTAAACAGTGTCTAGAATAATTATTGGCAATTAACATAGAATACTCAGAAGATGTAAGACTATTTCCTATCTTTGTTGTGAGAAATTCTCATTTTCAATGTCACTGGCTTCAACATCATTCTTGACACCAATTATACAAGGTGCTAAAGGGTTTTCAGCTCTCACAAATGTCAACAGGACCAAAAGATATTTAGCAGCTCATAGAACAGATCCTTAACATTCATTTAACAAAGTCAGTAATACTTTTTAAATGTCATCAATGGCAAGAGAATTTTGCCTGTTAATAATTTAGAATATTAACATTATTTGAAGACTGATTATTTGGGTTTGCAAATTGGATGCTACATTAATAATAATAATAGAACAGCATGGACTCTAAGTTTTATGATTGCTAAATCTGCCTTCTAGTACAGATGAGCCAAAAACTGCAAATTTACAAGTCAAACATAACTAATTGCAAGTAATGCAAGTACACTTTAAACTCCAAAAGAAATCTATGATGAAACCATCTTCCAGGCTACACAAAGTTTATCTTAAGTACACAATGAGATATAGGATATACATATAAATGAGATACATATAAATGATCAGTCCAAACATTACCTGAAGAACAGTCTCTTCCTACCTTGGGAATGAAACACAAGGATTAAAGCTTCCTTCTTTAACTTTCATAATCAAAGATAAATATTTGAATTCAAGCACTTCCTTTTTCAAGTGAAGAATTTGTTCCCAGACAGAATTTGTAAGACTTAATAAACTCTTGTATTTACAGAAATGCTCTTTACATCAAGATGTTCTCATCAACTTTTGAGGCAAATAAACATTTTCCTATTGCCTATTGGCAGAGCCAGAATTACAGACCAATATAATCTTAATGTCCATTTGCCATTCTATTAACAAATTCAAAGGACAGTGGGATCACAACGGGAGACATAAGTCGACAGAAAATTCTTTAGTGTAAAAAGCTGAGAACCCTGTTACAGGGGAAACATAATATCAGAACTGTTATTCTTAAAATTTACTTATCTTGATGTTTGATGCTCCTACATCAAACTTGAAGAAACCTCAAGTACAAAATCTGGTCTTTTTTCTTTTCCCTAGTTGAATCATTTTTCTTTAAACAAATCTACTAGCTCTGCCAACAATCATTATCCTGGTATGAGGACACACAGTCGCTTGCACAGAATCAAATACATCCTCAAGAGTACACCTCTTATTCCATTTTTAAAGGCCCCACTGTATGCAGTCTGATTGTATAAATGGTAGGAAACCTGCAAATAGGAATCTTCGGGGAAGTTTTGTATCACCTATGATTTTGCCACTACTGTTTCTTGCTGTGAAAGTCTCTAATGTACAATTGTTTAGCTGTATCATATTGATATACCAGTTAGTGTCCCTGCAATATTGAGGTTTCATGCCTTTAGTTTGTTTTAAAGATGGTGACATCATTTCTGAACTATGTCAAGAAATGTTTTCTGATATGAAAAGTGCTTAGCAAAGGCTTATATTCTGTGTACAAAGCAAAGCTTTGGGCTAACACCTAATTTATGAAAGTAAGTAATTTTTAGTAAGTTTATTTTACTGAATTTCTGCCTCTGTTTCTTTTTACCCTCAGTTTTAACTATATGAATACCATTTAAGTTATACTCACCTCCAGAAGAACAGGCTCCATTTCACCAAGAGTTTTTCCTAGATGCTTATCGGGATCTAAACCTGCAAAAAACCCCAAAGAAAGTAAAAATATTTCTTACGAAGTACTCTTATGACATCAAGAAATGGTTTTTTTTTTGTTTTTAAAATATATTACATCGCCCTTAGAATTACTATCCTAAAGAAAATACACTGAGTCAGAATTTTCCCTAATCTTTGGGCAAATATTTTCCAGGTTAATGAAAAAACAAAGCTAGTAACCACTTCACTACATGTCAAGTGGAAAAGCTATTGGATCCCTTTCTTAGAAATTTCACTATTCAGTGAAGCAAACACACAGGTACATGGTAATAAAAACACTACAAGGATACTACCTCTTTAAGTCAGAAGTTACCTTTGTAGATATATATGGAATTAAAATACAATTAATTATTTTTAATGCTTCCTGCAACTGGAAGGGACACAGGCTCATAATGAAAAGTTCTTTTGCCAAATCCCATTTTTTGTTTGTTTTATGCAAATATAAAATGTAAGATTAAAAAGGATGAGATATAAAGAAAACTCAGACCTACAGAATATATTGAATGTCGTACCTTTGGATCCATCACAAAATACTCTGTACGATGTCTACATTTTGATTTATTTTTCTTTGTAAAAAAGTAAGCCCTATTAACACTTGATAGCTGCTCTAACTTGCTCTTCTGTATTCCTGTTTCATCTTCTTGACTTTTTAATTTTGGTCAGCTCATGGCATTTAATGATCACTTCTCAGGATAAACCAAGTAACTGGCAAAAATGAGCAGTGGGATAAAATAAGACAGGAACAACTGTTTCAAAAGTTGACATCTTCAACCAAGTAAATATGCTAGTTGGATTTGACACAAAGTGGTCAAAAGGTCTTACCATATGAAGCAAATGCGAAAAAACAAAATTATAACTCCTGAAATGGAAGGAACACTGTGAAATTTTAAGTTATCCCATTTTTTACTACTCTTATAGTTATTGTGGTTTGGGCTCCTTTTTGCACTGATACAATACTTGTCTATTTTTTCCTACTCTACTGTTTCATGCAGTAATAGGTATCATTACAGAACTGCCACCAAAATTACTCCATTCAGAAGCAATTTCTAAAATATGTACCTTGCAAAGCACTTTAGATTGTTGATGATGAAAGCTGCTATATAAATGTACAGTACACTATTATATAAAGTCATTGCTGAGTTAAAGTAGCTAATATGTCTCTTAATTTTTACAATCGTGATCTTGGTATAATTAAATTTCTGTGAAACTAAAACAACTTAGAGTGAATGAAATTTCAAAACACTAAGAAAGTTTTTAAATATTTTATTAAAGCACATTAAAAATTCTCTTACAGTGTAGGGGAATGCTTTTAAAACTGCTTAATTATTAAAGTTTTAAAATACGTGAGTTTTTTTCTGCCATCTATTCCTTTTTTGTATTGGTTTATTTCTTTTTTTTAACAGACTAAAAATGTATGTGCTAGATATGTGATGATAATTTATTCTTGTGGAAATAGTTTTGAAAGATATTAATTCAATTTCAATAGTTCAAATGGTTCTGGTGATCTCTTCCAACTTTGTCGTGGTTTGAGAGGAAGTGGATCTCTGGGATTTTTGTGGTCAGTCCAATTGGCTGCCCAGGTTTGGTATTGACATCTGGATTGACCACTGAGAGTTGGATACGCCTCTGAGAACACACAGGGGTTAAAAGCAGAGCTCTGCCCCTGGGAAGCTCTCTTGGGACTCCGCCGGGAAGGAGCTCGGATCTCTCCCCCCCGTCCGGCTGTCCTTGCTGGGCGGGGGAGGGGCAGCCATGCGGTAGGCCTGGGCCTGGACCGGAATGGGGGTAGGCCTGGCCTGGCCCCCCCCCAGGGTGGAAGGGTGGAAGGAAATACCGGAGGCATCAGGCAGCCCCCCCCCCCAGGAGAGAGAGAGTACAGCCCGTGCCTGGACTGTGCTACCTCGAAATTTGATAACACATGCCAGCAGCACAGCCGAGAAGGAGAAGAAGGGGGGGGGGTGCAGCGAGAAGGTGTCCTGCCGCTGTGGGAGTCTTCGGGTGGGCAGAGCCTGAGTTTTTTAACCCTTTTCTGGACAATGAAAACTTTGCAGAACATTAACTTTTCCTAGAAGAGAGATAGAGGTGAAATGGCAGAAGGAAATGTGCAAGTGTGGAGGTCCGGGCAAGTGAAGGATGTCGGGAGAGTAGAGAAGAATCCTAGGTGGGAAGAGATGATGGAGTGGCCTTGGCTGGACTCTTCTTGTATAGCCATGGACAGAACCATGTTTCCGGTGATACAGAGACTGCATCCAGGGGGAGGCGATGGCTCAGAGCCAAGAGGGTTCAGTGTTGGAGCCCCTCAGCCCCAGGGGGTAAAATTTGGGGGGGACAGGTGTCCCAAAGGTGAGACTGTGCTCTTTTTGGAATGGGACAAAGCATCCTTAAAAGGACAACCCTAGAAGCAGCTCTGGTCCCTGTTCAGTGGTGAGAGCACTGGACATGGAAAAGGAAGAGGTCACCACAGCGCAAGAAGGACTCCTCTCCTCTTGATAAATTGAGACTTGATTATCTACTGGGTGGTGATGGACAGAGAGTCAGTGATTTGGGAGATGTATTGTGTTGGAAATTTGGTGGGGGGAGGAGGAAATGTGTTTGTAAGGTTTTCATTTTCCTTGTGTGTGGTTTTTTTTTCCTTTTCCTTTTCTTTCCTATTGTAGTGTAGTTAATAAAGTTTTGTTATCTGTATTTCTAAGTGGAGGCCTGCTTTGCTTATTCCTGGTCACATCTCACAGCAGGAACCAGGGAGAGGATATTTTCATGGGGGCACTGGCATTGTGCCAGAGTCAAACCATGACAAACTTACATCAGGTTAACATTTTGTCCTTGATTATAATGGGATAGGTATTAGGCCAAACAAGCAATTTCTCTTGACATAAATGAAGGAGTACTGCATTACAGCATCATTTCACACATTTATATTAACATTCTTCTTTTAATATAATTACTTTGCTAAGATAAGCAATCTCCCCCTCCATAAAAAACAGACTGATTTCCTCTAAGTTTAAACTAAGGGACACATTACAAACATATGAGAAGGGAAGAAGTTGTCAGAACGAGATACACCGACTATTATTTCTTTCACAAGGTTCTCTTTGGTAATATGGACATAACTTTAGTTCAGTAATGAATACAAAGCAATAATTTAAAAGAAACTCTGATACAAATAGTTTTTGAAATACAAATAAATTGCCAATGTATACACTATGGGTAAACTCTAGTGATATCCCACACCTACATGAAACTCTGTGAAGGGCAATGTACCCTTCCTGTATCTCAGCAGAATTCTATTTTTGGACAGCTTGCTTTTATTTTGAAACATAGTACTACTCTTAGCTTCCAGTAGGTTTATACTGTGAGTGAACAGAGATTGTCTGGTAAAGGCATCAGGAAGCAACGTAACTTTCAATTTGCAGAACCAGTAATCCACATCTCCAATCTCTACTGCTATGCATGCATAGATGAAGCTGTATGTCTTGCTACAATTAGTATAATAAAGTATTTGGAACCATACTTACAAAATAGCTTTTTTAAAATCTATACTTCTATTTGGTACACTTTTCTTTATTGATTCGAATTCTTAAAATGGCTTAGACTAACGAGAAGAACAATGTATTGTAAATTCTTAGTACCACATCCTCCAAATTTATCCTCAATGGAACTAAATGTGAAGGAAGCCAAATGAATGGATAAACCAACAACAAGGTCCAGGGCCTGGATGACTCTATGTAGAATTACAAAATTAATTAGGAAGGAAACTATAATTTGTAGGACTGACATCTATTTTATTTAACTTACATGTATCAATGGGGGGCAATTAGAATTCAATTAAAATATTCACTTTTATTACTTCCCTGACTGACCTTGAAGTTAATGCCTGTTTTATTTAATTGCATCATCTATGAATAAATGTTAACCCTAGAATGTTATGGCCCATTATTTTCAATGCATTTTTAACTCCCCAACTGAACTACATCCATCAACTTATTATGTGCTGCCAAGAGAGCAAGTGGGGTTTTATTTCTTTGAGATAGACTAGTACATGAAAACAGAAACATCTAAAAAATTTGATAATGCTGTTTTTGACAGTGTTCAGTAAAAATAATTATGCTTTCAATTCCAGTTTTGTAGTCTAGTTTGACTGTAAAATCAGTAAGTGATAGCACAAATGGTATAATCACTTGAAAGTAATTGCTACTCCATCTGTAATTTCTGATAAATCCACTGACAGGAGCAGAACGCCTTCCTGCAGATATCAACAGTGGTTGCAGAATGCTCTTATGCACAGCCACAAGACAAGCGTAGAGAACTGCAGACATGTCAAGAGATTGGGACAGAAATTCATGGCTTTGTTCTGTGGTGGAAAAAAAGAACACTACTAAAAGGCATTTCATAACTGTTGCAAAAGAGCCATACTTTAAATGGTTCACTTTGTATACATGTATTAGTGTAGCATGAGGCCCTCACCTGAGGGGCAGCTACCTGGTATTAACTCCATTTATCAAGACCATTAGAAATCCAAGTTACATTTTCATGGCATTACATTCAGCTAAAATATCTACATTCTAAAGCCTTAACTGACTAACAAGAACATGTCTTATATATGTTCAGAATTTTAAAATCATCTGGATTCTTAAAAAAGTGTTTTAAAATAAAAAATTCTATTTTCACTTCTTAGTAAAATCTCAAATAAATAAAAATAAATCATAATTATCAATTTCAAGAAATGTTGGTATATAAAGCTCTTCTGAAAGCTACACTGAACCAAACTCTAACCCATAAGATATGAACACATTGTAAAAGAATCACTACCACACACATCAATAAAGTATGAGTTAACCATTATCTGTTGATAATATAAGGGGGGAAAAACTCCAGCCTTTCCTCACTAATCAACCCTACAATTCAAAAACTTAAACTTGCTACTCAGTGAATTCTTCCATAAAATAAGGTAAAAACAAATCTCCAAAATTGATATTATCATATTCTTCTTGAAATATCAGATTCATAGGATTAGGATAGGCTTTTGGATAAAAAACCCACCTATTTTAAAGTTACAGGAACATGAAGTTCCCTTTTTTCCTGACTTCTTGAGGAGTAATATTGAGAAGAGCAGTAACTGCCATCACTATGAATGTAAGGGACTAAAACTTCTAATGATGTAGGGCTGTATAATCTGAAACAAAGTTTCTGGAGAGATCCTAACCAGCTGCTCACCAAGACTAAAGTTGTTTAGAATTTTGAATAAGAAAACAGGCAATGAAAGACTTTGGTTTTCTGGAACCAAAACTAGTTTCTGCTCAATCTCTTTATCATAAAGTAAACAGGGTTAACAATAAGATGATGGGACATGTAAGGTAAAGAAATACATATAGAAAGCAAAAGAGTATAAAGCAACCCCTGTCTTAGAACTGGAACAGAGAAAATAGGACTATTTTTGAAGGTAAATTCTATTTAAATTCTATTTCAACTGTGTCTTTTTTTTCCCTAAGTTAACAATACAAAATCAGTGATTTTCAAAAGGAGGGTCAGACACTATTCTTTACACAGTACAGAAGACAGGAGAATATTTCTAGTAACACAGGAAAAGCCTGTACACAACAGCATTAGCTGTTAACACAGGCTTACGAGGTAGGAGTGCAGGAATGTGTTATAACCTTCACCAACTAGAAATGCACATGCCACACAGATACTCTTGAACTGTAAATCTATACCTTAAGTTGCCTTGAGGTAAATTATTCCTGCTGTCATATTTAGCTTTCATTTCTAAAAAGAGCTGGGAAGTGAACTTTTTGTCTGGTAGCATAATTTGACAGGTTCATTCTTAACTTCCTCAAAACTTTCACACATGAAAGGCTGTGTTAACAATGGTGAACTGGATGGATTCCTTGGATTTCCTTTTCAAAAACAAATTGTAAAAACTGCTTAATTTTTGTACAAAAATAATGAAAAGTGCAATAAATAATTCGTATTACTGCATCTCTAAAAGATTTGAGATGAATAGACTTCTAATTTATTTTATGAAAGAGGAAAATCCATGTGACTTGATCATGCATCTACTTTTCTTTTTCCCTTGCTCTTTTTCTACATTTTTTTCCTTTCTTCTTTTTTTCTGGTATGTGATAATTTATCCAGTGTGGGAATTGTAGGGGGATGGATCCTGTAGACATACTGTAGATATAGTAACTCTTTTCAAGCTAAGTGATACTAAGTGATAAAGCTAAAGACATTAATCCCAAAGTGGTTCTAGCATATGTTTCCAATGCAGGTTAACTGAGATCTCAGTTTATCTTCCTTCTTGAACATTTTTCAATTATGTTCTAAACTAGGTTAGTCTGATGTCTAAATAAAACTTAACAGGAGAATATTTCTAGTAACACAGGAAAAGCCTGTACACAACAGCATTAGCTGTTAACACAGGCTTACGAGGTAGGAGTGCAGGAATGTGTTATAACCTTCACCAACTAGAAATGCACATGCCACACAGATACTCTTGAACTGTAAATCTATACCTTAAGTTGCCTTGAGGTAAATTATTCCTGCTGTCATATTTAGCTTTCATTTCTAAAAAGAGCTGGGAAGTGAACTTTTTGTCTGGTAGCATAATTTGACAGGTTCATTCTTAACTTCCTCAAAACTTTCACACATGAAAGGCTGTGTTAACAATGGTGAACTGGATGGATTCCTTGGATTTCCTTTTCAAAAACAAATTGTAAAAACTGCTTAATTTTTGTACAAAAGTAATGAAAAGTGCAATAAATAATTCGTATTACTGCATCTCTAAAAGATTTGAGATGAATAGACTTCTAATTTATTTTATGAAAGAGGAAAATCCATGTGACTTGATCATGCATCTACTTCTCTTTTTCCCTTGCTCTTTTTCTTCATTTTTTTTTCCTTTCTTCTTTTTTTCTGGTATGTGATAATTTATCCAGTGTGGGAATTGTAGGGGGATGGATCCTGTAGACATACTGTAGATATAGTAACTCTTTTCAAGCTAAGTGATACTAAGTGATAAAGCTAAAGACATTAATCCCAAAGTGGTTCTAGCATATGTTTTCAATGCAGGTTAACTGAGATCTCAGTTTATCTTCCTTCTTGAACATTTTTCAATTATGTTCTAAACTAGGTTAGTCTGATGTCTAAATAAAACTTTAGAATTCTGAGAGGTAAAAGGATCTAAAACTTTTATTTTTATTTTTATCTATAATCTTTTGTGGTTTTTTTTAAACATCAAAGATACTTGTGTTCCAGTTAAATCTAGGATTCAAAGCAAGTTAGCTCTGTCATTTCAAGAACAGAATCCTCAAAAAATCTTTGAAGAAATTCTATACCATTCCATCAGATAACAGGGCAGTATTTCCAATCAGATTCTTTTACAAAATCACAGCATCACAGAATGGGTCAGGATTGGAAGTGACCACAGTGGGTCATCTGCTCCAACCTCCCTCCTCAGCACAGTCATCCTCAAGCATGTGGCACAGGTTTGTGTCCAGACAGATCTTGAATATCTCCAGTGAGAGAGACTACACAGCCTCTCTGGATGATCTGTTTCAGCGCTTGCTCACTCACACAGTAAAGAAATTCTTCCTCATGTTCAGGTGGAACTTTCTGTGACTCAGTTTAGGCACATCGTCTCCTGTCCTATTGCTCAGTACCACTGAGAAGAGCCTGGATCCATTCTCTTTCTTCCCCCACTCCAGACACATATACTGAGATGAGTTAGTCATCTCAGTCATCTTTTCTTGAGGCTGAAAAGGCCCAGCTCCCTCAGCCTTTCGTCATAAGAAAGCACCCTTAATCATCTTTGTCCCCCTCCACTGGACCTGCTCCAGGAGCTCCATGTCTCTCCTGTCCTGAGGAGCCCAGAACTGGACACAGCACTCCAGGTCAGGCCTCACCAGGGCTGAGCAGAAGGACAGCATCCCAGGACACCATAGGCCTTCTTGCCCACAAGGGCACACTGCTGGCTCATGGACAGTTTGTTGTCCACCAGGACCCCCAGGTCCTTTTCCACAGAGCTGCTTTCCAGCAGCTCAGCCCTCAGCCTGTGCTGGTGCATGGAATTATTCCTCTCCAGGTACAGGACCCTGCATTTGCCCTTGTAGAATTTCAGAATGTTTTTCTCCAAAATGTTGGCAGTTTGAAAAAGATTGTGGAAGAATTGAATAGTTGCTGAAAAATAGCATTAAACTACTTTTAATCAAATGCAGCAAATGGTTAATCTCATTTAAAGTAGTGACTGAGTCAAATTGTTCTCAGGACTTTTACTGGGTCTAAAAAACTTAAATACAAAGTCATTACAGTTTCAGTTCATACAGGCACATATGTACACCTTTCCTGATACAATTTTTTTTGCATAGAATATCTTAAGAGCATTGTTTGCTTATTCATCTATTTAATTCAAATTGTTCAACTGATTTAGTATCACATGAATACAAATGTGTCTTAATAAAAAGATATGTGCTTTTTTGTCCCTATTATAGAGTTCTGGTATTTCATGTTTTGAACAGTTGTAATTCTAGTAAGCTTTGTAGAAAATAATTGAAATTTCATTCTGTGGAAGAGGTGTGGTGCAAGAGGAAAAATTTGTGTCATTTTCATTAAATCCATCCCCCCCCATGCAGACAAGTTATAAACTTTTTAAAAAGTCACAATCCCCAAGTGGATCAACAGAGGTTTCTGACAGCAAAGATCAATAGATCTGCTGCAAAAAGGGTAAAAAGGCCAGAGCAGAAATAAAGGATCAGACTAGGACAAGAAGTCCTGCAAAACTTCAAATCATAGTGACCTGAAAAGCAAACATCTATGGGTCTAACTACACAGATGTGTCTTTAAAGGTTTGAGTTTATGTCCTGTTTCAGCATGTAAGTCTGTAAAGTAAATGGGCATCTAGAACTTAAATGGTATCAAACATTAAAGAGCAGCAAGTGTATATTCTAGTATTAAAAATATACCATTTGTACCTCTTGATTATCATATTGTTAAGATAATTTCTGCTTTTGACATCTTTTACTAAGCTCTCTTTCTTCCACTATTTTTCAGCTCCAAGTTCTGACTATTCTTCTGTCTTTTTCACTATAGCCCATACTTCCCTTCCTGTTTCACCTTAAATGCCTAATAACGTGCTCTTAGCCTGCTGCTTCCATTTAAATTTTCCTTTAGATTATGTCATCTCCCCAAACTGCAAAGTGATCTTTCCATTCTTAAGCCATCTCTCTCCTACTTTGTCTGTCTGTGACATCTCCTCAACAGCACTCAATAATATCAGCTTTCAACTACTTTTTTGTTTTCAGGCACTGCCCCTTACTCTTCCTTCTAACTCTTGTTATCTTTTATGACAACAACATCCCTCCCATTTTCTGGTGTATAGGCTCAGAGTTAGCAAAGAGGGAATCTTATTTCTCTCTAATTTTTTTCCAAACAGACTTCTGCAAAATCCCATTTCTTCCTTTTCTGTAACACAATTTATTTTCAAACATTTCTTTATACTTAATATATGCACTAAAACCTCTTTCTGAAACCTCATCTTACACTGGTAACAAAGTATCTGTCATTTATATACAAGCATCAAGGCAAATACCATTCTAAATGCAATGATTATTTTCTCATCTTATTTTCCTAAGCATTCAACTATGAATCAAACTTTATCTTTAAGTCCAGTACCAGTTCTCTTTCCTCTTCCTCATTTCTTTTGCATAACATCTTAAATCCCAAGCTAATTTTTTTTGACTTTCAGTCTTGCATACAATTTCCATTTATCGGTGCTGATCTTTTCCTGTGTGAAACTTTTCTGCCGGGAAAAGAAATGGCTCGAGATAAAATGGCTCTCTGTTCTTATAAGTGTTTCCAAGTCTTTTCATGCAATGTCTAGTGAACAAACAGGTGTATCTTTTTTCTTTTTTTATCATAAATAACAGGAATTATGGAGATAAATGGGATGGTGGACGAATATATTAGGGAACAAGCCTAGAGAAAAAGTGACAAATGCACTTAAACTCTAAAGGGCCAACTAAGTTTCAGAAGATCTGTTTGAAAATTCAGTCACAACACCACATGCTAGCTAGGAAACAAGATTTCAAAGGGGAAAAAGGCTAGTAAGAACATCTTTCCCAAAGTACATCATAGGTAATTTATCAAATTTATAATCTGAAAAAGCATTAAAACTAAAATGAATTAAAAGTGATCATATGTGTAAGCAAGATAATACTTCAACACTGCACAAAGATAATTTCTCTAATAAAAGTTTAAGGCTAGTTTTAGAATACATTATCACTACCAGAATAGACAAGCATTAAAATTTGACAGGATTTGAAAAATGTTATCAGTCATTTTATCTTTTAGTTCAAATTATGATAAACAGAATAAGTGTTCAAAAAACAAGTTAAGTGTTTAAAAGTAGATGTGGCACTTTGCAATATTATTTAGTGGTTATAGGGCTATTGAAGGGGGGACTTGATGACCTCAGAGTTTTTTTCCAACCTTAATGGTTCTATGATGCTAAGTGTTTTTTATATTAATAAATCAGAATGTTCTCAAGAGCAAATGTTGTGAAGACAGTCATAGATTCTACTACAGCTCTACTGTCTGGTAGCTGCACAAGGAAGAAAGCAATGGAATGATCACCTATAAATAAGCTAAATTAGCTAAGAATAATGTAAATGTTTAATTTACTTAACAATAAGCAAGTAAACAATCCTTACTGTACAATACATAAGAAAGCAACTGGGATCTCATATTGATTTAATAACAAAACGTTATTCAATTCCTTCTGTTATGTTTGTGAATGGTCTGGGAATTTTTAAAAAATATTTGAAGGAAGCAAGTATCTTCCCCTGTAATGACAAGGTTCTTCAATTTCCTCAAAATTACTTTAAAATTGCGCAGTACTAAAAACACATTTTCAAAGAACACTGTTCCTCTCCATTATACAGATGATGTGCTCAGACAATACTCACAACCAACAATTTTACTTCAGGATATGATCTGCCATTGCAGCCAACTTGCAGAAAGGTTAGTAATAACCTTTCAAGAGAAAGAGAGAGCTCTGCCCTCCATGCAGCCGGGGTTTCTACAGAGCAAGTTCCCTACACCCACAAAAAAGCAGACCCTGCTGATCACCTACATGCAGCCACAAAAACACTGGTTTGGAAGAGTCAGCTACAAGTGGGATGGAATGATTGACCTTTTGGAAGCAAGTATTAGATCCGTTTATCTGTATGCTAAATTACATCCTTCAGAGCTTAAACAGGAACTATGTGGTGCTAGGTCTTTTTTAATGTAGCTCTTTACATGTAAATTTTACCTCAGTGAAAACTAATGGGAGTATGGCTATCAATTTCAGTCAGTCAGGATTTCACTTCTATACACTAGAGACATTCAAATAAACAGAAACATAGACACCTAGGTGGCTGGGTTTGATTAATAGATTCATTAAACAAAGAAGAAATATTCTTTCTTTTTCAATTAAAAAGTCATATGCAAAAACATACACATCCCTCAACTATCAGGTTAGCAGATTCCATGAATATCAGGAGTATACTAATTTTCTAGACCATGGGAAGGAAGCATCAATATCTTCTATTACACCAAAGGAGGTTCTTGTTAAATATAGTTACTACAAACAGCACGTTTTAGTGAAGGAACTTGGGATTTCCAGACAGACAGGAGATGGCACTATCTCCCTAAGGACTCATTACTCCATTGGGAAACAGCCTGCATAAGTAACTAAGGCCCATATCACTTTAAAATTTAGGTTTCCACAGACCCTATGATTTCAACTCTACCCATGACTGGGAATGTAGAATGTCTATAGGCACTCATAGCAGCTGGACCTACAAGATAAAGAATGTAGTCATGAAATAAAAGAGCTCCACTTCATATGCAGACTGATCAGCCCTGATTCTAAATTTCAGCTTTTATTATTGTTCAATTTCTGGATTTCCACTGAAGAGGGGTATATTTCAAAGAAAAAAGTATGATGTATCATACAGGCATCTTTAGCAGCAAGAAAATGGCACTGAAGATAAATATTCAGAAGTAGCTTTTATACATATGCATAGTGCTCAGGTTTGCTGTTAGATCATGGAATGTTTTTCTCTCATCATTAAAGCTTTTGAAATACACTCTAAAGGAAAGAAAGCTGATCTACTTATAAATCAACAGAAGGCATGTGAAAAAGGTTGCTAACAATACTTTTTTTGCATATAAGTGAGAGCAATTGGCATCCCATCTGGAAAACTACACTACTCTGAGATAGAAAACTCTTGCCACTGGCAAGGTTTATGGTATTAATTTGTAATGGTGGATTTAGGGAAATGTACTAAACTAATGCTCATTTACTTGCATAATTATGTGTTTTCTACATAAAACGACAGGCTTTTACCTTGTCAATACTGGCACTGAGTTAATGGAAAACAGGACAAGGCGGGTGTACAAGTATGCCAGCGCCGATGAATGTCAAGCTCAGGTTACAGATTTGCTTCTTGCATTAACAACTGTACAATGTATCACCTAATGCATTACCCTTCAGACTCCTAAATCTGTTATTTTAAATATTTTCATTGCAGTTTAGCTTTGATTATTAATCTAAAAGGCAAAAAGTTAAACCGTATCTTATCTTCTTTGCCACTTGATAAGTTAAACAGCCTTCATACCTTAAATCCACTTTAATAAGGCATGCAATTATTAAAGCATTACAGAATGGCCCCAGAGCACAAAAGCTCCATTAAATTTGCTTACATCTAATTATGTCTCTGCCTGAGGCAGGTGAGAAATTGACTCTGATAAGATCTTTCTTTTACCTGTAGCCAAAAAAATAAAAAGGAAAAATAACTTGGAGTGATTTTCTATCTAATTGCTATCTACAAGTATTTATGGTATTCGCTCTTCCAATGAATAGCCCACAAAGCACTCTTTGTGCACTAACCAGTGCATTTTAAGTTTTTTTAAGACTGTAGAATACAAAAGACAAGCTTATCTTGCTGCAGGCATGGCAGGTCATCAATGATGTCTATTTGGGAAACAGTTTTATCTATTATTTAAAGAATATATTTTCTTTAAAAAAATAATTCTGATGGGAAAAAAACATGTTACATATGCTTTGTGGACGTCTTTTTTTTCTACATGCCAGTATAAGCAACAAACACATTCTATTTTATGAAAATACAACATAAATATATAAATATACTTTATATGGCCTGAAAACAATTATTTTAGAAACCTTTTTTTTCCCAAATTTAAAACCAAGTGTTTTGTAGTAGAAAACATGGTATTCAATTGCTTTATATTTGTAACTGACCTCCCAAAATTCAGGAAAATGTGACTAAATGACGTTGCTTGTTACCTGTAAATGAATGAGGGCATGTGATATTTTTCTAATCATTCTAATCCTCCTCTCAGCCCTAGCAGATCCTACAGAACAATAGAGTGAGACCATCATAGTGACAATGTAAAATTAAATTAGAAACTGTACCAGATAAAGAGGAAGAAATAAATAAAATTTTTAAAAATAATTAATTTTTAAAAATTAATTTAATCCATCCAGTCTAAAGGGATTATAATTCAAATCTTGGTTAACAATGAAGAAGAAATTACCTTATTATAAAGCATTCTTTGAGAGAAAGAGAGATTAGGTATTTGATCGGAAACTTGCCCAGGTAAATCAGACACTGGTCTTCTAATGAAAGATTATGCAACACTATTTCCAAATATACATTTTTAACCACTGATGCCACTTGTATGATACAAATCACTGTTTGCTACAGTGAACCACATGTTTATAGTCAACTCCAAAAGAAAAGGTCCCTCAAATGTTATGCTTAAAATTTATTTGCTACTCCAAAATAGAAAACTTCACAGGAGACTGAAATGAATATATTGTATTATTAACATGTTTCTCATGTGCTCATTTAGGCTTTTACAATACATCATTCCATAAGCCTTCTCAAAAAACTTCATTTGACCTTACCTTTACATTTAAGCTATAAACAAACAGGTTAACTTTCATATTGATTTGCTTCAAGTTTTATAACTTCATTTTATATACACCTGATAATGAAAAGATGTTGATTTTCTGGTATTCTAAGCAACTACATTTTAAATATTAAAAAAAATTAGAGGCAATGATGAATTATTTCTGTTTGCTCTTATGATTTACCAACTCCAAGTCTGCTGTTGCAGAAAATATTTTGGCCTCATAATTATATCTTGTTTGGTATTAACTTGATGTATTTCTATTAAAACTTTCACGGTTGCTTTATAATATTGTCTAGTCACAAGCCTGTATCATCTATAAATGACAACACTGTGAACTACTGAATTATACATGCATCTTTACTGCAAATTAAAACAAAACCGGAACAAAAAAAATATGAGAGGAATTTAATGACTATGTTAGGAAGAACTGCTTTCCATCCATGTCCCCTTTAAGAATGAATTCCATCCTGTTAAATTAATTATTCTGACCTCACTACTGGTATTGAGCCATTTTTTATAATTTTCTTGATATTAACATTTCATATCTTAAAATGTGCAACAAAGGTTCTGTTTTCCTCTGCTATGTTGTGAATTTGTCCATGGGAAATTTCAGTAGACAATACTGCTTAGAATCTGAATACATACCAAAAGCTGCCACCTTTATGATTATGGCTTCAATGTTAGATGATATAATTTCCTTAAGCAGTATTTCCTGGTTCCAATGCCAGAGGTAAGCTAAAGGCTGAAGATTAAGCCTTCTGCACCTTAAAAACAAACAAAAAAATTGGATAAAGCCAAATATAATGCTTTTACACAGTATTATCACTGTAAAATTAATGAAATTTTCTTTCTTTTCCTATCCTGAAATAATTTTTCTTCTATAATTTCAACTACAACACTTTACTATTCAGATATTTCCTTATAAACATTAAGTCTAATATATATTAAAAAAGAAATAAATAAACTTGTTCTGAGTATGATTCATCTACATAAGATGCAAGTCACTGAGCTAAACAGATCTGCACAGGAATGTAAGAAAAGCCATTACAAAATGTGTTCCTAAACCTTTTGGGATACAAAGCAATTAGCACCTTAGGAAGTCATCACTTTTGTGAACACAGCTAAGAACAAAGTTACTGCTCTGTGATAAATGTGGCACATGTCACTAGTACAATATGCTGAATTTGTTGCTGTGATTTGGATCAACACCCAAGGAAAAGAATCATTCAGGAAAATCTATATAGCTTGTGATACAAATTAACAACTTTTTACTGTAAAGTTAATAATTTGCTTTGATACATATCATATATAGACAGCATTTGATACACAGCTTTGATTGTTTATCAAATTAGAGAATCACTAATTTGCATTATTGATAGGTAACATTTCTGTAAATTGTCAAGAACCATCAGCTGGTGATTAAATGTGTAAGGTCTCTGAAAAACTTAAACATTTAACTATGGGACTAGTTCAGACTCCTTAAGATTTACATTTATTTGTCAATTATCATGTTTTTCCTAATACATGGTCTTTCTCACATATATGGGCATTCCTCCCTATGTCAGATAGACCCACTAGTATGATAGGAAGACTATATAGTGAAATGCATGCTTAATGTTGACATGTAAATGCATAGCTAGCACTCATATAATCTGACTGGTTTTCTTATTACTTTGGTATGCTTTAACAGAGCACTAAGTTTTGTAATAGAACTATTCAGCAGCTCAGAATGTAAAGTAGTTACTTATGTGCCTAAATTCAGCTAAAAAATTAGCAGAATTAATTGGGATGGCTCATATGAAACAAACTTATTGCAAGGGCTAAATCTACAGATCAATGTGAAGTATTTTACTTTACAAGCTCAGAAATAATCATGCCTGTTTGAAATACTGTGATTTCCTGTCAATCTCTTAGCTGTGGTAAAGACATTAAACAATGAGCAAAAGCGATCTTTTTTTTAATCCTACTAACATGTGAGGCAATTATTAAAATGTTTAAGCATAATGGAAAAGAAAAAGGAGTTGTTTCTGACTGCATTTTATCTATGGAAACTGTAAAGAAAAAAAATGTGCTCTCTAACTTGCTGATGTGAGCTGAGTTGGCATAGCATTAATTTCACCGTTCTTACAGCTCATAAAGGATTCCAGATACTTGCTTTCATCATCAACAAATAATTAATGAAATCATGAAACTATAATTAATTTTTAACACAAGGTGGTTTTACATTCCATCAGATATATACAGTGCAAAACTTTTTTCAGATCAAATATTGGCCTACATAACAGACACAATTACCATTCCATAATGCTCTTCTTAAATTAAGACTCCTAAAAAAATCACTATTTATATAGACCTTTGCGCACAATAGGAATGACAAATGGAAGCTCCAGATTAATAATAACAAATTATAGATTTAAGGAATTAAGGGAAGATGTGCTTAGAAAGATTCTTTTCTATCTAATTCCTTATAACAAGTCACAGGATGTTCCTCTATATCAAAACACTGGTGAAAACAGAGGGACTTGACCACAACACTGTAGTCATTGGAACTGAAAGAGCTTCCTATTGAAATCAAAGAACTGAACCTACTCAACTATTTTCATACCAAATCTCAGAGTATTTTCAAAAGATGAAGAGAGATCTGAAGAGCAGTCAAAAACCTTGGTATAGTTTCTACTAGATTTTTACTAATGAACAGATGGTTTCGAGGGGAAAAAAGGAAGAAAAATAAAAGAAAAAAAGAAATACCTATATTAATGAACAGAATGCATTTGGTATCATAGAACATGAGAAATCAGGCGACTGTCTGCTTTAAATTTGAGTTAGAAAACAGACAAGTACTCTCCAGAATGTGTATTCTGAAAAGGATTAGTATTTTCTTACACATCTTCCACTCGAACTCTCTGGTAGTCAGAAAGAATGGCTCCCACAGATACACCCTCTACTCCTTCTTTTTCCTGGAAAAAGACATGGAATATCAATGGCACAGTATATGTTTTAAGCTGCAGAGATTCAATATCTCTACTTGCAGAATCAATCAAGAATAATTATTTTTTCTATGTCCAATACATGGAACCAAACCGGCAGAAATGCAGTTCTGCCACAGAAGGGAGCAGCTTGGTTATTACTCTAATGCAGTCTACTTGGTTATTACCCTAACGCAGCATGGTTATTACTCTAATGCAGTCTACTTGACTCAAGTACCATTCTAGAGAAGAAATAACCAAAGTAACTGGAAAGTATCAGACTTAACAGATTATCCTGAAGTTTTCCAGACATCCTGAAAATTCCTTTAAGCTTTTGCCTATAAGTGACAGGTTAGCTAGTCCACCTACAAATAATTATCAGCAACATACATCATACAATCAAATTGTTAGCATTTTCCATGTACACAGCACAAGAAAGTGTGAGATTACTCTTTTTATTTTAACACCAGAACAAGAAAACTCACAAGAAACTTACTCAACATAATCTTTTAAAAATTCTGCTATAAAAAAGGTTTTCCAAGACACATTTTCTCTGTTTCATTTAAATTACCTAAGCCAACAAACAGCACTTTATTTTTTCTTGTAAACCCACTGAGAATGTAACATTTCTAAAAGCACATAGTTCTAGTATTTTGTGAGATCTTGCATTTTAAAATTGCTTGAGTCCCAATCAACAAGCTGAACTTTCTTTTTCCAAATTTTGCTCCATCTAGACTTCGGTAAAAGTTGTTTTCCTCTTTTAATCAAGGTCGATCTTAACTACACCCCATGATTTACTTTCTGGACCTGTTCCGAATACTGTGAAGAGGTTTGCAGCAAGATTTTACAATAAATTTTTCAGTTATATACCTGTTGATGTATCCTGCCCGTGCCTTTCTCTTTTGGCCTACTCTATGATCTCAAAAGTCCTGCTAGGCCTTGGCCAAGCAAGCTGAACAGTGAAGTGCCCCCTGACTGTATCAGCTGGATGGTGAAGCATTGCTGACTGCACCAGGAGTTTTTGTCTGGTCAAAACAATTCTGACAATCTAAAAAACACATCACTATTTAAATTATGTACTTCCCCATGTCATTAATGGATAGGTCCATTAATATGAAGCTTAATGCCAAATCAAACAGTTTTCAGGTTGATGCTTCTCACATATCCAGAAGTAGTAGGAGTGAAAAAAATTTGTTTTATCTTTCACTTTATCCAATTATTGGATCCAATAATTATTATAATTATTATTATTACTATTATCCATATAATATAATTTCTGCTTGCCTTTGAGCTTTCAGTGCAATGTTTCAAAGCTCTTTTACAAAGGTAAATCAGTGATATTTCAAGTTACTCAACTCACCCATCTACAATAACATTGCTTGAAAAGTTAACACAGTTGTACAAGCAGATTTTTCTTTAAATAAATTTGATGAACTGATTCATGAAGCCTTCTTGAATCTTCAAATATTTCTAAAGTGTAAGTTGCAGTCTTTAACATTCTTTTTTAAATGGTTAGAAAGTTGTGTAACAGTGTTGGAAAACACGACTGATGTTAACAAGATAAATACTTGTTTGTTTTTATTTTTATGTAAAAATAATAACCCCAGCAATTCCTTCAGAATGTCCTCTGTCACAATGTGCAGACATCAACCAATATGTCCAAAAATATTACCTATATTTTTGCTTATGTTATTAATTCATCACAGTTCTAAGTTACCAGAGGCAAAGTATGCCATCAGCTAAGTTCAGTAAGTAACGTTTTTGAAGTGTCTGTTACAAACAGAAGGGTATACAACTGCTGTCTCACAAGTAGATTAATCTTTGTGGCCACATAAATCCATAGATCATATGCAGTTTTCCACATTCCTTTATTACAGAATCGTTGAATTGTTGAGTCAAAGGCCCATACAACCTGGCCTTGAACATTTTCAGTGATAGGGCATCCACAACTTTTCTGAGCAACCTGTTTAATAACATATGCATTTCTTTTACCTCATCAAAACAAATTAGATGATGCTCATTATCATCATAATATTTATTATAATGCATGGCAGATCTGTAGTTACCACAATATTTTCATTATATATATTTGCACTATGTACACTCTTCTTTCTCTAACAATGGGAAATGAATAGGTGGATGAGAGATACTACAGAGTAGTTATATCACAAACTTCAAGAAAAAGATGGTACCCTCAAATATGGAGTGAAATCTTATTTCACAAAGAGACAGATTTACAGAATCTCCTGTTCATCCATGAAGATGATAACTGACTTGCCCGATACACTTTTAACAAGCTCACAGAGCCATAAAAATATTTTTTATTCATTCTGTTTTTCAAGTT
This sequence comes from Emberiza elegans, assembly GCA_024865655.1. Taxonomy (NCBI): domain Eukaryota; kingdom Metazoa; phylum Chordata; class Aves; order Passeriformes; family Fringillidae; genus Emberiza; species Emberiza elegans. The sequence continues at coordinate 24,678,688 of JALJVW010000139.1, read as the reverse complement.
CGGACAAAATATATGCATCAGCCATAGATACTTGCTAAGAAAACTCCCTTAAATTAAAAAAAAAAAAGTAAATGGAAGTAGAGACTTAAACGTTCTGTTCTTATACTAACACAGTACTTCTATACTAAAATGATCTATTGCGCAAACCTACTTGTTTGGGATTTAAAAAATTCTAGTCATGAGTCCCAGGAAATTTCATAACCATCTTATGATAATGGAATTTTAAAATCCACAGAAGGTTACAGAACATATACTAAATAACTATTGAAACAATGGCCCAAACTTGAAACTAATGCATCAAGAAGATTTCTCATAGGTTTTGTTTTGAGGTTGTTTGGGTGTTTTTTACTATACAATTCTGCATCACATTAGATGTGCATGATTATGAATGCATATATATATATATATAGGTACACAAGAAAACACAAATATGTACATGTGTATGCAATATATCTTGATGTTAGTAACGCAAAAGCAAGGCTATTATTGGCCGCTTGCTTAAAACGTATGTTAAATCTGATTTAAATAATAACATAGGAGATTGTCTGCACTTATTCTTGTTTATTTCCTTTGATAATATGTAAGTTTTAATTGTCTTTTTAAATTGCAGTATATCGTGTCATTTTGCAGTTGTGGTTAGCATTCATGTTTAAAAAATTCTCATAGGTATTTATTTATTGCCATCTCTTTTCATTCAGTTCTTCTCATGGTAAACAGCAAATACAAACTTTCATCACTGTCTAGACAATAGCTTCCATGAGGAAAAACACCAGTATACTTAATATATACTTTGAAATGGAAGAACTAGTTAATATACTTAAATTCAGTGAAATGGAATGAATTCAATCCTCCTATTTTGTCCAGTTCAACCAATGAGGGCTGGAGTGGCACAAATTCAAGAAATAAGAAGATTTGAAAGGAAGAAGGATGGAACATGAGGTAGAACAGAAAAAAATAACCTTCAAAACTCCTCAGCTGGACAAAGCGTACAAAAAGTCTTGTCCCACAGTATATTCAGCTCAGCAGTTGAAGCATGCAAAAAGCACTAACTAAAAGCTAATACTTCCCTGGACTTAATTCTTTGGTATTGAAAGAGTTATTGGACACCTTGCAAACATACAGCATTTTGTTTGACTAAGAGTTGATCATGGTTAGCAGAGAATCTATCCCAGAATCAATAGCACCGTCACTTTTAATGTGGAATCTGATCAGGTTTGGTACCATTAAAAGCATGTTCACAAAACTGCACTCAGCAAGGGTAAACCAAGCTGACATCTGCAGGTAAATATCAGGGATCTGCACAGAACTCAAAAGCTGAGGAAGTGAATTTGGGAAAATTCAGAAGGAAAGATGTTACATGCTGTATCACATAAAAAGTAACAGATAACAGGAGGAGAGTTAATATGAAAAGGTGTTTTTTTCTTAGGTTGAGGCGTTTTTTAAATCATTATTTTAAACGCATCATGTACTGTTAATTTAAGAGATTATTTACCTATGTTAAACTTTACTAATATGTTTCTAGTGCAATAAGCTACTCTAAAATAAAAATAAACTGCTCTCTGGATATTGGGATAATTCAGAAAGCACTTATACTCAGTACAATATCACAAAGTATTACAACACAAAACATGCAATTTGCATATAAAACCAGATGCCAAACACAAATGTACACAGATGCTAACAAAGTTTTATTTTCCATATGACACTTCAGAACTTATTTTTCCCCCTTAGAGCTATGAAAAGTACGCATTTCAAAAGGCGGGTAGAAAAATAAACTTTTAAAAAGCAACTAAATAAGACAATTTTTAGTAGTTTTTTTTTAATGCACCTAAGATTATTATTAGCTATGTTTTAACAGTAAGTGAAATTACACACTTATAATTGTGTATATCTTGTCATAACAGTTAATTTATTCCTGTTCAGAGGACAAGACAATAATCTTCATAAACAATTGTGTTAGAGCAGCTAATTGACCTTTGAAACTGTAACTGTACTAAAATGCACAATTTATGTTTAAGGTATCCTAGTTTTAAAGTTACTTATTTTTTTAAACAATTTAATGAACAACAAAATTCAAAATTGCTGCTCTTTGTGTATTATGAATGGCTGCATTTCCCATCAGGAAATAGTATAAAAAATCTCACAGTTTTGTGAAAGCTCCAAAACATCACTGCTGTTTTTAAGGTGCCTCTGTTACATCCATGTACAATTCTAATATACAGCTTCACAGGTAAAGTGAAAGATGAACAGATTAATTTATATGACCACACCGTTATTTTAATTTTGCCCTTTTTTTTTTTCAATTAATGATTGCAACAGAAATCTGAGGAAATTATCACATATGCATTGTAGCATTAGTACTGGTAGAAGTATTCTATTAGTAAGTAAAAAATTTATTGCGGTGGTATCAGTACAGAGGTTTTCGATAATTTCATATTTTAATGTCTTTACCTGACCCTTTCAGAGTTCAGCAAAAAGAAAATTAGTGTTAATGTTTTCAATTTAATTAGTATATTACATGCACTGTAACTATTAGTAGAAAATGTTATATTAATGAATGTAAAAGTTAGCTGTAAATTACCTCAGAGTTATTATCAATTTCCCAAGTTACTGCTCCTTAAGATAACCCTCTCCCTATGGTCCTTCCGGTAATTTTTCTTTGCCTGATAAACATGATGATTAAACAGCACACAGTGCAAACCTTTGATACTTTTTAAATTAAATCCATGCCCAGCCTAAGGGCTGTGTCTGATTTCAACTAAATGTGTCAGTTAATCAGATAAAAAATTATCAGCAACTCAAAGAAACAGGAGCCTTAGGCTTCATCAGTGCCAGAGAAAGCTGAACAAAATAAGACATTCAGACAATATCACATTATGAGTAAAGGTTACTGCTAAGCATATCAGCACACAGCACTATTCACCACCTTAATAATGTCTATTCTAAATGAAATATTGCATACAACAGCCAAAATATTAACAAAGAAAAATGAAGTGCTAGATCTGTGCCTATGTCTATTCATGTGTATTGCAAGAAAATTTGAGTACTGCCATTCAGAAAAATGCAGAATATCCCTAAAAATTTACTTTGTAGAGCAGATCTTTGTAAGAAAAAGAAGTATAAACAGCTGAGGAATGGTTAAACTACATTCAATTTTTTACGTGTGCTTCACAGCTTTGCCACAATAGAGTTCATTTTTTATGACCCAGACATAAAATTCAGTGTCTAAATGAAATTTTCTTTTCAATTAATATCCTTCTTAAAGCTTGTATGAATAACTGAAAACCATTATCCATACTTAAATTTATGTTTAAGGTTGTTTGTGCCTAAATAATGATTGCCATACAGTTGCAAAACTTCAAATTAAAGCACAACATATTTGCAGGTGGGTGACTGACAATATATACCTTAGTAACAGGACTTTTAGGCTTCTACCATTATTTGAGTGGAAAACTTAAATATGAGCTTTGCCTTATAATTTCTGAAGCATTCTAAGATCACTGATTATAGTGATTCCAAACAGAGTGTGTGATTTTTTTCTAAGCTTTGACATGTCTGTCTGATGCAGCTGCAAGTAATCAAAGACAGTATGGAAACAGTCCTGAGACATAAGGATATAATAACTCTATGTCAAATTGAAAGCCCACTATTTGGTAAGGCTCCGAAGACTAGCTACAAATCACATAGATCATCTTAGTGATTGTAGATCTCTATACATCATCTGGGACTTTCTTGTCTTCCACACAGGGAACTCAAAACACATATATCTGGGGCCTTCATTCCTCAGGAAGAAGTAGCTCCAAAACCAGGTGGGAATTAACATAATGTGGATTTACATGAAATCCCTCTGTGAACACTCTCATTATTAAGTTCAGAAGTCTTCAGTGGCCTTATCTCAACTTGCTTTAGAAGTAAATTACTGAATAATGGTATCTATACAAGGCATTAATACTATGTAACTAATCTACTTTAAGAGCTAATTAGACATATTTTTACAAATGCTCTTCATAGGACACAGGCACCCCACCACCCCCCTTTAAGCAAAACTGATGGCCTAATTTCCAGAGTTTTACAAATGCAATGACTGAAACACTGCACACCCACCACACCCACCCACCCACCATCTATTAATTTACTGCAGGGGTGCCTTCAGTGTCTGGTTCCAACCTCACAATAACCACATTTAATTAGGACATGGTCCTCTTCCTACCTAGAAGTGCCAAATGTTCAGGGTGATGGTGCAGGCATACATTTGTTTACACATAATCATATACACACACCACAGCAAAAGAAAAAGGAAGGAAAGCAAAAGAGACAGAAGTACCACTCTCAAAGTCTAATATCAAACAGAAGGGTATTGAAAAGGCTAGAATTACATTCTAAACAGGAGAAATTAAAATCCAGGAAAAATCTTTCACTATAGCCACATACCACAACATAAATGCAAGTTTTCCTGATATACTGATTCTCCATTTAGCTGCATTTAAAAAGTGAACGATTAGTCTTATTAATTAGAAATCATTCATTAATGAATTCATTCTTTTTTATATATTAACTATTTTCACAGAATTCAATAAACTTGCTACATGACTTTAGATCCCACACTATTTCACAATTTTTTTCTAAATTATTTCATTTAGATTTATTGATTTATTTTTGCAATTAAAAAAGTGTCATACTAAACCCATTAGGCATCTGGTAATATCTAATGTAGTTAGACATATTTATCAAAAAACATAGAATACCAAAATAAAAATTAACAGATATCCACTATTTTAAAGACTACCTAAAGAGTTTTTTACAGAACTGGCCTTTTTTCTTTAAACCTATTAACTGAGTAACTGTTATCTGAGGCCTACATTCCAGCCACAGGGCTACAAAGACTTTGACAATGAAGCAAAACTCTCCAGCTGAACAAATTTATTTTTTTTAATTGCATTTTGTGCAGAGAATTGGTTTCAAATAAATGTCTGCTACACCTTTGGGACTTCCAACTCTTAAATATTCAAATAATTACAGAGCAAACTTGCCTGCAGACACTCCTTTCAGGAAATCTTATTTACAAAATCACCTCCACAAAGACTGATTATTTAATTTAATAGCCAAAATTAACCTGAACAGTCAACTCCAGATTGAATAAATGACATTACATCAGAACAACAAGATGCCAGTGAACAACTACAAAACAGCCAAGTAATCATGCATGTTTCTGTTCTGATGCTACACTGAATATTTTAAGTGTTGGTGATTTTATGTGTAACTATTTTGCAATCAAGAGCAGTTATACTCATTCAGAATTGGTAGTTCAAATCTGTGATTGGATTTAAAAGCTAATATTTTAACCTACCAACATGTATAAATGCTTCAGAATGAAAAAAAATAATAGTATTTGTCTTATGAAGGCAGGTACTGGCCTATATTATTATGTCACAAATCAATGTCTTGCTGAAGACAAACCACTTACTAAATCAAGAGAAGGGTCAAAGGAATATCAGTTTGTATGTTTCTAGTTAAGAGAAGTTTCATGGTTTAGATAATGAAACTCAGTTCACTTGCATCATACTCTGACCTCAGGCAGAATTTAATTTTTGGATTTCTTTTATTCAATAGTATCTTTAACAAACTGTAAGAGCCAAAAGCCAGATGTAAACTAACTTTTGAATATGACACAAGGTCTTTTTCCCTTGCTTTGACCACACGGCCTCCATGCAGACCAACTTCTAGAGGCTAATGGCAAGGAACCCCTCCACAATGAAGACCAACAAGACCTGGATCCAGTACAGCACCTACGAAACTGAACAGACTCTCTTGCTCTGGTTAATCTGAGGTATACACCATGCTTTGGGTCATTCAAGTCATTAACAGACTTCCACTAAGGGAAGTTACTCTAGGAAAATCCCATACAAGAATTGGCTAGACGCATTTGTTTCTATATGAGTATTGTCAAAGCAGTGTTATTTAATGAAGTATTTCAGAACACATGCTGGCAAATACTGAGGCATGCAAATAACTCGATTCTTGTTAGTAATTCTGTGAGCAAACAGTCCTTTTTAAGAAAGTAAAGCTGTAGGCATGACATGATACATACTTTTACCTTTTTAGTTTTTTTACCACATGCAACAGCACAAGGCTCAGAACTATGTAAGAAAAACATGTCTTAAATGAAAATGACCTATTTTGCCCATTAGAACCAAATCTTCTTCTCTCCCTTATGTTTTCTTGCAAACAAATTTGAAAAAAAAATTTTATTTCTCCAAAATTAACTCTTAGATGTCACAATGTGACAGCAAAGTAGTTGCCTGCTTATTTTTACACATTCTAAATCATGTAAGAATTTCCAATTAAATAAGTCAATTTCACTTAGACTAACAATTCTGAAAAGTAGATATGTTTATATACATTTAGATAATTCATTCTCCCATATACTACATCTTTCAAAACTGCATTGCATAGCTTTGAAATCTGCATAATGATACACACACACTCTCACACATACATGGATTCACACATGGCCAGTGAACTCTACTTACTTTAAAAGGAAAAATACTTTCAAAAGGAAAGTTTGCTTACACTCTTCTTATGTCTTCAACCCCAAAGAACTGTACAAACCTTTATCATTTAGAGAATGTCTTTTCATAGTACTGAATGTTCAGCCTTTGCAATGTCCAGAATTTGTAGAAAAGAACTCCTGAAAGTATTTATAAATTACTCTCCACCAATATTTTACTGTCAAACTAAGCTTTTCAGCAACTAGCCTTGTACAAATAACACCTGCAGCATACTGTGCTGGAGTAAAATATCACATTCTGTAAGAAAAAGTAAATTTTCATTTAAGGTTGATCAAGATATAAAATTATTCATGTAATATTTGAACAAGTCATGCAAACACAGTCCAAAATGTTCATTACCACTCACCTGAAATACCAATCACATTCAGTAATCTGAAGTACTTTAATAAAAAAATATGTATTATAACAGGCATGAAAAACAAAGTTTCACCCTCAAATTTCCTTGATGAAAAAGCAGACATTTTATCAGTAAGTCTGCATATTTTTAACTTAGACCCTTACAAACAGCTAATTCACATTTACCTGTATGCTGAGTCATGTCTAACATGAACATACATTATAATTAATTTATCATGTGAAGATGCAAAAGATTTGTAATCATTCCTGAACTGTCACAAAACATACAACACTGAAGTACATGTAGAGTAATTAAGTGAATAATGAATTCAAAAACTTTAACTGTTGACAGACAAATTAAAAACCCTGAGGCTTTCACAGGTTTTTTAGTTTAAAATGGTATCTTCTCTCAAAGTGCCAAAGTCTTTTTTTAATATAGAACAAGTATTATAGCAAATATTATTATAGTGACATGAGTTATTGGAATGTGAAATTACCTGATAATGAATGTATGAGAAGAAAGGCATGGTTCAGAAAGTAAGATTTACCACATTTCATTTGGTATTACTCTAATGGGAAACTGTAGGCCACTATGGTCAAAAAATGCCAGTTGGGATGAAAGGTGTAACATTTTCACCTGAAAATTTACTGCAAGAAACAATGTCACTTGTTCTGCTATATGTGCACATTTTTTGGTAAATTGTGTCCCTCTAAAAATTTCTTCAGAATTTCATACACCAATTTTCAAACCACTGAATCATTATGCTGCTATTACTTCGATGAGCAGATAATCTTGGCATGTGAGTCCACAAAACTCACACAAGACCTCTAATATATACTGCAAATTTTAATTTTTCCCAATGACAACATGTTTTAGACAAACTCTCTCAGAAATATTCTTATTACATGCACTCCCAATAATCCTCTCTTCTGATCTTATAATCACTCCTCCTTACATAAAAGCAGAACACAGGATCTTAAAAACTGGAGGAAAACAGTCTATTGAAAACACAAGTCCAAAAGAAAAGCCTCCTTCTTTTTGTACTTGGAACAGAAATCCCCTGACCTCATGAACCCTCCTTTAATCTTGACCAATATTTTTGTTACTTCTCCAAAAGTCACCAGGGTTTGGAAATTATTTTAAACTGTTAGGAATCTCAACAATGCAATACCTGATATTTGTTTCATCAAATCAAGTTAGTATGGTAAGGCTCTTTATCTTTCTTTTGCCTAAATAACATTGATTCTAGGAATCATATGAAAAAGAAAACAGTGAATAAAACTGAATTTAATGAAGGTATACTCATGATTTTCAAATTTTTCTATAGCCTTTACAAATTTTAAAGCAATCCTGATAAAATATTCTTTAAAACCCAACCCCCTCACTTTCTACATTGATATACATTTTCGTCTAATTTTTGGATGTGATCCACTTTAAGTATGACACAATAATTACTGTTTCAGCACTACAGTGTATACACTGCACTTCCCATAATAAGAATTCACTGAGGATTTAAACTTCTTGAGCAAAACAAAGAGAATTCTGCACATATGTAGTGTTATTTTATGCTACTCATCTATTACATCACTCACTTATATTGATGAAAAAATGCAACTTTGAATAACGTCTTTCCCAGATTGCAGAGAAGCACAAAACGCCACACCATGATTTTCAGGTTTGATTCCCTTATAAAGTGCATTGGTTTGGATGTTTTTCCATCACTGGGGTTTTTTTGTGTTTGAAAAAAAAAGACAAGGTCACCTAGCATTACTAAAATGATGTCAATGATTCCAAGTCTTAAGAGAAACATTCCAAAACAATATCAAATTATGCTGACAAATATATCAGTATAAAATGGGAATTTGGAGGCAATGTGGACCTACTGTACTGAGTGTAACAGTCCTGCAGGATACATAAGATACTCCTTAATATTTTCAGTACCAGAACAAAACATTTTGAATCAAGATAAAATCACTACATCATCAATGTTAATACCATTCTGTGAAAAATAATATCATATGACTAGAACAGACCATCCCTTTAGGGAAAAATATAATGTTCAAGTGGATTGTTCTTTTAGTAGTGTAATGGAAAGGCATTCCACCTAGTCCCAGAAGAAAAATCAAAATATGCATTTAAATGGAAATACTATGCAATGGACAGGACAAAATAAACCCCTCAGAACTGTAAAGAGCTACATGTATATACACACACACACATAAACACAGGAAGTTACATATGTGAAATTCTACTTATACATATTTATTTAATTCTATACATATATATTTATGCATATAATTTTAAAATTTAAAAGCTAAGTTTCTAGCTCTAGGCTTATCTTGCAAAAATCAAGATGCAGTCACATCACATATTCTGGTTTTGGTCACAATTTCAAATAATATATACAACTCAGCTCTATGCAAGAAGTTGTGAGTATTCTTTTTTAATTTTCTGCACATTTTGTGCCAGACCATATTCTAAACAGCTTTTACAAAGTGATAATGTTTCACTGACAGTGTTTTGTGTACTTCACATAAAATTAAATCTCAGACAAACCTTGAGAAAAAGAAAGCAGAAAGCTAAGCAATACAGCATGTTGCTCTTTTTGACCCACAAAAGATTATCAGTTATTTTAGAAGTTATGACAGTTTTCTCAAGTCCTTAAGGAGTCTGACACCATTGGTATAGCTTTTAACACTGCATTTATGTTTATATCACAATACAATAAAACAGCAGGAATAGTGTTCAAATTACTTGGGTATTGGATGGTTTATTGAAAATAACAGTATTACCATAACATTAAAAAAATTCTTTGAATGTGCTAAGTAATCACTGCTATTCATGCTGCATGTGAATTATGGGATAAATTTTGGAAGGCATCACCAATTGCAAAGACTACTAGGTCTGTCCCTCTGATGGAAGACTTGATGCATGAACAATAAATCCTAATCAAACTGAATAACCAGTAGTATGTCAATACTTGAAGAATTGTTGTGAAACCAGTGCTATGCAAATTATTTGTTTTTACAATACACAAGACTTCATCATCAGAGCTAATATTTACTGTTCTTTTATCAGGTGAAAACAAAAAAGCAGAATGTAAACAACACAACCACTCTTCTCTCCATCCTCTCCCTGCAGATTGCTACATAAACCACAGTACCAATGGCACAGTACTTAATTTATCTAACTGTATTAGTAAGGATTTTATCATGATTTTTTCAAAATATTTAGAGTTACATTTTCTTATACTCAGCCTTCATTTAGTCCTTGGTTAATCAAGCTCAATTCAACATCACTTGGATTTTTATAAGAAAGGAAAAGAAAGTTATTTTTTTAAAATGTCTTGATTTTTCATAGTACTTAATGCTAGAAAAACAAGGCTAAATAATGTTAACCCTCTAAGACAAATTTGAAACCAGCTACATTCAAACTTGGGCAAACTTATTCACCATTTCCTAACCAAGAACTTCCATTAATTTCAATGGCAAAGAACAGTTTAGCAACATTGGTAACCAGTGATATGGTTTTGGAGAAGCACTACTACTACCAACCCAGCCCCTCATATCAGAGGAACCTCACTTAATGAGATGCCTTGTAAAGGTTTCAAAAAGAGAAATTTGAGCTGATTTTTGTATTCAGTGTCACAGGCAATCACACTACCAGTACAAGCTTGGCAGTAAAACTGTAATAATAAAAATCCATTTTCCATTGAAAGAGGATTCTTATCCATAGACACTTCTAACCCTTCTGCCTAAGAGACTTTGCAAGTGCCCTATTAGAAAGATTAAATGGATGCTTAGGAAAATTCATCGAAGACAGCACATACTGCAATTATGCCCAATGCATGAAGAAACAAGCCCCAAAAGACAATTTCTAAAACTAGACATAGTTAGATTTACATATAATTATATACAGTGACATGTAATCACTATATCCACTTTGAAAAAAAAAAAACAACAAGATATTAATCCATTGTAAAAGACTGCAACCTAAAGCAAATTAAAAGTGAAGGGCCTACTGTTTTTAAATTATGTTCACTTTTAAGTTTACCCAGAATATCTATTTCAAAGCAAATATTCCAACTCCTAATGACCTGCCTTCATGAAGTGTACATGCCTGGAACAATGACAGCTAAGAAATACTTTGCAACTTCTGCTGAGACTTGAAACTCAGTCTGAATTCTGCTTGAAGAGTAACCTATATAAATTGCAACATAGGCAACCACTAACTGATACAACTGATGTTTCTTTTTCCTTTGTGGATTTTTTTCCCTTTAATCTCTTATGCAGTCTTCTCTCCTTTTGCATAGAAATGGAATAAAAAATACTTGAGTACTTCAAGAAAACCAAGTTTCAACAACATAGAGGCAGGGATATCCTGCCTTTTTTCATAGTTTGCCCTGCATTTTCAATAGCTTTCAACAGTATGTAATTTGATTTCTAATAAATATAATTTAAAATACAGTATAAAAAATTGACTTTAAAATTTCTTGCAATTATGGAAAAGGCATTTACTCAACAAACGCTCTCAGTCAAACTCCTACGTTGTTTGCTTTTTCAATGGCAATTTTTAGATATTTCTGTTCAGAAAGGGACCATTCTGCAATCTAATCAACTGGAATGATACAGACACAAAACATTACTTGGTAATTTCCACATTTGAGTCCAATACCTAAAAATCAGTCTGTAAAACAGTCGCAAACACTAGATAACAACTTCCTCTCTATCATACTTAATGTCTATTAAAATACAGTATTTTAAGGCACCAAATGTTCACCATAAAGACTTCCTATTCTGAGCAGTTTACTAAAGACATAATCAGAAATAGCTATTTTTTTCTACAAATTTAGGCATATTCACAGAAACTATGGAACACCTGGAAAAAAGAACATGTCTCCTAGCATCTAACAATTAATGAGTTTTTTTAAGAGGGTACTTTAACACGGGTGCTATTCATGCACTTGGAAAGGACTTACCTTGGTCTCCTGTCTTCATTATGTGGTTATACTCAAAAAAAGCCAGCTCCTCTACAAACTGACGTGGAAATTAAAGGCACCCTGTAATACCTGCTAAAAGAGCACCAAAACTCTACTTTAAACACAGTGGCAAGCATGGCCAGGGATTAACATCCCAGCCTCTCTGAGAACCACTGGCACCGCTTGTGCAAGAGCAGGGAACAGAGTACTTTCTCTCTTCTATCAGTCTTGATGCACACAGGAAGGAATCTCCTTTTACTTTTGCTTACCAGTGGACACATTCTCAGCTCAGTGTACAGTCTATGCCTAATCCCCTGTCTTTCCAGTATAATAACGAATACATGTTCTACTATAATTGATTATGCAAGCAGAGATGTGCTCAGGTTATACAATAATAATACAAACTGTTATAAGTAAGAAATTTGAAAAAGACTTGTAATGTAAACACTTAAGAACAAATATAAGTAGAATTCCAAAATGTGCAATTCATCACTGCACTTTTGCCTTCCACTTCCTGCAGGCTACCTCAGCTATCAACACTACCTTAAAACATTGCTGTAAAATACAGGATGCAAAGATGAGAAAATACAGTAACTTCACTTATAAGAAATCTTGGCTTTTTTCAAATTAGGGGGAAGAACACAAAGCTAATAGGCAGAAGAAGCTGATGTTATCATTTTATGATTCTGTGATTATCATTATTACTTGGTGATAGTAACACAGTAGCACTTCAAGGCTAAAATGCACTTGAGATTTTCCAACACAATAGTTTATCATTAGAAATGCCAGTGCATTAAAGCCTAAGTGTTCTATAAGAAGGAGTTGGTTTTGGCCAGTTCCCAGTTAAGACAGCAGATTTCTTGCCAGGTTGCTGTCAGTTTACTTAACAGGCTCCACCAGAGTCTGCATTTGTATATGGTCCACAGCCTGTAATACAGTTCCCCAGGCAAAATGTTGTGAACTTAGGAAAAGACTTTCCCTGTTTGGTCCCAAACTGACAACATGGTTTTACCACGTCCAGCCTGAAGACAGGATTCAGAGAATAGCACAAAACACCCAAAGCTATTTTCTCACAAGTATTACCTGTTCAAGTTCAGGAGGATAGGAAAAAATCCCAATTTTCTGATTTCATTTGTCTCACAGGAAATTTCTGCATCTGATTTTTCTCCATTCTCACCAAAAATCTTTGGAAATCTTTTTCCGACATAATGGAGATTCTGCACTTCAATCAGTTAACTGCAAACCAGTTTCACAACAAAGCATTAATATGAAACTTTCTACAAAAATGCTTGGCCAAAACCTGAAAACCTCGTTAAGGTTTTACATTTAAAAATGACATTTGAGATGATCTATTCTCACGCAAGTATTCTATGCAAAACTGATCCAACTTTTCCATTTTAAACAGGCTTGATGCTTCTGAAACAAAATACACTACTACTTACACCAGAAACAAGACAAGTATGAACCAGGTACTAAGACATCACATTCATGTAAAGTCTAACTTACCCTAAACCCAGGTAAAGCTGTAAGTGGAAAGCCTTCAGGAAATGCCAATATACAGAAGCAACACCACCCCAATCTGGGTTGACAACACCACACTTTAGGCGATATTACCACAAGGTAGAGAGAATTTATGTAGCAGAAAGAAAGGGCAGCTTGAGGATCCTCCTTGAGGAACAAATGTAAAAGGATTTTTAGAAGGAGATTGGAAGTAACAAAAAGGAAAGGCAAATGATAATGTGCCAAAGACATGGAAGAAAAGGATACCAAAAATATCAACACAGAAAAAGCAAAATCAGAAGAGCAAAGTAAAACTTCACAGGATTTTTCTGTCAAGGAGCAACAATTAAAAATTAGAGAAGAAAACATGTTGTAGGAAATACTAATTTTAAAAAAATTATGGAATTCCCCAAACATTTATTGTTAAAATCTGCTCCATCTTGCTTTATTTTATTATCTTGCATAAATCGGAAATGTAATTTCAATCTTATGAAGTTTTGACATCTCATATTGTCAACAGAGCTGTAGCATCAATTTGCTCTCAGAGTGGCAGTCCCCTTAAAATCTGAAAGTAAATGTGTGTCTAAATATGGGACAGAGGAGTATTTATTTTTATTTCCTCCAATTGGGTGAAAGTGAGGCGTCCTTTTCTCCCGGAAGACATGTCCTTAGTCAGCATAAGAGTACCAAAAAGGGAACCTGAACACAAAGGCGTGGTGAAGAAAGGAGACAGGCTGGCAGGCTCACAATATTTTAGAGAATAAGAAACAAAATCCAGCTTTTTAGGTGATACCAGAAGATTAAATGAGGGCAAATGTTTAACAATGGAATGAGAATGTAAGTACAGGCTTTTCAAAGTAGGAATAGAGAAAAATATGCAGAAAAAAATAATATCAGGAAAAGGTGTAGACCAGAAAACACTGAGAAGAAATATCAGGAACCCTGCCAAAAGAGAAAACTGTCAACTTAATTGATCTTGAACCTATTCCAAAGGCAGAGAAGAATGGATGATGTAAAGCCATTACTGAGTAAGAAGGAAGAAGAGATGTATGTTAATATTTTACCCTCCTCTTCCAAATTTTAATAGCCTCCAAAGTATGCATGACTTTTTAAAACTCCAACATTTATCACAGTTCTTCTATTCCCATCCTAGTCACAAGTAAATTCTGAAAAAAAATAAATGTAAGAAAATGCAAAAAATTTAAGTTATACACTTAACCACTGTTCATCTGGTCAGCTCTTTTTTTCCTTTTTTTATAGTGACATTTAAAAAAAATAAAACATTAGTTCAGTATTACAGTATAATCCCAATAATATTTTGAGGTGTATTATTTATGTGCTGTTCTAATACGAAATGGATAGCAAGAAAGATAAAATCACTTACATAGACCATCAAGGATCCCTTAGGTACCTTGTCTGCATAAAGCTATCTGCATTTTCTTTACAATTCAGATTCCACATCTTTAAAAGTGTGTACCAGAGTAAGCTGAATATTAAGTTTTCTGGCATTGTCAATATGTAGCTGCATCACAGATAAGACAATGTCTGTCTTCCTTTATCATCCCTTCTTACTCATTCCTCAACTGCAGACTGATTGCTATGGTATTCTCCAAGACTAAGAACAACCTGATTATTGAAATGTAGAAGACAATGTTGCTTGAATCAGAATTTCCCAAAATGTGTGTAGCCTAAACCAAAAAAAGCATCTGCAGAATGCTTTACGGTTGAAAGCTACATGAATTTTATGTTGTGAGTTCAAGTCATATGCATCTTCCCAAATTGAGATGCTACAATTATTTACTATGGGGTTGTTTTTCAATACAGAAATTGAAGTTTCAGAGGACTGAAGTGCCTAACATTGCAAATAGTATTTATCATGACTTGTGACCTTGGTGTAAGTGAGTATGGACTGCAGTGAAAAGATTGGAGGAAAACAAAAATAGCTATTTAATAAGAGCAGAAATATTTTCTTAATCAAAGAATCTACCAGCCAAGTCACAATCTCTGAGTCTAGACTCACGCAAACTGAGTAATACAAAAAGACAGTTTAAAGAGAAAAAAACCCTAAAACATCCAGACAGGGACAAGGACATTAGAAATTGTAGAAGTTCAGAGGCATTCACATTCATCAAGGTTTCAGTCCCTTTCCAGTTCTCAGAGCAGACATTTGCACCATGGGCAAACACCTGACTTAGCCATTTCAAAGTAAGTGTGGTCTTCCCACAAATACTTTTGTCTCTTTTAGAAGAAGCAAAATATTTATATTAGTCTTTCAACCTGAATTGCTATTTTATTGACAAATGTCATTTTTTCAAATGAGAATTTTCCATGGTCTCAAATGTTTTAAACCAGTGCCTTCTGTTTACACTGCATACTATCACACTGTTCCACTGTAATTGTATGTTGGGAGGAAGAGGTCAAGGATCCCAACCTCATTTCAACTAAGTATCAAAATAACATGAGACTTGCAAGTGTGGCCTCAGTCAAGAGTTTGTAACAAGACACAATTAACAAATTAAGTTAAATGTACTTCACATGTTTTGAATGTCCATACAAACAACAGTGCAACATCCTGCCAAACAGACCAAGCACTGAAACATAAGCAAAGAGAGCAAAGAGATGGATAAGTCCTACACTTCACTGGAATATGAAGTTAGGCATTAGAGACGACCCTTGCCTCAAACAGATACAATCACTCAACTAAGGAAGTGAAAACTTGTATTCTAATTCAGTGTCGACTGAACCTTTCCGGTACAAAGAAGAAACAAAAAGCTTGAGGAGAAAACTAAATCTAGATGGATTCTGTGAGCTTTCAGTTTGAGTGGAAAACTGTAAATGATAATAATTTCCACCCAAAAGGAATCAAGACAACTTAAAACCGCACAATCAGTTGCAAGAAAAACTTCTATGTAAGAAAGTCTCAGTTCTTCAATAGAAGTTTTTAAATAGCTTTTTTAAAAAATGCAATAAAGGTATAATATATGTATAAAAACTGAAAACATGACTGCTACATTATCAGAAAACTGCAATTTAGATGAAAGAGAGAAAGGAGAGCAGGATGAGAATAAACTTTCCTATGCAATCTTAAATCACTTAAATACAATTTATTCATTTCTTCAGTTAAGGTATTTTACAAACAGGCTGTAATTGTGTTATCCTCTTAGCACATTATGTAGCTCACAGAGTGCTAAGTGGAGAAGAAAAAATTTTGACAGACTTTAGAAGTAAGGGAAAGGAAACTTCCCAGGAACAAGGAGTTGAACAATGCTTGCCACATATCAGCATGCCTGTCCAGTGACTGAAAACAAGCCTGGAAGCAAGAAAGCTCCTGCTTTTGAATTTTCTATATATTAAAGTACCTTATTACTATTTTTAACATGATATATTGCTTTGATGAAATACAGAAGTCTAATTATCTGCAACTTCTACAATAAATTTAATATTATATATACTCAAACAGTTTTCTGGAGCAACTACCTTTTACTAGAGTGTCAATAGTAACCATATAACATGAAATTGGATGCTTTAGCAAAAACAGGATGGGTCATGAAGCTCTCAAAACAATTAAAATAGACATGGGGAGAAGTATAATTTTTTTTTTTCCAATTGATGATTTCAAATAAGTCCTCTCCTCTCTTTGTGCAGTTACAAAAAACAGTATCATGAAAACGCTAAGAAATATTTTCAAACAATTCTTATATAAATGTTTCATCACTTTTTCTTAGTGGATGAAACTGCGTATTTTCAAGTCCACAAGATAAGCATTCAGAAAAATACACAGAGTATTGACAATTAGAGAGTTTTAAACTATATAACTTAATTGCCAAAGTCCTCCTGCTCCACAGAAGTTAGTTAACGCAATACCGTCTTTCCATTTTGAGAAACAGGATACTTGATGTCAAGTTATTAAAACCATCTCAGAACTAATAGCACAGATTTAGTATTAAAAAGAAGTCTAAGTTTCAGGGTAAATCTTCCTTTGAAAGCATTTATTGATCTTTCCTTCGCTGCACTGTTCACCATTTCTGTAAAGCAATACGTTTGAGAATGGTGATGTAAGCAATGAATAAGTCACAATGACAAGTGGGTAATAAATAACGACTGGCAGAGTTTCAGAGAACACAGGACTCGTCTCCAAAGGATAAGGGTAATCCTGAAGGTGGCCAAAAGGGTTACTGTAGCACAAAGCCACGAAAATGACTGGAAATCTGCAGCAATCTGAAGAGAGTTAGGGCATGTGAAAGAAAAAAAAAACTGGACAAACCGTAGCACAATGAAACATGACTACAGGAACAAGAAAGTTTAAAAAATTAATCCTAGTAATTATAAACCAACAGTATCTAGCTCTGTAAAATCACAAACATTACAATTTAAACTCAGGTTCTACAAAACATTATATATCTATATAGATTAATCCTGACACATTGGCCAGGGAGCACAGAAGTTGAAAAATGCCAAGACAACAAAGCCAGTTTGTTTAATGTACCTCATGGACGATATATTCTGTAATAAACTGTGCCTTCATGAATTACAATGGTATCACTGTTCTAGATACCAAAAGTACACTACAAAGAAAAAAAAAGAGGGTTGTGGATAATACAGAAGACAGCAAAGCAAAATGCCTAAGGAATGTAGAACAAACAGGTCTGTAAGATAATATTTCAAAGGAAAAGTGTTAATTTGTTTTCAGTTTCTAACTCTTCAGTATCTATTGTCACTTCACTGTAATTTTATATTTCAGGAGGGTTTTATCTATATTTCTGGTGGTTATAAAAACAGGCCACCAAGTAACCAAGTAAAGCCTAAATACTAATGTTCTTCTTTAAAAATATTATGTCATCAAAGATTCTCTCTCATGTGATCAAGTTCAAGAGAAAGAATGTCTTAAAAGTAAAATAAAAAAAGTCTTAAACAGAATGCCCTAAAAAAAAGGAAGTCTTAAAACTTAAATATAATCATAAAGGCATAATAATATGCCCTAAGGTCATAAAAAAAGTCTCATAAATGTCGCCAGCAAGAAAAGTCAATATTTCTTTTGCTATGTCAAATAATGTTCCAATTTAGATTGCAGTATTTGTTTTTCCTCATGTAACTAGTGTTATTGTGTAGGCAACTGTTAACCAAGCAAATTGCGATAGATATTTATTATATATATATTATGTATAAAATATATACCTAACATTCAGTCTTCATATTTTTTGGTATTTCAAAATTAAAGAAATACCAAAAATGAAAATTAAGACAATCATCAGAAACATTCTCAATTACTCTGCATCACCTTAGATTTTGTGAAAGGACATTTGAAATTTATTTCATTATCTTAAGCAAGTTATTTGAAAACAACTACTTTCACCTATAGATTTTTCTTAAACCTGTACTCTATTAAAGATTTCAGACATAGATCACATGATCCAACTAAATGAAAAGAAGCATGGTACTTTAGGGAGAGGTAATGATTATAGAATGGGGTAAACTCATTGACATTTTAAGTAAAAACATAAAAGTATGTGGACAAAACACGACATTTCCTATAAGCATCTGCACTGACTGCATTGTCACTACGTTGCCCAGTTTTGGTAAATTATGTCAGCTCTCAGGAGACAGAAAAGCTAAAATGCATTGCTTCCAGTATCATAATCGATATTGATCACTATTTTAATTATGCTGAATCTTAATTTGCAAGTTTCATTGCAATAAAACACACCTTATTCATTTTTCCAGATCTATATCTTATCTATCTCAAAGGTTACAGTTTAAAACTAAAACCTTCTATCAGTGCTAACCAGATCACACTTATAAACAATTTGCCTGTATTTGTTTTCTTAATTAAAACATTATTTTAAGAAGAATTCATTTTCTATGCAAAATTCCCTCTGACAGACACATTCTAAGACACATTTATTTTAAAAGAGTGAACTGTGATGAAGTTCCATTGAAAATATAAAAATAATCTCAAAGTACCTATTTAAAGTAGAAATTTATATTGCCTTTTTTTTTTCCTAATACTCATTTCTACTCTTCCTTCATGAAGTAAACTTCAAATATTAAACTTGGAAAATTAAAATAAGCATTAAAAATTATAAAAATCCATGGTTTGGCTATACTGTTTTTAAAAAAACTTCACTTGTTTTACCATAAGAATCCTCCAATGAATAAAGAAGCTCATTAACAAAAATGATCTCTACCCTGCCCCAATATTTAAGACTAACAATACTTATGCAATTGGTGTAAGAATTAAGCTTGATTCAAAGTTTCTGTTAAATTTAGAGTGAAAGTAATTTTAATCAAATTAGCTTTATAGTAAAACTACTTGACCACATTACTTTTCTGCCAGTAGAATAATAGTCACTTTACTCAGATAACATGGGTAACCTTTCTACTTCTGAAATTTCATTCTATTACTGGATATAATATAGTAAACATGGAATATTTTCTAGATTAGTCAGTGCACATTATGCCATAATAGTTGCTTCCTCCAGTAACACTTCAGTATTAAAAAAATCTCGTGGCAAAAAGTAGACATATGACTACAGGCTAGTCATTATCCATATAATAGAAAAAAATCAAAGCTTCTACACACTACACTTCTGAAGGATCTCACCTCCTAATCTGATATTAAATTAGTCCCCCTCATTTATTACCATATCCCAAATATTGCAAGTGGTTTGTGATGTATTATTTACTCCACCAAAATTCTCACCACTTGTTACACAGAAAAAAGGGTCTTCAAAAGTAGAAGGCTCATGCACTTGTCCATCTACTGTTCCAAATGAACTAAGGCATGTGGTCAGTCATGTGCTTTACACAAATCATTAGAGATACAGGAATGTTTTGAATAGCCATCTATGGTTACATCATTAACCATAATTTACTGCAATGACTTACGAATTTCATTTCATGGAAGTCCATTAAGAGTGTGTTCTACATGTACATTAATACTCCCCATCATAAAGTAAGCCATTTAACTTTTCACAGAGTGACTTTTATGATGCTGTTACAGAAGCAACTAATTGTAGTTAAAGCATTTATTTTTTAAAAGGTCATTCTTTTTTACTGCAGTTTATAATATTTAAATGGCAGCTCATGGGTGTGAATGTGCACGTATGAGAATGCAGGAAAATCATGTGTGTTGAATACTCAAGCTGTCCAACAAGTTCTGCAGAAAACACATACTAAAAAGTTATTTGCATATTAAGCTACAATGAGTTAAAAGAGAAATCTAAATTGTAAATGAGTTTTGGAGACAAATCAATGCTAATGAACAACAATTACTTCAGTCACAGTGTGAATTAAAACAACATCATTAATAAAGCTTAGGTGCTCTGCTGGCAAGCATGTCTTTAGTCCCTGGCAGATCATGTAAGATCTAAATTAGGAGAAACAGCAAGCACAAAGGAAGTATATTTAAAATTACTTTGTTTTGAAGCTCCACTTCAAACAAAAGCTTCAGTAAAGCCTACAAAACTCAGAAAATCCCATCCAGTCATTTTAACGACTGCCTTGAATGAATGCCTCATAAAATATCAGATTTGCACTAGATAATGACAGAAGATCTTATAAACCCAGAAGATGAGTCAGAACAGCCTCTTTTGTTCCCTTTCTTGCATATGAAACAGTCAGTGAAAAATCAGAATCTTTCCTTAAGAAAAAAGGGGCTTTTCTTTGAGCTAAAAATAAGTCTAAAGATCCTGTTCTTTACCCAAATGCTCAAAACCAGCTGCAGGTAGTAATCACGTAGGGAGAAACTACAGAGGGCACTGTTGTATCAGTTTTTAAGAGCTACAATGGTGATAGGGCCCAAGTATAGAAGGTTGTCAGGAAAATAAATAACTGACTAAAGAAAGAATCCGGAGTTAGGAGAGCATGCAAATGCACTAAACCTACAACAATAATAAGGCAAAAACATTGAAGCTGTATTTCTGAAGGAAAATGGACTGAAAGAAAAGTTCATGTAACAGACTGTCAGGCTGATAGGAATACTGCAGAGCACACATTTGGCATTTTCCTTTGTAGTGCTTTCTATGGAAAAGGTAACTAATCATAGTGCCGCCTTATCCTTTGCAAACAGCAACCTATTACTGGAATCCCACTCATAATCAATATGAAAATGAGTGATGAGTGTTATGCAATTCTTCCACAGGCAGAATTTATCAACAGAAAGAATATCTTCACATTATACAGTCCTTTCATAGTGTAAAAGGCCAGTTCTGTTTTATTCCTTTTCATGACACTTACAAATCAATCATTTATATTTTGAAAGCAGTAACATTGGTGCAATATAAACCAAATTAAATCCCACCCTTTTCAGAAGAAGTACCTTTAAATATACCAATCAAAACCAGCAAGTGTCCAGCTGAAAAGAATGTAACCCTGAAATTGCTGTGTGCTTGACATTCATATGAAAGGGGTAAGTATGTTAAATAAGTCAGCATAAATACCTTAGTAAATCTACACAAACATTATTTTTATACAATAAATGGGCTTCAGAGATACAAATATTTATGAAAACAAATTTGATAAATATTTAACTGTTAGTTTACATGAAAGTCTGTCTTTGATCTTATTTTATTAGAAATAATCCCAATTAAATTTTTTAATGTAATAAATTTTGAAATGTATTTTAGCATTGCCTAATGAGAATTGCAAATAATACAAAACAGCCAGCTACAGAATAGTACAGAACAATTAACATTTTTTACATTTTTCATTTTTATATTTTAAAAACATTATTAAGATGTGAATTATGAAACAGAAGTACTGAAATAAGATATGGATAGTATCAGTCATTTAATGAGACTTCAGAGAAAAAAGGTGTTTCCTTTTTCCCCACATTGTGGTGGCAAAACCCACAAGCAGCATGTTTTGCAGTACTACAGCAAAAAACACAGGACTTTTATGAACACTGACTCAAACTCACATTTAAAGAGTACTACATGGAAGGTAATTTGAAATTAAGTTAGGCAATGATTTGCTAATAAACCAAAGAATAAATGTTAACAGAAAAGATGCTCAAGCAAATGAAACATACCAGAAAATTGTCTAAAGCTATGTGAATGAGTAAATAAAACAAACAAAACCAAAACCACAGACGGTGCCTGTGGATACTCACTCACATCCACATCCATAAGAACTGTGATGGTAACTGTGAAAGAATTGTGTCTCTAAGCATGCAAAGACAGATGTACTACATGAGAGGAAACTGCCACAGAAAATGAAAACCTAAATTTTTTTAGAAATTGCAAAACCAGACAACATAAATATATTGACTAAGCAAGACCTCAGCTCCCTCACAGACACTGAGACCTAGAATTTCTAAGTTATTTCAGTAATTGTTTCAAGCAACTTATTAATAGAAGATAAAACAAAAACTAATGTTCATGTCAGAAATGGGTTTCATCAAGGTTTTGTCACTTCTGCCTTCCAGAAAGGCCCTGTATGTGCAATGCTAAGTGGAAAAGTTTGCTAAATTTCAAACTCATATACGTTGTCTTTAGCCTAATTCTGTTCCTAAACCAGAATTATCTTAAAATTGCTTAATATTCTACCAGTCAAGTAATCTATTTTCATCGGCATTGTTTCTGGCAAAGTTTTGCTAAAATAAAGTTTCCTCTTATTTTATTGTTTCCAGCTGTTGATAAAAATTTCACTAGTATTACTTTTATACACCTTTTTTAAGTGCACATGATGGCAGGCATACAGGCAGTTTGCACACGTAAAAAAACCCTAACAGTTTGTTAGATACAGAGTATTAACAAAAGAAATGCATAAATGTCTATTAACCTACTATACACACTCTATGACACTAGGTGAAGTTCTCAAGGCATAAAACATGTTCCTTCTATGTAAAACTTAACTGCATTTGAAGGCAGAAATTTGCAGTGCATTCCTAGAGACATGCAGCTGGATACAAATGGGGCTGCTTCAGAGACTGTTGTGTCTGTGCACATCACTTGAATACAATTCAAACAATGAAAAAAGTTTTGATAATGTTTACAAAATTGACTTAAACATCTTAATGCATTTTTCCATTTAACTACAATAACGAATGCCAAAATGTTACTAGATAACTCTCTAAATATGCAAGATATTTAACAAGATATTTAAGGTTCCTTTCTCCCTATGCAATAGAACACATTAAAACCAATTTTACTATCGTAATTTATTCAAAGCTTGATTATGAGCAATAGCTGCGAGAAGAAGTGCAGCATTGTTGATTCATATACAAGCATTTCACTTAACTGCATTGGATAATAGATGTGCTCCTAAAGGAGTATAAAAGCAAAGTGATTAGAAGTCATTACTGTTAATTAGCATTCACTTTACATTTATAGGGATGAACCTTTTCTGTGTTGAACAAATGGAAAGCTTTTATCTGAAAGTCTATCAAACCTGGTCAAGGTAGGCACTGAAATAAATGTCAGTGACCAGTAAGCTGAATTCAAAACAACAATAACAAAGAAAGCAAAACAAAATCTAAGGATGTATCATCATCCAATTAGTGAGATTCAATTTTTAAACAGGAAAAGGTCTGAAGGGAATGAGCAAAACTGGAAACTCATACTTCACATTCTGCAATCTCACTGATAAAAGGAGGAAATGTGTGTTTATCAAACTTGCTGTGAGTGCACGGTTCATTTGGTGTCCTGTAAACAATGCCTGGCTGCCCATTCCCAAATGCATGTGAGAATCTTGCAACCCAGAACATCATATTCAGCAGGCAAGGTCACACTAGAGATGCCCTGGAAATGGGAAATTAGGAAAACCTGGCAATCAGAGATTTCAAGCTGACCAGAACAAGCCCTCAGGGTTGCTTACCATCTTTCACCACCAGCCTGACTGTCTCTGCTTATTCAGTATTAACACAACAAGACAGGGAGTGAGTGGAAACAACACCATGCACCTAACAGGGAGAAATACAGTGACTTTTTTGTTTACATAAAGCTCAACATTTCTCACAGTAAGAAACTACCTCAAAGATATTGCCGAAGATCCCCCTTTAAAAAAAAAAAAAATTAAAATCCTGACCCTGCCTGAACTGGTCAGAATTTCAGGCATCCTATTGATTAAAAAAACTTTGTTCCCATCTCATTTCAAAAATTCATACAAAACCCCCCCCAACAACTACATATACCCTGTGTTTTGAATGAAACAAGATACATCATTATTTTTACACTGCTTAAATCACTCCCAACTATGCAATTACTTCTTACCCTCTTCCCTTCATTCACACTTTTATTCACTGCTAATGACAACAGTCATTCCCGAGGTGGAGGAAGCTATGAAACTCCAATCCAGAATTAATTAAAAGAAAAAATAACATGATTAAAAATTTGTAACCATTTAACACAATGAGGGTAAAGGGACAATCCAAATACTTGCAGATAAAATTTACTCATTATAAAATGTGAAGGAACCAAGTCTATGAAAAAACACAGCAAATATTTTCTCTCTCAAAAAAAATCTTATTTTATCAAGAAGCACAGTTATTTATTTCTTGTCAGTGCAAGCAACCACTTCATACAATTTCTAAAAGTTCCCACTGAACTTGCATGTGTAAAGACAAAAAGAACTGTGCTAGGAGATATGGTCTCCAAATGTTCATTAAATCTACACAACTACTAAAGGACTAAATCAATAACTTCCATTGTTTTATGTATCACGGTTTCCTTCAACTGGGCATTGAAGATTTTTTACAATTTTTTTTTCAATACTTATGGTATAATTTCACGTGCCATAAAAAAATCCTGTATTTGAACTGTTGAATTAGATATAATCTATCAAAATATTAAGGGCATAGTTACTTGCAATAATCACAATGTAGGCAACAAAAATTATGGAGAAGTGATTATTTTGGAAATTCAACATAAAGAAAAGTAGCTCTTTGTATAATTTGTATTTCTCCAAAATATCGAGACATACAACTCCCAGGTATTAAACCATGTTTCTACAGACCATTCAAATCATAACAGGGAAATTTTTTTTCAATGAAAACATGGGAGATTACTAGAACAGAACTCTTCTGCACACCTCTGAACTCTGTGAATCCCTTAAGTGAGAGGGGAAAGCTACCTACTTTGTCTGAACTCAAACTACAAAAGTAATTTGATGAAGAGCACACTGAGGACCTCAGATTACAGATTCTTCAAGTCAATCAGTATTCTACAACTTATAATTATTTGGCCTCTTTAAGACTCCTAAGAAATTCTGCAAACGTTATTTGTATGAGTTAAGAGTAACTACTAGTCTTTATCATGGACATACTACAACTGAAGCCACATATACCAGTCAAGTGATTATCCCTTTATACTTTACAGTTTCTCTTATTTGTGTCTTGGAACAGAAGACAAAGAAGCAATGCTGTGACAGAATACTATATTACATTAATTCATGTATTTTTCCTGGTAGGATCACCTAAATCTTTGTACAAAAGTCACAGAAAGTCAGCAATCACACTGAATCTGAGAACTCATTTCACCCATTGGCCACAGAAGCTGAATTCTGGAGAAGGGTAAAAGAAAGACCATTTCCTTAGCATGGAAGGCTATTAGCAATATTAAGGAACTGAAAGTTTTGGGTTCCATGACTGAATTAATCCCTATCTGAAGGCCACAAAATAACATTATATTTTCATTCATCCATTCATCTCAAACCCTGAAGAACTGTTTCCTGAAGAAATCTCAGGGAGTTTCACTGAATACTGACAGGACCTAAGTTACTTCTATTCCACCTGAACCCACACAGCTCAAGTACTTTGTCTGAGATGAAATATCTTAAGTAACATCTAAAATGGCATTGCTATTGCAATTTTAATTCAGACAGAAACACTTTCTGTCTTCACTAAACATCAGACTTGGACCATTTAAAAAAATCATGAACCTGTTCTAAAAAGTAATTATTAAATACAGGCGTCACATTGTATCATTAAGCTCTTTATTTCTGTAACTAAAAATGTTATTCATTCTTAGTGACTGACTGTTGTAAGATGACTTTTCCAAAATGCAACCATATTTTAGAAAATAAATCTCCTTTCCTTCCATTCCACATCACTGATGAAATGAAACAGCGCCACAACTAAAGGCTGCTATTATTCAAATGTTTCATACATCGCATATATACAACATTAATATTTATTTTTCAGCTGATGATCAATGGATGACTTTATAATTATTATTGCTTCAGTCCTGAGAGCCAATATATAAATTTATTTCAAGTGAACTCCCTATTTTTTGAAAGTTTGTGGGTTCTAAATCCACAAAGAGCACAACAAAAAGACACTGACAGAAATAACATGTTGAAACTGAAAATCCACTAAAAATCCATTTGCATGATTTATAATAAACATGGATAAATATTAAAAAAACTACAAAAATATCAATTTTTAAAATTCTAATTTAAAAAAAAGCAATTAAGCATGTAATCAAAAATTTGAAAAAGCAGAGCTAGAAGAAAGACATTTTACCTAGTTCAAGAATTCTACAAATTACTTCAACAATGGAAACTTACCAAACAAAGGCAAAGATTTATGGAGTAGATAAGGCAAAGAATTTGTAAGAGGACAGAATTGTCTACAGAAAAGAAAGTATCTTGCATTGGTCTATTTAGTCTGGAAGCTGCTACAACCATTGCCCTATACAAAAGTTAAGCCATAGTTCCATGAGATACAGAAAACAATCCAACACTCAACACATCTAATACCACTTGTGTATATGTTTGCATGAAACATCACTGTATTATTTGAACAAGACCATAATTACATTGAAAAGGAGACAAAACAGTTAAATATTGCCTAAATTGAAATGTTGTATGAAAGTTTCACAAAAATGCCTTCATGCTCCAGTCCTTCCTGCCACTAGAGGAAAAGAAATACAGTTACTTACCACATTTCAAAGACAGTGCCATTATAAAACTCCTAAAAGATAATTCAGGTAACTAAGAAGGTCTAGCGCTTACAGGCTTGGCTAGGAAAATCTCCAATACGGACAGTAACAAACATGGACAAGGAAGGATATCAGTAATCCCTATTCAGTAACATTGAGAGAAGAATAAATTTAGAGTTCAGAACTTACACATCTCATGAAGTAAATATTCTACTATCAGATGAAGACCGCATAGGTAACATATATTTAGACATCATATAAGTACTCGGATATGTTTCACAATATGTATTGAATACAGAATCTAAAACATGGCATTAGGCAACTAAAAATATATATATGAATTTCCTTTATACCTATCAATCACTTGGGTTTGTGACAATAAAATTAATAGGTTTACAGTCAATGACAGTCAGTATCACTCAGAGTCACATGAACTAGAACAGGACTGTTGTCCTGGATTTCACAGAACTGTGAGGCAATATTTAATTCTTTAGAAATCCTGTTCTCATAGCACTGTTTTTGAAAACATTGTATACTTCCAAATGAATACAGGTTTTTTAAAGTGTTTTGTTTTAATTTTTTACTAAATAAGTACTTGCACCAGAAGCGTTCTTTGCCAATGGAAATGTAAGGTACACTCTGTGATTTTGATTTAGACACAGCTTTTCTGTAGTCCTGGCCCCAAACCATTTACTGAAAAAAAGAGCTATGTTATTTGACCAGTGTTTTAAAACTACAGTCACTCAGAGATGGTTTTGACAAGGCTTCCACAGATTTCATCCCCTCCCTTCAAGAGAATGCAAATTGACTTCTCTGTTTAAAACTATTAACATCTGGGGGAAAAAACTCCTAAAGCAAAATCCTCAGCGATTAAGACTTAAATAGTAAAGCTCCTAACAGCAGCTATTAAAAAACGTGAAAAAATAAAACCAGAACACTTTTACAGTTATTGCTAACACAGAAAAAAAGTTAGTAGTCTTCTTAGAACTAAAATACCACAGTTGCAGTAGTTTATTTCTCCACATAATTTTACAATTATTCATCAAAATATGCAAGACACTGAAACTTTTGTATCAGAATTCCATAGCTAAGTTGTACTGTAAGGACATCATCATACAAAGTCTAACATAAAGGCAGTATATCATTAATATTTGTAACTTGAAGATATCATACAGTGGGCTTAATATTTCTATACAGGAAATAAATAGTTGTTTAGTTCCAGACAACATGATAACATCTCTTGCTGCTATAGTTATAATTATCATGTAGAAACTTCCAAAGCAGAAGTTGTCAAGATTTAACACTAGCATTAATTTATGTCAGGAATCCATTCCTCCAAAGACAGCAAGAACTGTAGAGGAAGCATCATCTTAATTGCCACTAATTTGCCCATTTTTAATTAAATTGATCTGCAATTTATTACCTTACCCAGCAGCAGAAAGCTGTTAGCATGCAGCTTTAGAGACAGTAGATATCAGTCCTTCTAATTTCTAATATTATCGTGGTTCAAAAATAATTTAAAACTGATGTATCATATTTCTTTTGATTCCTGTATTGCAGGATATGCACATTCCATTTAAAACCTCTGTGAAGCACTCTAGAGCATAATCATAGAATCATTTAGGTTGCAAAATGCCCTTGAAATCATTGAGTCCAACCATTAACCTAACACTGCCAAGTCCACCACTAAACCATGTCTCTAGGCACCCAGTCCACACAACTTTTAAATCCCTCCAGAGACAGTGACTAACCACTTCCCCAAGTAGCCTGGTTCAATGCTGGATACCCCCTTCAGTAAAGAAATGTTTCCTAATATCCAACCCAAGCCTGCCCAGAACAACTAAAGGCTGTACCACCCACACGAACTGTTCTCCTGCTCTGTAGTCTTAAACTCCAACACAGGTCTATGATCTTGATTTTACATTAGAAGAAGATAATTTCCTTGCCAAAAATGTTTACAAGATGCAACATTTGACTCCAAGATGGGTCAGGAAGTACTCTGCATTCAAACCACATTCTTAGGTCTTATCTGCAATTTGATTTTTTTTAACTGAATACAGAATAAAGCCTGAAGTATTTAGGTTCATGAATCTCAATTATCATTTTAATGAAGGCAAGTGAGCTAGAAAATGTTCAATACCTGACATGAAGACTACAAACACCTTTATCTGAAGTTTCATTAAGTAGTCTATACCAGTTTGATCAATAAAATCACACATTTACTTTCTTTAAAATAACAGTTATGATTTTCTGAACAGTGCATTGGTTTTAGTATTGCACACTGCAGTAATCAACACAATTAGCTGGAAGGACATAGCATGTTCACCCAAACACTGTAGAAAACCTCTAGAGTCAACACGAGGTTTTCTATGTTTTTTTTCAATGAGGTCTGATTTAGTATTGGTAGAAATAAAGAACTGTATGAAAGATTTTGGAAAAGACCAGAGAATAAATTTTAAGTGGTTTAGAAAGTGGTTCGTTGTCTCTCTTTAATTCATTTTATAGCTAAAAAGGATTAATATACACTATTGCTACTGTGCCATATATTAGAATATAATCAGAGGGCTACCAGAATCAAAACTATCATTGTGAAATATTCTGTAATACTTGGAGAATGACATGCAACATACAAACAAATAACAGATTCTGGTTTACACATCATAAGTGTACTCAAATGGAAATGTCTAGACATTACTTCCCACACACTGATAAAATGCACAAAACCCAAAAGATCTCTCATTACAGTAATCAAGCGATACATTATTACAAGTGCAAAATAAGCTAAATATTCTATTTATAAATGATTGTCACAATTACGTTTTTTGTTGTACACACCAAGCTCCTGTTACAGGTCTTTTCATTAAATAGGAAAAAGATTTTGGCTTGAAATGAGGATTAATAAGTGTGATTTACACTGGGGGAAAAGGAATATAGTTATACCATATATTTACAGAGCTAGGAAGAAGAAAGGAATAGAAATAAAACCTGTAAAAATCTTCCATTTTCTTCTTACAGTTTTCCTTAAAAACCTAAGTGGATCATTTACTTAAATTCATAAATGAATTAAGCAATATAATTATCCCCAACTATATAATTGCTTTCAATCAGCATACCTTAACAAGTTTCATGAGCTGGTAAAGGTCTTCAACCTCATCTTCCTGGCATGCAGTATACACTCTTCCAGTATTTACACTGGTGCCTTTTATAAAACCACGATAGAGTGGCAAATCCAATGCATCAGCATATAGGTCAATGGCATGGTGTCCTACTGTCTGATACATATAGCTGTCCAATTCATCAGTCTGCCCTGCCACAATTAAGAAACAACCATATCAGGTATATTGTTGCAACAATTACAGACAATCACAATACCACAAAGTACTGAGAAAATCTAAATGTTAATATTTTTCAGTTCACAAACAGATGTTTGGTGACAACACCACTATAAACATGGAAAGAAAAAAAATAGATTTCTCCACCCAACAGACGTATGGAGAGGAAGACATCTGTCACAAACATGCTGCCTATTTGCGAATTGTGGTGCCTTTCTTTCTTCCTGCTTTATCCAAAAAATCTCATATCATTTCAATTCTGCTTCCATTCCCATGGTAACTTTAATAGGAACACAGGTCAGAGGCACAAACTCAGATGTGTTTCAACATACCCAGATCAAGAAATTTGAAATGCACTGCAACATTCAGAACAAGCAACTTGAACAAAGTTGTCAAAATGTACAAAAAACTTTACTGTTAAAATTGTTATCATGGTCACCACAAAAGGAGATTATCTCTGCTTAGGTGGAATAAAAGTAGACCACTATAACGTTTTGACACTGTTTAATAATCAAAAAGCTTACTTCCTTAACCATGAGAAAAAAATTAACCAAATTTTCTTACAAGCAGTTTGTAGCCATCAGATAAGGAAAAAGCAGCTAAAAATGCAGGTTATCATGAATTAGAATCACATCACAAACTATACAATAAATTATTTATACAGAATTTTTTTCAGATAATATTTCTAAGAGATTGATAAAGTAATATATCATTATTGGTGAAATAAAGTTCACTATTTTAATGCTAATTTGTAGCTTCAGTACTTCTCAGAATTTACATAGAGACATCAAGCATTTCTGCTGTATACCATTGTAGCACATCTTACAAAGAAGGAGGTCTGTAACTGACCAAGATAACTAATTTGTGATGTAAGAATTAGGTCAGTCACCTTTGATGCCACACAACAGATACGGCTCTCCACAAAACAGGCAAATCCAAACCCCTAATCACAACTAACCAACCTAGACCAGAGGAGTAGATTTAAAGGAAAATTCAGTGGTTTCAACATACATGAACATGACAAGGTCTTCAAGTGAGATTCTGCTTAGAATACACAGTTTCTTTATTAATTGAGACTCTCCAGGCAACAGTGGTACAAGATAAAATAAAAAGAATGGC
Source organism: Emberiza elegans (assembly GCA_024865655.1). Classification (NCBI taxonomy): domain Eukaryota; kingdom Metazoa; phylum Chordata; class Aves; order Passeriformes; family Fringillidae; genus Emberiza; species Emberiza elegans. Next base: position 24,646,976 of record JALJVW010000139.1, on the reverse strand, counting down.
ATAGAATCCACTATTGCCTGAAGCACCTCAATTAACTTTCTATAAAATTTCCAACTACACACTTAAAGAGAGCATTTTATGATTTTAATGATAATATTCTACATTTCTGATGAGGATAAATTAGTTTGAAGACAACATATTTCAACAAGATTAGAGATTATTATGTCCTAGCTACCCAGAAAATAAATTTTTCCTACACTCTCCTAGCATTTGCCAGTTCTGCCCGTGACTCATTTGTGATGGCAGCTCCCTTTTTCCTTCCCTTTCTGTGTACCCTCCTACTGTACAGTTACCAAATACCATACTTAATTGCTTAACATATGTTGAACAGTGAACCTAGTTAACATACTTTAGCATTCTCCCCTACCAACTGGAAACAACTCACTTGCTTTTCCAGTCTCACTTCAATTTCTGCTTTAGTCCAATATACAAATACTTAGCTCACCCTCTCAGCTCACACTGACTACCTGAGTTTCTCCCTGAGTTTCTCCCATCCTTTTTCACAGAAATAAAGTGGAGCTCATGAGGAACTGAGCAAAAAAACATTCTAGCCTAAAAGGAAAAAAGCAGGAAAAGTACATGTATCAAGATCAAAATCAACCCACATCAGTTCCTCAATGCAATCTCAATGCAGTTCACAGATGCTGGGTTAGAATAATGGAGAAAGACACACAAAGATAAAAATGGATGAGCAGCAGCACAATGGCACATTTTTGGCAGCTGGAATGGTTTACAGCATTTAGTTTACCATCAGTTTAGAACATTTCTAGAAGTACAGTGCTAGTTTTGGTTGATGACATCATCTATCAGCTTTTAGCATTTGTGCTACTGACCTCACACAACCCCTTTGTTTACCACCAGGATATCAATATTCTCATTTTCAAATTCTGTAAGCCTTTTTCTAATTGATCTTCTCTTCTTGTGGGCTTTTTTTCCCTTAAGGAAAAATACACTTAATACATCTCCATAGCATCTTCTTTTTTATACCTCTTTCAAGTTTCTATATTGGCCTTAAATATGCAAAACCAGACAAAAACACATACAGGAACCTAATTCAGGCATGGTTGTGATTCCATTGTTTCTAATCTATTTTTTAAAAATTTCCTGTAAGAAATGTGGCTTTCATACCTGTATTTTCAGCAGGTCTTAAATTGGCTAGAGCAACAATCTGATGCCCAGCAGCAACACACTGCATCATATTGTAACAACTGTCCTTCCCACCACTGTAAGGAAAAGAAAATAGTGGCAATTAAAAGCACAGATAAAGGGTTTAGCCTCTTATAACTTTTAACTAACTGTTCAAAAACAAGTATTATCACAGCTGTTTATAAAGTTTTGAAATATGAAGAGCTGTAGAATAGTAACAGTAGAAAAAGGATGATTTCACCATACATTTACTAAGTATGTATAGTGCCTAAATACAGTAACCATAAAGCACATAAAGAGTTTTGTATCTTACTATTAATCTGAGAAGTTACATGAAGAAGAGCCACTGACACTGGAATGTCCTCAAAGAGTCTCTTTTATTCCAGAGATGAATTAGTAGGTACTCATTACTAGTTAATTTGGATCAAAACTCCAAAATCTGCTCCAGTGAGTTGCCAGCATTAGTAATCCTTTTAAATTAGGTCTGTCATGCAGAGGTGATGCCTAGGGACATATTTTAGTGGTGGACTTGGCAGTGTAAGGTTAATGGTTGGACTCAATACTTTAGAGTCTTCTCCAACTTCATTGATCCTATGTCAGGAATAACATTTCTCCTTCATGGGATATGTTGCCCAAACCTTCAACATTTTGAACATATTTGCCATTCTCAAAAACTTTAATTATTACAGGCAGTAGTTTCAGTTGACACTGCATAGAACATATGAATTTTTAACTGCATTTCACTGCAAATAAAAATTATTAATGCTAGTAAAAAAATATAAAAACAAACATAATCATACTCTTGAGGCCAAGAGATAATTCTCCAACACACAGGATACAATTAATTTTGACATTCATTCAAGATCTACAGGAACCTTTTCTGCTACCAGTGAGGAAAGAATTCTGTTCTCTTGATGTAACTCAAAAAGTATCTCTATGGATTTTAATCAATAGAAAAGGAAACATTACAATCTACCACAAAAATGCCTTAGAATACACACTGCTTAAAAGATCCATGTTCAGACTTGTGGTCTTCAAAGTACAACTGCAGGTGGAGATTCTATGCAGCTTCTTTAAATGCCAAGGCACAAAAACCATGGCAGGAACTGCAACAGAGATCTATACAAGCTCTGTAAAATTGCATTTTGTTTTAGAATCACTGGGACTTGCACTGGAGAACATATAGTACAAGGAGTCCTTGCTACAACAGACTGTTGTGTTCCTCATGGTCACACTATTACTATTTCTACCTGAAAGGGAGTTGGAGCAAGGTGGGGCTTGGTCTCTTCACCCAGAAAAAAAGTGAAAAACAAGAGGAAATGGCCTCAAGCTGCAGCAGGGGAGGTCCAAGTTGGACATCAGGAAGAATTTCTCCATGGGAAGAGTTGTCAAGCATTTGAATGGGCTGCCCAGGGAGGTGGTCAGTTATCGCCCCTGGAGATGTTCAAGAAATGACTGGACATGGCACTTGGTGCTATGGCCTAATTGACAAGTGGTGATCGGTCAAATGTTGGACTTGATAATCTTGGAGGTCTTTTCCAAACTAAAGGATTCTGTGATTTTGAAACAAACTTCTTCAGAATTTCCAGCTTTAAGCTCTCCCTTTTATCTAGCCCTCTGCCGAAAAGCTTGAAAGTGCCCTAGAGGAATGTAACCCTTTAGCTATTCCCTACAATCTCTGCTTTTATCCATGCAAAAATCCTGCATGCTGCCTTGAACTTGTGTAATTCAAACCTGAAGTAGAAATAGTGTAAAACATGGCATCCTTTTGTACTTAACAGATTTTCATAAAGCAGTTGCTTCCATTTCAGTGCTAAAAAGTAAATATAAATATGATAGAATCCTACTTGGAGGGTGCATCTCTACTTAACATTCTTCTAATGCATACCAGCAACTTTCTTCTAACCTATATACAGACACAAAAAAAATTTTAAATCATACATTCATTACTTTTGGACACCGTCCTTGATAGCTTGAAAATGTTGACAGTATTCACTTCATAATTTGAACTTCCAGGCTTAACAGAGTAATGAGACAAAGACTTCCTTTTCTGAATGCCTTTATGCTGAAAAATGAAAGTCTCCCACTGGTTCTGATTTCAGCTACAAACAGCACTTCAGAAAAATAACTGTATGACAATAGATAATTGCCTATGCTGTTTACAGCGTTTTAATATTTTTAAAAAACCGAAATCAAAAACTAAAATGTCACTGGAATAAATCTATTCATCCTTTCAATTAATTTATGTGTATATATATACACAAAAAGAAATTTTAAGATACATATTGATATCCATATTGCCTACATTAGTTCGTAGGTGGAAATCTGGGCTTACTGAATTACATGCTAATGTTTTGTTATTTATTCTCTGTATTATTTACCATAGCTCTAAAAACTACCAGTATCAAGAAACAAATGACATGGTGCCCACCCACAAGACCTTCCAAACTAAATGTAAAACACAATATGGTTAAGACCAATGAAACCAGCCAGCCCATGCCCATGGGAGGAAGGTGGACTCAGAACAACCCACAGAAGGGAGATGAAGACAAGTACTGAGATAGCCTGGGGACCCCTCTCAATTCTCAGCACAGAAAAAAAATCACAAGGCCTTTTTGTAGAAAGCTCCAAAGTGAGGTCAGTCAGGGTTCTGCAAGTATGTTAACAGGCAGCCTTATAAACAAAATACCAGAAGAAAAAAACCCCCGGGTAACCGTGAAGATATGAAGCTATAAAAGACTTCTAAGCAAAATTCCTTTCTAAAGACAAGTATTACCACTTACAGTTCAGAAAATTCTAGAAGAACTTTAAAGAGTTGAAAAACATCATATTTCAGGTTGAAGACTGGCTTTAAAATGTCTATGATTTAGCACAAAACAAAATGCAGAGTTTACCCCATAAATACCACCTTAAAACAAGACTATCAACTTTTAGTGTGGCCAACATTCTACAAGGAAAAAAAAAAAAACACAGGTTAAAGTAGTTCATACATAATCCTGACCTTTGTAAAAGTAAGAAGCACTTTTCAAATACTTTTTTTCCCCTCTGATCTTTGGCTAGCTCTGTTACAAAGACTTCAGACACTTTGATGTCTCTTTAAAACTCTTCTTAAAACTATTACTGAAACTAAATCCATCCTTGTAAAATAGACCATTAAAATAGCAATTGTGTTAGAAACCTGTTTATAGGATTTTATTCCATCCTGCCTTTTAACACATTCCTCTGCTTTGAGAATATCAAAGTAAATAATCCTGAAAGACAAAGTCTTATCTATAAAATAAAAAAAATAAAAAAAAGCTGATTTTCCCTGCACCATATTTCAGCAAATCTAGAAAAACTGACAACATTTCCTGTATTTTCTCCTTGCATAAGGTTTGGAATTATTTGCCGTTGTGGCCAAACCTCAGTTTCAACAAGGTTTGATATTAGACATTCCCTGAAGAATTTAATACATTAAATGTTTTGCCTTATGTAAATAGCTACTGCACCCAAAAATAAAAATACACAGCTCACATCTGCACAATTCTATTCCACTTAGAGGCTTCCTAGCTTCTTCTTTTTTAATTAACTATTCTTTCTTCAAGAAAAACACATATGCGTCCTTATTAGAAAATGTTAATTTCTTTAAAAAAAAATAAATTCAAGAATGGCAGAAACTTACAAAGAAACTTACAAAAAACACGGTACGGGGCGGGGGTGGAGGGGGGGGAAGATGCAACCCTTGACACCGGCTGTGTCCAACTCCAACGATTGAAACGAGCTAGCTTCATCATTTTAAAACTGGCAAAATTTAATCTCTCGCAAAAAAAAAAAAAAAAAAAAAAACACACTACAAAAATCTACCGTTAAGAGTTGAATAAATCTATCCTGAAAGAGGTTAAGATACTTAGACAGTAAAAGGACCTGGATATGGAACTGCAAATGGGCAGAACTCTCTTTTTAGAGCAGGACATGCGGCCCACGCTCTGCGCCCCCGGCGAAGGCGCTGCCGGCGGCCCGGGCGGCTCCGGCTCTCGCCTCGCTGCAGACGAAGAGCACGGGAGACCGGAGAGCAAGAGACTGGGGCAGATAACTGTAGGTCTGGTTTTGGCTGGGGGAACGCGGCTGTGTTGGTTGGTTGCGGGGTGGTTGATTTGCTTGGGGTTTGCTTGTTTAATTTTAAAAATACACGAGTTATTCCTAAATTCTGCCGTAACCCGGGACTTCTTCCCAGTGTCTCCCTACGCGCAGGCAGGGAGACCGGCCCGCCGCGGTACTCGCAGGCGGCCACTACAGGGGCCACAGGCAGAGCCGGCAGCCGGCTGCGAACGCGTCGCCAGGCCAGGGAAGGGACGCAGCAGGAAACGCATGGGCGGGAAGGCCGAGCGGAAAGGGCCGGGCGGGTCTCCCGGGTGGCGCTGGGTGGAGCGCGACCCCCGGGCGGGCAGGGCTTCTCCCCGCGCCCTCTCTCCGCCTGCGAGACGCCCCTCGCTCGCTCACATAGGCGCTCCGTCAGCGCGTTACCTGATCAAAGCCACTACTCTCATGTTGCTCGCAGGCCGGGGGCGGTAACACTGACAGGGAGGTGGGCGACAGCCGGCAAGTGCAGCGGGGAAGGAGCCCAGTCGCACAGCCACCCTGGGCTGCGCACGCTGCCGGCTCCTCCGTTGCTACCGCTACCGCTTGGCCGCCTCCCCTACCGGGCCCTCCTCCCGGGGCAGGCCGGCAGACTGCCTGCACAGACCGAGGCTCGGCGAGCCGCCGGCCCCTGTGCCCCGGGAGGTGCGGTGCCTCCGCCGCGGGGCTGCGCGCCGGCCGGGGCGGTGCGGCCCGGGCGCGGCCTGGGGGCGGGCGGGAGGAGGGCGCGGCCGCAGAGGCAGAGCGCCGGGCGCCTATGGAGGGCAGGGCGGCCGCGCTGGCAGGCCCGGGCCGCCTGTTTGAGGGCATCGCCCTCCTGCCGCTTCCCCGTGCCTGCCTATTGCCTTCTGTCCTTCAGCGAAGAATCGCGGACGTGCTCCAAGTGATTGCTGCCTAGGGAGCAGGGCCAGCCGAGGGAGGCCACCCCCTCCCCCTTGCCCGGTGGGGGGGACTGTAGGGCATAGTCGCAACTCCACCGCGGCCCGGGGCAGGGAGGCCAGCAGGGCCCGCTGGGAGGGCAGGAGCTGCTGCGGGGCTTTACAAGTCGCAGCAGAGCAGTGATTGCGGCAGCGGAGAGTTTGGAACAGCAGAGCTGACCAGGCTGCCTCGCTGCTCTCCGCTCTCAGGCGAGCACAAAATGTCCATCTGCATCCTCGGCTTCAGCTGCTGCAGACTGAAAATCGGATCTCCTCATCAGATCCCTGTTCTGGGCCAATTTTCTGACCAATCCCGCCGTGACCCACATGACAGACACCCCTGCAGGTTTGCAAGCTAAGTCACAAGCTTACCCAGGTGCCCAGTCTTTAGACATCTGACACACAAGTTTATTTCCCCCATGTCACAGAAGAAACGTGGGTTAGTTCTCTCGAAGAAACTTTACTGCTAGACTAACTTTACGAGTCCTGTATCAGCAGATAACGGCATTGCTGTTGGTATTGTAGCAGGGTTTCAGGCAGCAGTCCAAGGGCCCGCCACTCTCCGGGCTTTGGTTCCTAGGGCCTGTGAGACTAAAACGGGGCAAGAAGCCACTGGTGTGTGCTTGGTTTCTCACCCTGGCTGGAGCCTGGTGTGCAGGGTCAGCGGGACCAGCACAGTGCCTCAGGGTGAGCCCTGGGGGTGCTGCTCCCTGCAGTGCCAGCCTGCCACCTGCAGTGACCAGGAGTGCCCGGTCATGGTTCCTGCGGTGCAGATGCCACACAAGGCTTTGTCCCTCCAGGCTGGGATAAATGCTTTATGCACTGGGAGGGCTAACTTAACCAGTGTCCTGTAACAGTATATTATACAATGCTATATAACAATCTGTACCACTCAGCCTTTGCATTAGGTCCTTGCGCATAGGCTGCTGAGTATGAAGTTCCCAGGAAGAGATAAGATGGAAGAAAGCATTCTAAAGAAACCACTTTGTTATAGTGATAAGTGTTCCAAAAAAAATGCATAGTGAAACAAGTATATATCTATATATATATGTATATATATTTATGTACAGCTCATAAAACAGCTTGAAAAGCCACTTTCTTTTTTTAGATTATTCTAGTCAGCACATGATTTATACAGTAAATCACTGTAAAATAGGAGTGAATAATTATGGGCAGATATGAAGGTGATGATGCCTTTCTAAATACACTTTTGAAAAGAAGATGCCTTCCTAAATACACTTTTGAAAAGTTAAGAAATGACAATTGATATGAAACTTATTTGCTAAATAGTTGTGGAGAGGTAGTAAACACAAAATAGATTTTTCTGCATTGGAATAATTGCAAAAAACATACATTTTTAAAAAATAAATCTTCAGTTCACGCTTTGGCCACCACAGGCTGGCATTATGAAACTGAATATTTGACTTGCCTTGGAATTGCTTACGGGGCATTTGAGTTTCCTACTAGTTTATTGATGATGACATAATATGTAAATCTTTGAAATCCGTCTCTGCTCTTCAAAACATCCTAGGTGATCTAAAAGAGGTTGTCTTAGGTGTGAAATTCTGATGAAACCACAGGAATTTTTTTAGGGTTTGGAATTTTTTTAGCTCACGAAGGTAATGGAGACCTATTCTGAACTAGAAGAGAGATTTTTAGCAGAGATTACTCAAATGAATGAAACAATACTGCATAGTACATGAACTAGTAGAAAATAACCAGACCTCTGAGGAACTGTAAAAAAGGCAGAACAAAGTTATTTGATTTATTGCCCAGAAAATAAAAAAAGAGGAAGGTAATTTTGTGATTCATCACCTCTATATTTTCTGGGTTTGAATGATGCATATTTACTTATTTATTATCACAAAAAAGAATAATTTGGCTAGTAGTTGTGAACACTTAGAATATGCTTATTTGCAATACTTAGCAATGATATATGGAAAGTAAAAATAATGTACATAAATTATTCTACTGCTTTGTGAAATGGAGAGGCCATATAATCTGTGGCTGTAATCAGACAGCTTTAGAACAAATACATGAAGATTTGTAAAGATCTTTTCTAGCCATTGTTAGAAGATCTGCAAAAAGTAATTCTGAAGTGTTGCATTTCCAAAAAGGTCTGTTATTATTAATCTATTGTTGATACAATATAGCTGGGCTTTGGGGGAATGGTTCTATTGCATTCAGTTTTACAGCTTCCAAAAAAACCAAAATTTCGACTTACAAATCAGACTTGTTTAAAGCAGAACTTAAATACAATACTGTAGGACCAAGGTCTGCTTCATTTACTACTGCAACTGGAATTTTTGCTGCTACTTGATGAAGATATCAGTAGTTCTTTGCACAAATAAAAAAGGGGTATTTGGGTCCCAGAATTCGAGAAATATATCAAAATTGAATTAATAAAGTGGAGTTTGAAAATGAATTTGTATTTTACCCAAAAGGATGCTGTTTTCAAATTATGTGAAATATATTCTATGGGAAAATCTGTTTGCTTTCATTCACCTAATGGAATAGCTCTTGTGTAGTGTCACGGCTCTTAAAAAGTTCTGCCACATGACAGTGGACAAAAACAGTGCACCATCTCTCAAACTGCTTGTCCCAAGACATTCTGCTGTACTGCCACAGCAGCTCAAACAATGAAATCCACCAAAGCTGCCTTTCATCTTGGGGTAGTACTGGCTAGTTTGTGCAGAAGGTCTGCAATGGCTCAGTGTTTCTTTTTCACCCTTTTCTGCCTAGAAAGTTGAAAATAATGATAATGAATTAGTATAACTGGAGGAACCTGTCAGAGGATTGAAAAAAGCAATGCAGTATCCCTAATGATCTGGAATAGTTAATTAAGTTCTCTTATAAATGAGTTCCAAAAATAACTTACTTTCAGTAAGTTATTCTGAGAAACAGTCATTTTAGCATACCTGAGCTGCAGTGCCTCTTAGCAAAGGGCCAATTATCTGGTGATTGGCAGTTAAAGGTGAACTAATGAAGTTCTTAATTAAAAGATTTCCTATTATAATCACCAGTAAGTAACAGAATACTGCATACATAAAGCAGATATAACGTTAGAAGAATATTTCCATTTTGAAACAAAGGTTTTGAAAGTCGTCTCCGCCTTTGCTTGCCAGGTCCAGAACGGGAATGTTGGAGTTTTCACGGGTGTAGCTGGCAGTATGCCACTACTGGTCTTTATTAGGGTGTCCTGCTCTGACTCTCCTACAGTCAGAGGTGTTTTCCTCATTTAACAGGTGGCAGAATTTTTTGCTACTCTTAATACCCAAAGTTCTCTATGTAATATAGAAAAATGGTTTGAGATTTTACAGGACAATATTTTGGTTGGACTTTTAACTAAGAAACTGGCTGCAGAGTTCCTTTAGCTGCCTGTCATCAACAGCTTTCCTGAATTTTCACTTCACAGTAAGCAGAATATTTTCAATTTCTCCGTGAGATAAACTAGAATTATACTTTGAGAAAAAAATTCCAGTTTGTCAGCATGAGATGCATTGACATACTACAAAAATCTGAAAAAAAGAAATTTCTCAGGCAGCATCTCTCCCCATTCAGATGTACAAGGACTCCAGGTCCTACTGTCTACATTTCTACAGGTCAACAGATGTAGACTATTGCTGTGAATGCCACGTAACCACACTAGCAGTTCATGATGCCCTAGATAAAACACCCTGTTAAGATTTGCTTGGGCACCTTGTCACATTGATTGCTTTTTTTTAGACCAAAACAGGCATACATTGACTTGAAGTTGGTCTCCATTCTCACAGACATGGCCCTGGTGATCAGCGCTGTATGTGAAGAATGACTTATTTGGCCTATGGTCTCCTTGCTCTTAAGTGCTCCATGTAGACACTACTAAATATATATACAGCTAATCCTGTCGTTCTTAGTTCTGGTCAGGCAAGGCTTCTCATTTTCATAGGTGAATTGAATTCTTTCTGCAGAACTAAGAAATTCAGCAACTTTATTATGTCCTTTGTATAGAACTTTTTAGAACTCTTGGGCTAGTATTCATTGACCCCTGTGACAAACAGAATTTAGCCTATGGTAGCATTATATAGGTTATTGAATAATAGGCAATTGTCCTTATCTGATGTCAGTTTTTCTAAGCTTTTGATGAACTTCAGTAACCAATCTACCATTCTTCAGAGAGTCAAAGATATAACATTAACCTTCTAAGGTTATGCCTTTGTCAAAATGACCAGTGTTTCCATCACGCACTAGTGCAAGCTAAATTAATATTCAGTGGCAAATAAATAGTTTTTTTCACTTGACTAGATGAGTTTTCAGTGTTCAAAATCTTTATTCTCTCTTAGTAAAAGCACTAATATTGATTACCACCAAGAGAAGCTGTTGAGTGTGACTGGCAAAATCATTAATTTACCATTTTCTGTTAAGCATAATCCATGGTATTTAAATGTACTTTTCTCCATGTGAAGTCTTTAAGTACTTTCAAGACAAAAACCAATATCTGACCACCTCAAGATCACCAGAAAGCCTGTAGTAATAAAGGAGTTTCTCTTCCACATATATTTGTTTTGATTGCAATTAAAAATTTAAGTGAAGATGTTATATTTAGAGGTTTAAAGCACTTTTACATTCTCCCCACTTTTTCTCTCTTATTAAAGAGATTTGGGTTTTAGAAATGAAGATTCCAATTTTTTGTGGAAATTTTAAATGCAAAACAAATTTGTGAGTTAATCTAATAATAAATTGAAAAAATGTAAATCAGAGATGAGTTTATTTGAAAGAAGTACATGTACAAGATTCAAAACCAAGTCCCTGTTATCTAACATGAGATGTTTCCTGTGAAGCTGTATTAACTGCCAATGAAGACTGAAGACAGAACTTTTGGAATGTTTCTGCATGTTAGAGACTATTAACCATTCTAGAGAGGAAGAAAGAGACTAGGCTCAATATTCCTTAAAATGTGTTCATCATCCAACAAATTTGAATCTAAGACGATAAGCTTTAATTTATTGGGAGTTAGCCATCTATTGGCTGCAAAACACCCAGGAAAAAATGTGGTCATGGATAATAATCCATGAGACCAGAGAGAAATTAGCTATCTCTTTAATGAGGTTAAGCTACAGTATCTTCTCCATCATCATAAGCTAAACCACTGAGGTCTTGTAAGCAGAAATGGCTGAGATATTTTTGCAGAGACGCAGAAATTGAGAGAAACAATGAAAAGAGTCAGAAAATTGAACTGTTGCAATGAAAATCTAAAAAGGAATTATCGTCTCTTATTGTAGTGGTACATAATTTGAGATCATTCCTCACTTACTAAATGGTTTTGCAGTTCATCATTGATTAAAACATTTGAGTAGGTTAAAGCTGGTGAAGTTTCAGGGGAATAAGCAAACAGCAAGTTTTTTGGCCCATTTGTTTCATTGCAAAAATCTTGCTGAACCATAAAATATTTATAACAGAGTTGTAAGTAATAACAAGGACTATTTTCTTTTCATTCCACTCTTCTATTTGTTCAATTTTGTCAGTAAAAATACCAGTAATAACTTTAACAATCTAAGCAGATTTTAATGTGTCACAATTAATGCTCTTCATCTCACAGTTAAATTTTTCAAGAAAGAATTAATCTAGTAAGTATGGAGCTGTTTTGACCTAATTAGCAAAGTGGTGAGCCTAATTTTGAGTGATACAGAGAAAGCATTTCATTGCTGAAAAGAAGCAGCAAATCTGTTTTACCTTTCAATGTCCTGTTGAACTGTATGACATCATGTGTAGTATGAACCACTTGACATAATCTGCCTCTGATTTTGAGTCCTGAAGGAAGGGTGGCTGTGACAGTGCCCTTTGAAATAACATTGAAGCTTCAGCTCCCATGTCAACAGCATGCTCTAATCAGTGCAGTCTTTTTTGTCACAGGGTCTTCCACCTTCTAATTGACCCTGACATATGCTATTCACTCTACCCCTTGGCTTTGGACATACAATTCCTGTCATGGTCAATTATTAGGTGATAGAGCCTGCAACCACAGGGACCATTGCTTAAAATCATCCTACACACTAAGCCCTGAAGTGACCAAATTCACATCTAACTGGAGGGGAAGAAGGGATCTAGTCTTTGATAAAACTAATATTCTTTTCGTTTCTATACAGAAAAATGTCAATTTTCATCATCCTGTAAGTTACTGAGACAAATGGTGACAGTGCTATTTCTGAAACAGGTTAAGGAAAAGTACAAAAACCTTTACCAAACTCAAAACACTCTGAAATGAGGAAATTGTCTGTATGAGCATACAGTATGCATAAAAATTAGATTACACTACATTTGAAAGGCAGATGAGAATTTAAGAGTGACAAGTGGGCAAGTGCTAAAAATAAGGGCATGTTACTTCCTTTCCAACACTGCTTTGTCTGTATGCTTTCTTTGATGTTGTTTAAGCTTTGAAGTAAAGAAATACTTTTCAAGAGTCTGAAAGGTACTTCTGATTACTATATTGATAAGAACTGGTTTTGAACAAAAAGATCTCTTGTGGTTTTCCCATTGGTTCTATAATGCCTGAGAAATTGCACAATGACAAAAACCAGGACACCTGCTCTCTGGTCTTCATGCAAGCATTATGATTTTCAAAACCAAACAGTTTTGCAGTCATTGTATTTCTGCAGTAATCTTAAAAAAATCATTACAACTTCAGGAATATGAGCTGAGAAGAGCAAAAGTTGACCATCCATCTGCAAAGACTGAAAGGCAGTTTTGTGAACTAGTGGTTCACTTCACAGATTCTCTGTCCATAGTACAAAGTACTAACCACTACGTCCAATAACAAAGTACTGTGACAAAGTAGAGTGTGGTGTCATAGTATGTTAGATGAAACTTCTCCTGTGCATATCCACAGCTATGCCACTAACCCAGAGGACTCTTCCTGTTTTTTGCTGTGTGAATATTAATTTCAATTTACTAAGCACCATTGCCTGTTTATTTGGGTTTGGGTTTTTTGGTTTGTGGGCTTGTGGCTTTTTAAAAAAAAATGAAGGGAGTTTTAGTAATCTACAGTCTTTTTAAGTCACAATTTTTTTGTCTGTGGGAATCTTACACTGGTTTGTTTCGCTGCTGACAATTTACTTAATTCTCTTGTATACAGAACACAGCTCAGAAATAATCTGTAAAAAACCCTTGCATATCTGCTGAGTTTTACACATAATACAAGACTTAATATTTTGAAAGATGTGATTTTGTGATATCTTTATTGCATGTCTTATCCTGAATAGACAAAGCTCTAATTAACATTCATACAATTATCTAAGTCTTTAAAATCCCATCTGTCTTAATGATGTACCCATAGCATAGCAAGGCCAATAAGTACCATACAATGCAAGTGCTTTTAATTTAAATTATAACACTGCTTACTGAAGCTCTTGTACACACTGTTGTTCAATTGTACGTTTATCATAAGACTTGAAAACCTTCCTCCTGAAGTACACAGTCCTGCATATATCTGAGAGCTGTTAGTTCAGCAACTGCTGTTACTGTGTGCAATATCCAAACAAGTAAACTTTGGAAATGACTGATTCAGCTAATTGTGAGTTGCCTGGTGTGTAACCTGGCTCAGGTGTTTGCAAGACAAAAACTAACCTTGACTGAACATACAAATAGATGCTATTACTAAATTCCCACACATTCAGAATTTAAAAAAATAAAAGCACTGTTCCTAACATGCATTCTTTTATCTACCCTGCATGTATCATGTGACATTCTAAACATTATTTCATAGAGGAGTTAATTCAGCTTTCAGCAGTGTGCAGTCTGTGAAGCAAGGAGAATAACTCCTGCCTGCTTTATGGTTTAAAGCATGATTGAATATACTAACAGGGCTACATGAAGTACTCATTTCAATATATATAATGTATTTTAAAAATATTTCATCTCTATACAGGTCTCATCCTCTCAAGAAGTGGAGCATCTCTATTGCACTTAAGAATATGAGGCAATAGAGCCCAAAAATACTGAGACGGCACCAGTGATCTGAATCTTGAAATTTTATTCTCTGGTCAATAACTTGTTGATCATTGCTCAATCATTCCTGCTACTTTGCTTGCTCTTTATTTCAGTTTCTCTCTATATAAAGTGACATAGCTATACCTTGCAGAGTGTTTTGAGAATTATGGGAGTTTACAACTGAGTAAGATACAAAACATCATTGTAGTAAGTATTTTTAAAAGAGTCTTTTCATAAACCTTTTAATTCTGTTGCTCTAAAAATCATCCTTATAATTTAGGTTATGGCAATTAAAGGAAATAGATTTTGTGTAATGAATGAGATAATTTATAGTTATATAAATTTATAAGATTAGCTTATTTTCAATGTTTATATGCTGGTTCTTCTGGGAAAGTAGACAGGGACATCAGAAGCAGTATTTAAATCTCACCACGGCCACTGATTTTTCTATGATCTATCAAATAACATATTTGCAAAACTGCCAGATGGAGAGAGAAACTGCAGTGAGAAACTCATGGTGAGGTTTGTAGTACAGGAAAAAAGGATCAGACATTAGATACATTATTTTAACAGCATGAGGAACTTTAAACATTTAACAAACTTCTTAAATAGAAGCTTTTCATTGATCTCTCTTCTGCAAGGATAGCAAAAGGAAAAGGTGAAAGAAAACCATACAGCTAAAGCTGACACAAATCCTAACCAAACATAATTAATAAGGAGTATAAAAATGGTAAATACTTGAATGATAAATCTTGTGGCAGTCTAGGAGGCAGAAGGTTACTATGAGCTTTACATTAAAGATTTCTAATAGGGTATATTGTTTCTCCTCCTTCCATTATGGATACAATTGGTAAAAAACAGCTTTGAAAGATTTGATTCTCCCAGGCTCTTATGCATACTACAGCATTAAACCCAAACATTTAAAGATAGAAAACTTGTGAAACCTCAGTACATTTTTAACCCATTTCCAGGCAGCATTAGATCAACAGCAGAAATAATTGCTGTCAGTTTGTACTTTTTGACCAATAATTCTCTGTATTTTCTGCAAGAAACTTGAGTGATGCAAATGACCTTATTTTTACAGCATGCTTTTATTAAATAGTTTATTATTTTGGCAGACTAATAAAGATTTTGGTATTTGCTTTTATTTGCAATAATATTACCACAACATAAAAAAGGATTTTATGTTCTTTTTGAGGAACAAGGAGGATAAAAGTGTTGATGGATAGTGCAACTAAGGCATCAGCAATGAGCTGGAAATGAGACACATAAATATGAAAGCAGAGCTAAGAAAATAGAACTGCACCCTTGGCCTTTCTTAAAAGAACATGCACATGCCATGGTTCATTCATACAGTTACAGAAACTCCTTTTGTTTTTTAGTGAGTCAGAGAAAATATGCAAAGACTAAAATATTACAAAGATTCTCAGTTGTTTGGCATATTTCTGTAGTTAATGTAGTTGTGAAATGTTTCAAAATATTTAGAGAAATGACTGTTGATGAGTATTTTTTAGAAGATACGTATTTTCTTTGAAGTATAAATGTCCTTTTTCAAGTTATGTCTTAGACAATGGTGGTGAAGCAATATCAGTGTTCAGTTTTCCCTTTTTTGCCCTTCAAACAGACCTATTTCTTTAAAGATCAAAGAGCTGAGACCTCATAGCCAGATAAGACAATAGCACCAAGGTTTTAAAAACAAAATTATCAGTCCTGTAGTAAAAATAAAAAAAAAGCCTAGATAGCATGTAATAGAATTAATCTTATTTTATATTGGATGGGGAGTTTGGTTTCAGATTGAGAAGATTGTGACTATAATATTAATTTTGCAATAACCTGAGCTCCTTGAGAATGGGTGGTGTTAGATGCAAGGGGTATTCAGCAGTAAGAAATGTATTGATTCAAACACATAATTGGATGTGCCTTGGAAATAATGGTACTTCCTTGACTGAGGGTGCCTAAGATTTGAATTTTGCTTATAGCCACTCCTCAAAAAGACAGTCAAAGTAGAAAAATATGAACATGAAATACACATGAAAAAAAGCTAAACAGACAAACAAAACTTTCCCTCACTGGAAATTTGTTTGTTCCATTTGCCTTTTCTAAAAGGCAGCCAGTAAATAGGAATCACGAAGTATGAGTTTCTTAGAAGAATAAATCTAGCAATTAATTATATGTCAAGGCTTAAGAATCAAAAAAACTGCTTATGCCCATTGCCAGTCATTCACTCCCTGTCAGTAGTAGTTCACATCTTTCCTGGGATGGCATCCAACCACAGTGGCATCTAAAATATAGCAGACTATATTGTTACAGTTGGAGGTGAAATTGAAAGTTGCACCAAACAGAAGTGACAAATTCACATTGCTCAGTGTTGCCTAGCAATAAGAGATGAGTTTATTATGAACACTTGACTCTATATCCTTCGCAAGGAGGCTTTGTATTCGCACCAAAATGCCACTAGTCTTACAGGCAAAAGGGGCAAAAATAGGGTGGGCAGAAGGAGGGAACAGTCACAGTAGTTGTTAGTTTGGTCTGTATTTCAAGATTTCTCTCTTTCTCAGAGGAATGAGTCAGGAAGGAGAAGTCAGAGCCCTGCCTCCAGCTGAACTCTTTGAGATTGGCCAGGTAGCTTGGTACAGACCTTAATCATGCTTTTGAATGCCCTTAGTAGTGCTGTTTCATTAGTGATGGCTTGTAGTTCAGACACTGCAAATGAAATCTTTACTGAATGTTCCCAAGAACTGCTCGGTAGTTGTTTTCATTGTGCAGAGCTTTCTGTTTGCTTCTGCTCTATTTTCATTTTTTTCCTTTTTTTTTTTTTTTTTTTAGGGCAAAGGACAAGTCATCAGGGAGCATTTCCCTCCTCAGACACCTTGCTCTTTTCTTTTTTGGCCACTGTTTATGTGGGAAAACATTTATTTCTATCTTGGACGTTGGACCTTGTCTCTCAAGGCATTAATTACCTAACTATTCACATAAATGGGGATTTTTAAAGAATATTTAGGTATCCTTGAAGACCTTACTGGATACCCACATATTTAGGCACATAATCAATTTTAAAAATCAATGCAATCGTTTCTGTTAAACTGCCCCCCCCTCCAATAACTGATCTGTTTCTGTGTTTTTATGCCATCTGCATTTCTGACAACTGAATATTTTTGACAGCATGGTCCATTGTGCCCAAGTTCACATCATTTTTTTTTCTCTCTTTTTTTTAAAACATCATATGACTACATATGTAATAAGAAAATGGGTTATATCACACATTTTGCTTTACAGATTTGGGTTCACAGTGGATTTTTTGAACTGACAAAAATTGTACAAGAAGTATTTCTATTATGAGAATGCATTTATTTTATAGACATGATAGATTAATGAAATGCTATGTAAATACATTGAAATTACAAAACAATTGTGATTTTAAGAAGCTTGAGAAACAAAAAATAAAGATGAAATTTAGAGATTATATGTTTTAGGTAAAATAGAATAAAATATAAACAAAAATTTTCTCTTGTGTGAAATGTTTAATTAAAAATTCTAGTGCAGAATTATATCCTTAGCTTATATGTTCATCTAGCCAAATTAACTGAATCTATGAAAATTTTAGAGCATATTTTTTATATTTTGTGTACAAAAATGCATCTATTGTCTCAAATTGTCACTTAGGCACTAAGCTTTGAAGGTAAAAAACTGAGGTACTTGCATTTTGTAAATGTTTTTGTAAAAACCTTTCGTAACTTTGGTCCTTTCTTTATTTCAGATTCAACGTGTTACAAACAAACATATTCCACCTGTTACAACAATCTGGCATATTACTTCCTTGATACGTGATGATACAATACCTCTCAGGTTTGCTGAGTAGCAAAGAGAAATGTAAGCAAATGAAAAGGTTTTCCACTTTCACAGTTTTTTCTGCTTGGGGTTCTGTTTGTCTGAGAACCGTATGAATAGAAGCCATATTTTATAGTATTTCTTTAACCTCTGCCATCTGGTGTAGGTTAGTTTTTCCACTGCCAACATATCCTGGAGGCCCCAGTACCAAAATGTTTAATTTCTAAGTAAACATTTGGACTTTATAAATCCAGTTTAAAAAAATAGAGCATTATTTTTTTAAACTTTATACTACATTTGCCACTACCAATGACATTAATAAACACACAGACAGGTATATGGGTTTAAATGCTTCTGGCCACGACTTTTCTGTAGCTGACCTCCAGAGATATTAGGTCACCTAACATCTTTAATCACTGAGTCATGCTCAGTTATCAGGAAGGGGCTTGAATATTCCCTACTGACCTAAAGCCTGAAGTTGTGTCAAGGGATTTGCACCACCACAGCCAAAACTTTCCAAATCACATATGGTTTCAGGCAAATAATACTCACCCATGCCAAAGCCAGAGCTTTAACTTGTTAATTTTCTTTTAATTTAAAGCAAAGTTATTTCACTGCAGCAAGAGAGGATTGCTGCTACAAAATAATTTAGGCAAGTAACTAACCACTTAAGAAAACCAAAGAATGTAATGACCATATCTCTAGCAACTTTCTTATGTCTGAGGAAGAAAAAAAAAAAAAATCATGTGCCATAATTCTACTACTACCAAGAGGATTAAAAATAAAGAACAGTAAATTAATTAACAAGTGGCTCTTTTTTGAGCGCTGAGCTCTGAGCTGCTGTGCAAAATTTATGCCCATTTAAATGAATTTAGAATTTGATTAGTTTAATCAGTGTGATTTGGTAATGAAGATTCATGGTATTTGCTGAATTTAAATGATACTTCTCCTGAGGACAATTCTTCTTGCTGGACAGTATGGATGAAGAGATGAGGTGTCACCTTTCAGCCAATCTGGGGTGTTAAATTCTGTGTTACTTTTCAAGACCACTAATTACAATTTGTTTTATTATGTTGAGTTATAAACAGCAGCATCTGGGGAGAGAACATCCTCTCTCTGCCACAGGGATAGTGACTTCTTCTGCCTGGATGGACACCTGGTTAAATTGCCTCAGTATGAATCATCAGAACAGATAAATCAGTGCCCACACTGTGATCTTTTTAGTCATCAGCAAAACTTGTTCAGTTTAATTTAATAATTTTCTAATTCCAGCTCACTTTGAGACCATTTATATTTTTTCGTTGTGGTTCTTAAACCTACCTGCATTGGAGTGGAAGCTTAGAGATGCCCTGAAAGATTTACACTAGTATTTCTTTGTAACCATTGATTAGCCCAGCAAACCAGCGCTCACATTTGTGTTGTGCCTGGAATCATGTTTGTGTGGTGCTTTCAGCACCTCTCACCAACTCTGTCCTGGATGAACTCTATCCTAGATGTTCTGTGCTTGGCTGGGCATTTTAAGAGTGGATTTAGCCTTAGCAAACAAAACCATTTTTTCATCTTCCCTCTTCTGCCACAGTCTTTCCTGTACATTTTTGGTCAACGTAAGAATTTTTCAAAGGACTGGAGATCACAATATTCATGCAGATTTTTTGAACATAAACACCTGTGTGAGAAGGAAAAGAATCAAAGTCAGAGCTCCAGCAAAAAAAAGACTAGAGTTGGTCATTGGATGTTTGGCCATTCAGTAAACATGCAGCACAGCCTGGCAAAACACTGTTGCTGTTTTTCATATCAGTAGTTAAAATATATAGAAAGAATCTGGGAGTAATTTTCATTAAATTATATCTTTTGTCACTTCTGTCTTAAACTGGGTGTAAAATTGGTCCTAACTCACAATCTCTCCCAGAACAGATAGGAGGGGAGGAACCTCAGACTAAATTCCAGCACTTGGGAACTGATACCCAAGTCCTAAGGGATGGGTTCTGGGCTCTGACTTTTTTTCTGTATTTCCTATTTAATAGCAATCTTCTCTTTTTTTCACTTACATAAATCCAAATCAGATTTGTCTGCAGCTGGTCTGCCTGCCAAGGGTGGGTTTAGGGTTTCACTTGGCAGCCCTTTGCCGTGTTGGATACTTTACGATGCTATTGTGAGGCTTCAAGTGGTTTTGACATCATTGGACTGTAATCAATCCAATAAGGAAGAAACTCTTATATTTAAATTCTCTATAGAAGTGAATGTACCTACAGATTCAAAGTGGTGGTGAAGTATGTGGATTTTTATCAGGTGTAAATTAGTTTCATGATTTAGATTGTTATGTTTGCTGAGTACCCAAATTCTGCCCCAATGATGACTGGGTTTTTTAAAATGTGATATGCATATAGCATGTATATATTCCTTATTTTTATTAGGTAACATGCAATGACAAAAAGAAGAGGTACTCTTAATATTATACATAACATATATCCATCCAGGAACAATGAATAATAAACAGTCTCTGGAACTTGGCAGAAGTTTAATTCAAGGGCCATCATGGACTGCATAGTTTTGCTTTTGTGTAATAAGTAGTCAAATAACATTCAGAAATTGAAAGTGTATTTTTCTATAATACACATTTTCAAGCAGGTTTCTTGGCATGCATTTTGTTTGTACTGTGCTTGAAGTTGTTTATGGCATTAGTGGTTAGTGTGTTTGTGCATGTTTGCATTCTGTCTGTTTATGAAGTATTTCACTGGTACCCTTACACAGCATGTGGTCGGTCGAAGATTATTTTTGATAGTGTGTGTAGTCATGCATTTTGGTGAAAGACTTTAAAGTAAAGTGGCTTAAACCCTGGTTATCTGCAGTTAGGTAAAGACAGACTTGTAGGTTGTACATCTTCATGTAACTTAGATACAAAAAGTAATGCACCATTTTAAAGATGAAAGAGTGAGTTGGTGCCAATTTGTCCAACAATCATGGCAATTTGAGTTGCATAAAGATAGGCCAATTCTATTAATAACTGGAACATTTGTATATTTTTATTATCATAGATGTCAAAAATAATTAACAGATGACTCATTATATTATAATAATAACATGTGTGTAACTAATTTTTGAAATGAACTACAGAAGCACAAACAAACCTCTAACAAGGATAATTTAAGTCCCTTCAGTCTTTAATTGACAGCTAAGTATAGGCAATACTTTCAGGACCCAGACACAGGGCTGTGAAATTAATCTGTGAAGTACACTGGGCTTAGAGTGTTAGTTGATACTTTTCATGGTGTTTTGAAAGTATGGGTTGTTCAGCATGTATCTAATGACATTACAGGAATATTACTTGCAGAAAATGTAGGTGCTGAGCAGCTCCAGACACTTACAGACATCAGTTCTGTAAGGATTTTGTGAACATTACAGAATAAAATATTATTGCTTTATTTAGATGTCTAACCTCAATTTTAAGAGCACTATTCTTCCCGTGAATCTTGAAACTTAAAGGAAACAGAGCTGACCAATAATTAATTCTTATGAAAGTTCCACTTGTAAATACTATTATATCACTATTGTTAATAAAGTTCTTCATGGTAGGAAACTCCATTATATCAGCTCCAATTTTCTTTCTTTTGGGCCAATTTAAATTTTTTTCATTGTTCTTCTTAAATCTTCTTTCATTGGAGTGGAGAATTTTTTCATACAGGTCTCTTTATTTTCCCACTAGAGTAATATTAGACAATTTTCTAACACATCTTTTACATTTCTCAAGTGTGCATTTAAGAGAGCTTTAAAAAGATTTCATTAAGTTTTTCTATCTTTGAATAAGAGAATAAAATTAATGCATTCATTGAATATCATTTATGTTGTGCACAGTTTTGTATCTACTTTCTGTACATAAAATGTTATACAGCTGTATCATTTAGAACACCATGCTGTGCTGCAAAACTCTAGTTTCCTTTTATGTATAGTGCTGTAACATGCAGTGAGAGCTTTGTTTAAGAATAATTGTTTATGGGACTGTAAGAGAATTTGAAAATCAAGAGGTAAAGGTGGAATTCACACCCTCTTAGTATTCTTCCTCCTTGCAACATGCCATACCTATGGCCACAGAAAATAACATTTCTATCCCTCAAGACATAGAAGCCATTCATACAGAAATAAGAAGCAAAATGTGTACAGAAATAAACTTTAAATCTTATGACAGTAGCAGCAGGTTCATGGTGTCAGTAAGAAAAAAAAAAAGATGAAAGGAAGCCAAGCCTGACAAACTGAATTGTGGCTCATCTGAATGTTGTTGAACTTCATTTCACTAACAAAGCAGAGAGGTAAAAAAGGAAAAATTAGGGAAAATCCTCCTTATCACTGTAATATAGTAGTTTTAAGAGAAACTATGTACTATGTAAATTCATAGATCTTTGCAACTATATAGGTATTTTCAATGTTTTAAATTAGGAGCAGAGAAGAGGATTTTAGTAAAAGATGCATGATCATACAAAGGATGGAATTTGGTGATAACTTGTCTAGAAATGTGTACAAATGCATACAAAATCAGTGTAAAAATCCAAATAATTTTTCATGCAAGACATGGCATATTTCTGTGTATTAATATGCAATGATTTATGAAATGTAGAATATATTCTATATTATTATATAATGAGTCTATGCATAGCATACATAGAATATGGAAGAATGCACAATTTATATATATACATATACACATGTGTGTGTGTGTGTCTGTCTCCATATCCTATCTCTGTGTAGATTCCATCTTCTATTTCATGTTTTTGTGTAAATCAGGAGTGATTTTTAAAATTCCATGTTTAAAGTGTTGTAGGAGTTTATTGTCAAGTCCATTATATATAGTAGATCTATATTAACATAAAAGAGATGAGCCAAGTCAATACAAAACTACTCACTTTGGGCTGAGTCCAAATACTGGCTCATATGCCAACCACTTACCAGTATAATATTTAGATAATATTCTTCAGCAGACAAGTTTTTATGTTGTAAAGAAAGATCCATGGAACCTGGGTGGTTTTGAAAATATAACTTAACTATTATGTTATTTAAGTGTTTTAAGCATGTTAGCCTTTATATTTTCCAATTTGTACTTTCATTTCAGTGAGAGTACTTCTGGAACAGCAATTTATCTTCCAGGAAAATTCAGTCGATTTTTGAGACTCAAAGCATGTAAGAAGTCAGGTACTGTCCAAGTGAGCACAATAGTCACAATCCCCTGGAAAGCATTTTTAAACCCTGAGATAGAATTTTTGGGTTTGCAAACAATAATAAAATTATTGTCTAAAATTTTGCTTTTAATATATGTAAACATCCTTAGGGATTGCAAATGTGTTCTGCTTCATTATATGTTTTGGCTTCAGACATCATTACCCTCTAAAGTCACTTCAGTTCCAGGTGTGACTCTGCTGTATAAGTCAAGCAGCTAGTTAGCTATCCACTTTAAAAAATAAAATTCTGTCCTTAAGACAAAAGGAGAAGGGCACTTTTCATGACATTTTCAATGAACTGGAACTTCTTGCTTCAAATGATATTCCAAAAACTTGCTTTTTCACTTGGAATTGGGTCAGAGTTTTTCTAGCCTTGATAGAATTGGCATCCTTTCTCGAAATCGAAATATGCCAGCCGTAGTACTTTTTCAGTAATACAGTTATCATGCAGAAAATCTTTGATAAGGCCGCATATGCACCATTTGTGCTATAGAGATCCATGAACCTGCAAGGTTATGTGACTGTGAGTAACCCCTGCTGCCATTTGATGTTACTAAGTCTTCAAAAAGCTTGACCGTGAGACAGACTTCTTTTTCCCCCAAAGGCTCAACATTCTTTTTTGTGCTACATTTTTCAGAAGAACTCTTTGTTTGAAGAAGCTGGGCAGGGTAAAGCTGGCAGACTGGAACACTGCCCTGATGTGTTGTGACAGACATGTAATCTGCCATTTGACCACTGGTTCACACATCAGTGTTAATGTGAATGTGACACCTCTCAGCATACTGTTAATCATGCATTACTCTTCTGTCTAAAATGTGGAGATGTGGAGTAGACTTTTATTCTTTTCAGAAGACTACACAAAAAACCCTAGTGAAATGAAATTTTACAGCCATAAAAAGCAAACTGATTGACAGCTGCAAATCATAGTCACAGCAACATTGATATATACATATTTATAGATCCCTAGATTTCAAAACTAAAAAGGATCATTAGAACAGTCTGCTTGATCTAACGCACTCCCACTCTAAACATGCAAGGAGTCAAATATGTAGTCCCGTGTCATGTGTGGAAACCTAGAAGATAACCTTCTGTAGTCCAGAAATGAGATCAATTCAGCTTCTTTTCCTCACTAACACTTTTATATCTCTTGGGTTTTGTTTCTTTTTCTCCTGGTGTTTCATCACCAAAGTGCCCAGGAGTTCATCTGCTTTCATTCAACTGAAATGCATGTACCAGATGGTGCAAATAGCCCAGTATATTTCAATCCTGTATCCATGTCAAAAAACAGGCAGACTGCTGCAGTTCTTGGTTGCTGCACCTCATGGTATCAAAGGCTGGCTAAGAAGAGTGACACTGCTTGACGATGAATAAGATTTTTCAGGTCTGGCAGGGAAGTTGCTTTGGAAGCTAAAATCCTGCTTCTACTCTGTAGGAGTTGCTTTTCATGATTAATTAATTGTGTTTACGCTAATCTACAAAGGATGTAAAGAAATATAAACACAGAGTTACAGAAATGTGTCTAGTTAAGATACTTTATAGTAACCATTTCATCACCTGCATTTTAAGTATATTATCTACTTTCTTGCTAGATTTTTAAAGGAAATTTACCTAAACCAGAAAGTTCTATATTGTATTTCTCAACATTGTGTTTGCTATGTGAACAGCCTAGATCTCTGATGTCCCTAGGTCAATGAAGTTTGAAAGTATCTTGAGGGCTAGGCAGTGCGGTGAAGGTCACTAGCAGCTTTCATCTGATAGCACCTGCTTAGAGTTTGGCCTCAAGACTTTCAAAATATCTCCATAGTAAAGCCTTAGATATGCAAAAGCCATAGCTCTAGAGAAATTATGATATGAGGTTTCGAAGAGTGGACAGTTGTTTATCTTTGAAAACAGAAACTGGAGATAGTAGTTGAAAGCTGTTTGTGGCAAAAGTCAGCATTCTCTCTGTTGGTTTTCTGACTCCTAAATGCTGTAACAGTAACACAGAGTACAAGAAAAATTATGCCCTTCTATTCATTCTTCTGGCCTGTTACTAATCCCACAAGTAACAGAAAACTCATGTGATACATTTGAACAGCAATGTGCTTTCTCACCCTGTCCTCTGTCACATCTGCAACAGTGTGTCTCTCTGAAGACCCAGGCAAAGTATTCCTCCACCTGTTTGGGTTACCTGTGAATTTTTTTCTTAATGTTCTTTATAAGCTAGGATATGAGAATTTTCAAACATGCTGGAGAATTCTGGTTTGACTGATTTTAGTGGTCTTTGGGATGATTTACAAGTGGGTCTGGAAGGGACAGCACTCTTTTACCTGTTTAACCTGTCAAGCTCTAAAACTTTTCTCTGTATTGTTTATTTTATTGACAATTCTTTATTGCTCTGAATCCCTAAACATTTATGGTTTTTTTAACTACTGTAGAGTCAGATGCCTTGCTTGGAAAACTATCTTTCTTCCTGAACAAAGAATTTCAGGACAGAAAAGAGTATTACAGAATAGTTCATACAGCTGAAAGACCTGTCTTGTAATAAATTACAGTTAGTTGCATGTTCATTTTGCATTACCACATGTAGTGTTGGTATGTTTGTTGACAAATCAATGTATGTGTATTTGTTTTTATATTCAGAAGCTCTAGTTTGCCTGTAGTCATGGTGTAGGTTGTTCTTCTCATGTGCATTGTAGTTACAGGAGTATAATTTTAAGCAAAAGTCATACTGAAAAGAATTGTTTATTTAGCTAAAAGCACATCATAGATTAGGTAGAAACCATCAAACAGGCCATGGCACCAATATATATGTAATGGAAAAGTGTAAAATATAAGTCAGGAGAGAAAGGATATTTAATATGATAGATGGAAGTGCCATGAAGACTAATGGGATGAAGGTAATAAGAGAAAGTTTAGACTGTCTACCTGAAAAATTCTAGACAGCAAACTAGTTGCAGTAAACAACTGTATATTCTCTATGGGGAAACATTAACAGTCCAATTGCTTGAGATTTTTGAGAGGCCAAAGGAGCAGCAAAATACATGTTGGGGAAAAAGCTTGAATTGGCAGGTAGGTAGATTAGCTGACCTATTAGTTCTTTTCTATTGCAAACTTCTAAGATTTTATGTGGGGAAAATTCCTTTTCAACCCACGCTGGCAATCTGTTTATGTTCTGAAGTATGATGATTGACATCCCTTTTAACTTTTAACCTAGAGAATGTCTCTGCAAGTGTTATTCCTACATATAAATGTCTAATGCTTTTAATAAAAAAAAAAAGTCTCTCAATTAGGGGACTGTATCCATGTGCACATGCAGAATGGAGATCACAACAGAGTGTGAGGTGTTATCGCGGCATGGGCAGCACTCCCACTCAGGAAGGATGGGGCGTTGAGAAGGAAAAGGGAGCATTTGGGGCTTTATAGACTAGAAAGTGAAGGCAAACAAGAGAAAAGTAGATAAAAACAGTCAGAAAGAACGGCATCATTTTTATTGAAAGGGGGAATGGGAAGGAAAGAATAGAGAAAAATGGGACGGTTGCAAGGTATATGAATAGAGAAGCAAGGTAGGCAATGAGAGCTAATTTATGGAGTAGAAGAATCAGAACAAATAAGGATGTTCTGCTATTATTATGGTGCCAGAGTAGCTTGCTACCTGTAAGCATTTACCTTTGGTTCATCTACATGCAGCCTTATTTTTTTTTTATTTCAAACACTGTAATATTTAGTAGGCATCACTGAAGCACACTGCATGGATTTTTGTGATAAATAGTGTATTTTACAAATAAAATTCAGCTTATCCATCTTTCCCGTGAAATTAAAAAATATAGAACATTTAGAAAACTGTAGCACCTTAGCAGAAAGAAGTTCCATGTCCTGCGAGGCTTTCCTGCATTTCTACCCCTAACTGGGGGACTGGAGATGGATTTATGAGAGGGAAAACATTAAAAAAGAAATATTTAAGAAGTTATAAACTAGCAAAACTTCATGTATTTAAATATTACAGAAATACTCTTCACATGTTATGGTATTAAACTAGAGCTCATTGTAAAAAAAGAAAATAAAAATTGCAGAAAATTCCAGTTAATCAAAAATATCTTTGCCATGATACTTGTTCTGACTTAAAGAAGTTTGCTGAAGCATCAACTTCATTTCTGTCGAGGACTGTAAAAAAGATTGAAGCCGGGGCCTGGAATATGAACAAACAATGCATCTAAGTTAGTGCCCCACAGAATATTTTAAAATTATTTAACACAAATCATCTCAGTGTCAACAACTCATCACAGATAAACTATCTAATTAACAGAAGCCATCATAGTATTTGAGAACTCAGTCTTGGCTCAGTTGATATACCAGAAGGGCACTCCTTGATAAGCAAAATTTTTAAAGGAAGGTTTAAAAAACATTACTGCCTGAAGTAGATTCTTCTTAGTTTTCAATTAACCCTCTGCTAGGTTGGGGTTTTTAGTTGTTTGGATTTTTGAAATCTTAGTGAGATAACAAGCACAGGTTGACCTCATGTTCTCAGGTATATTCCAAGCTAAGACTCTGTTACACAGTCTATTTTATGATGCAATATTTTTTCAGTGAGTCTGCCATGCACCTGGAACCATGCCAAAATGACAGCTCAGTTATCAAAAGTGTCCCCAGCTTTTGTGAGCACTTCTGAGATAGTTTTATCCCACTTCTTGAAAATTGCAAAGGTTGTCAAAATCCTAAGGAGATAAAACTTTACCACAAAACACTTTCGAGCATCAAAGCATTGGCTGGTTGTTGCAGCACCAAACCAGCCACTTATTGGAATTGCACTTATTGCAGGTGATTCACTTCCCTGCAGGAAATCTGTGGGGAGAGAAAGATGATAATGGGATCCGTGAAAATATGATATAGACCAAAAGTCACTGAAAATAGCTTGTGGGAAATACTGAAAAGAACGATCTCTCTTAAGTCTCTGGGGGGAGGATGCTTATATGTTGCAAGGAGATGATCTAGGGCAATAATATTCATTACCCTAAAACTGCTCCTGAAACTAGTCTTTTTCACAGAGGAAATGTGAAATAACACTCAGGAAGGAGTGACGTACTGTCTTTTTTCAATCCCGTCCCAGGTAGATTATTTGCTACAATATTCGCCAAGTGTATGGCAGAAATGGGAAGAATTGATCTTTTTTTCTGAGCTCAAGGAGATCTCACTGCTGATATCAAGTCTTGGAAGAGAACAATTTATCCTTAGCCATTATATGATTCCTACAGCATTCCTAGGTTTGAACAAAGCATACTCTCCACCATCTTAGCAAATAACAATACTGAGATTCCCAAAGGTCTTTTAAGAAAGAATTCAAAAATGACTGATAAAACAGAATAATCTACAGATGTTTTTCACAAAATATTATTCTGCAGCAGAGAACAGATTTTAAACATTGGTTCGACTGAGATTTATTGTTACATCTGTGGAGGTATTTAGGCAACTCAACTACCTACCTTTGAAGTTTAGAACTCTAGTTTTAAAAGCTATTAACAGGAAAGCAAAAAGAAAGATTAACATTAACATTAGCATTAACATTAATAATAATAATAATAATAATAATAATAATAATAATAATAATAATAATAATAATAATAATAATAATAATAATAAAATCTGCATATTTTTATCAAAATACTCAACATTTTCAGTGGGTTAATTGGAAAAATGGGTTATTTTCAACAGAAAATGCTTGAAAATAAATGTTTCCTTCTTTGTTTGAAAAATTTGAATGCTGTGAATTTTGAAGATTTCTTATGGTCAATGCATTAAAAATTATTACCCAGTTTCAATTCTGTATAACTTCCCAGAGCTATTGAGGGAGACACTGATAAGGAAAACAGTAAGTCATAATGATCAATATAATGGTCAAATGTCAAAATGTCCTACAATTAATCAAATATACAAAAATTAATTTATTTTTCTTGACTTTCACTTGGCACTTCAGTAGACGTGATGTTATTTTAGGAACATTCTGATAAGGAACATAGGGGTAATGACTCTTGAGAATCTGCAGGATCATTGAAATTTAAGGGCAGGCCACCTAGTAGATACACAATACATGCCAGTATAATTCTATTGCCTCTAGTAAAATAGACTGAAAAAAAGTCACAAAAGCTGTGAGCAGCTGAAGGAACATATTTGGCAAGACCAAGACAATTGACAATGTTTTTGCTCTGCCCCATTTCCAATTTTTTTGACATTTCTCATTATATGGGTTTACACAACTTGAGGTAAGTTTATTTAATGTTCAAAGGAGATTTTTCCACTGGATAACACTCCAGAGAAACTTTGTGTATTGTTCATCACATGAACACAGGTGTTAAGGAGCATAGCTGGACATGAGTATATTACTAAATTCATTTCTGAGTTAATTCTTTCATATTTAATGGATTAATGTACCACTGAAGTTAGCAGCAGTGATGACAGTGACATTCTTGTACATTCCTCTAAAGATGTGGAGTATCTCAGATAAGTGTTGCAGAAATAACTCATTTTTCAGCTCCCTGGCAGTTCCAGATAATGATTTCAGATCAATTCAAATTAATGGCAGCTCTTGGACTATTTTCAATGTTTAACATGCACACATATTGTTTTACCAGACAGAGATATGCACAAACTTGATGTTTTCAGATGTCTTCTCCAAGTCTAGGAAGCTACTACATATATGTCCTGTTGTCTTTAACAGTTCAAACAAGTGATGATCCTCATCACTCCACAAAAATTAAGTAATTGTTAATAAAGCCTAACTGACTTCAGTTAATTTGTTTCTATAAAAAGAATACCAAAAACTTTTTAAAAAGCACTAATAATTCCCCCCACCCCCAAGTCCCCAAAGTATCAGGCTCCACCCCTAATGTCCCTTTGCAAGAAAATGTGACAAACTAGGCATACCAAAAGTTTATATGAAAAGACTAATTTCAGAGAAAGAGACTTCAATAAAAAATGGAAATTACATTATTTCTCAAGTGATGATTTGGATTTACACATACTTTGCATCTATAATGAATATACACACAACAGAATGACTGGAGTCCAAAAATGTCTCTACACCATCACTGTATTTTCCTGAATCTGATACTGGCAGCATGGTGAAGCACTCTCTCATAAATGTTAAAAAACGAGATGGTTTGCATCTGATAAGTGTTAGAAAAAGGGTTAGCTTTCTTGGGGTGGTTGTATCAAATTGGGATTAACATTTTCCACTTAGCCCCTTCTGCTTCTGGAGAGGTTGACATGATTTAGTGACTATGAAAGTAACACCTTTGTCATTTTCATTATACTTCATTTCACCTTCTCATTTGTGTCTTTTTAAAATAAGATGTCTAACTGAATACAGTAATCAATGTGCCATCGATTTATATAATGCAATTGTAATCTTCTCTATTCTCTATTCCATTCTTAACACAATTTAACATCTTATTTGCTTTTTTAATCACTACTGAACATGTCTCTTCATTGAGCTGTCTACAGTAATGCCTGGATCTTTTTTTTTCCTGTGAGGTAACAACTAATTCAGAAGACATCATTATGTATAAATACTTTAGGCCGTTTCAAGTAATGTGTTTTTAGGGGGGGTCTTATCTGTGTTGAGGCTTATCTGCTGCTCAGTTGTTCAACCAGATTTTTTTGCACAATTCAACTTAAAGCTCTTCATAGTTCCTTAATTTAAATGATGCAAATGAGTTTACAATTTCAGCTGCTTTATCACATTTAGTCTTTATCCTGTTTTCAAATTCAACATACAGAGTGAGCAGTACTTTTGCCAAAACTGTTTTATGTAGTTAACTCTGTATTCATCATGCTGGAAACAAGAATTTTATTGCTGTTCTGTT
The DNA here is from genome assembly GCA_024865655.1 of Emberiza elegans. Classification (NCBI taxonomy): domain Eukaryota; kingdom Metazoa; phylum Chordata; class Aves; order Passeriformes; family Fringillidae; genus Emberiza; species Emberiza elegans. The sequence continues at coordinate 24,615,959 of JALJVW010000139.1, read as the reverse complement.
AGTCTATGATTATATAGCTGCAATACCAACAATGACTAAATAGGATAAACATCCAAGAAACACCTGAAAATCACCCACTGTAAAACTGTAAAGGTGGGGTACATAACAGTCTAGCCATAGCTACATGTCACAGCATTGATTTATCCTCCTAAACCAATCTTAATCATAGGACACTTCCCTCCTATATTATGCCTGTATTTTTGTATCATCAAAATTTTAATAGTTCAGTAATTTACTGACTTCTGCTTTGTTATAGAGATTTTTGCTGATTTCCATATGAATTAGTTTGCAATTAAGTCACCCATGTGAAAACAACAATTTAGTCACTAAAATTGTAGTGACAGTACAGAATATATTGAAATTAGTTTTTATATTTCTGGCCAGCAATGTTTGCCTTGTTTTCTTGCAGATAACTGGACATCACTGGAAAATTTAAAATACTTGTAATATTTACAAAATTATGTTCTATGATATCTCTTCTTAAAACAAAAAAAAATGTTTTAAAATAATACTGCATAAGAGGGTTCTGATATTTTCCATTTTCACTGTTATTTTTCTGTATTTGTCTAGAGCATATAGAGATAAGAATCTTATGCCTCTTTGTTGCAATCACATTACAATTAGTAGGCAATAAACACAGGAGATACATCTCCTATTACACCACTTTTAGGTTGCATTATATTTCTCTTTTTAAGTGTGTTAACTGTTACTGCAAGACAGCTCACTGTTAAATGATTTCCAGGAAAACATAACTACCTGCTAATATGTGTAGCAATAGTTTCAACTGTTTTAATTTTCTGTTTCTTCATAATTTAGAGACCGATGTAGTTACATCTACACATGTAACTACATTATGTTGCTGGATTTCCTAGAATTTCCCTCATTAAGTTTTATTTTTTTTAAACAAATCTCTCCATTCAGCCTTTGTGTAATAGCTAAGGGTAAAGAATCTTCAGCCTTCTCAAAAGACGAATTTTCTGCTATAAACAGCATGCCGTTACAACTCAACTGATTGCAAAGAATTTGGATTGCAGTGTGATTCAAGTCTTTCATTGAACTGATATTATCCACTCAACCTCAGCAATACCTTAGAGAAATACAAAGCAGAGTAACTGTCTTTTATACTGTACTCTCTCAGTGCAAGAATAATAGAGATGCCATGAACATTGCAGAGGTGTCACATTAGCTGCTGAACTAAATAGTGTGAAGGAAAGGGAACTCATTGTTAATTTTTTTACAAGGATGGAATAGATGAACATTGCTTACAAATGAGCTTTATTTAGTTTTAAACACATTTCATGAAGTAAATAGTATATTTCCCTAATTTTCATGTCTTTTGGTATGCTTCCAAAAACTTGGAAGTGAATTAGTGTGCAATTTGCATCCAAATCTCAGCCAAGGGGATGTGGTTTATTATAATACATGGCCCTCCTAATTATTGAACAGCCCGAGAAAACTAGGCACAGTGTGCATCTGTTATTGCTTGACCACACTGCCAAACATAATTTGGCAAGCACAGAAATGTACATTGAGCAGACCTACAGTCTAATTTGCATTAGTTTGTAGTAATTATATGAAAGCTATAACTGAACCAAGCTTGTCCTCTTTTTAGAGCACATCATTCTTTTTGAAAAGAAATCTCAACCAAAAATCCAAAACAATTAAATAGCACACACATACACAACCCTGAGAAACTCCTTGTTTGCAGAGTAGACTTTCACAGTATTATTTAATGATTATCCAAATGTTATTTTTGTGTATTCTGTAAAATATCAAACAAGGATTTTTTTTCCTGCAGTTTATATAGGCTTTTCTGTGTTTTCTTTCATCCCCATTCAGAAATTTTTTACCTCTTCTGCTGAATTCTAAAACCCTATATGGTTTAATACCATGTAACTGCTGATTAAATTTACTGGTGTTCTTAAATTTAATTGCTAAGGAGGAACAGGAGGAAAGTCCAGCCTTTCATAATTTGCCTTTGGCCCTTTCCATAGTCATTTAATTCAAACTCTATTCTGACTAAAAGGAAAAGTCTTTGTATATGCTACCTCATGCTACAGTAATGCTGGAAAGTAGTCACCTAAGCTCAGGGAGGCTGGGATGCTATGGTAAAAATACACCAGGTTTTGGCCTACAGAACTTCCAAGGAAAAAGTCCTGTTTCCCCTCTTATTTTTCTAGTTAGATTATATATTCAGATAGACAGACATCATGGCTCTGTATTAAAGATGATTGGAATCCTAAACTAAATCAGTAGATGAGGAGATAAAGCAGAATCTCATCTGCAGAAAGTATTATTGTGTAATATTTTCCAGAAATGCAGAGGCATAAAAAGATGAGAGAGTCAAATTCAATCGCCATTGAAATCAATGACAAAAGGTAATCATTCCAACAGCCACAGGATCAGGCATAGAGGAAGGGGAGTTCTTTTTCTCCCCTTCTTTAAGTAAACACTGGCATTTTCAGCTTCTCTGCAGGGGCTGGGCAGCAGAGGCACAGTCTTTTTTGTTGGTAAACAGCTTGACATTTTATAGTACTGGACTAGTCAAAGGGCTTTCAATCTAGAGTTTGAGTATTAAGAAATAACTGTATATTCACTATATACTTGGGTATTCTCAGATAGCTTAGGATAATTATTAGCCAGCACACCCAGTCAGAAACATTTACTGTGAAATGACCATACGGAGACTATGTAAATGAGTTTCCAAGAGTGCAAATGCAATGAATTATAAAAATGAATAAAACCTGCTGAATATTGCTGAATGAGTGAACACTACCTCTATACTCTGATTAGCTGATCAAACCTATTTTCATAAACCAAACTTGCAATAAGTTTAAGGGGAAAGAAATCCCAATGAAGCATTCACAAATGGCATTTCACAGTTGACCAAAAAACACTCAATTTCCTTTCCCATAGTATGTGGAAAATAAAGATATGCTTGCTTATACGATACCCCCGGCAAAACTGCTTTATTTTCTGTTTTAGTTGTTTAGTTTATTTCTACAATAAGATAATAGTTGCATAAGAAAACAGCTTTTTATTGAACCAGTCTCTTTCCATATATATATCCTCTCAATTCAGGGGCTGGAATAAAGCAATGGAGCAAACAAGCTGGGGAAGACGATTGTCAAGTAAAATCACTCTGGTTTACTTTTTTAGCACCAAAACCTGCTTAATTTAGTTTGTTGTTATTTATGTTGGGGTGTTTGTTTGTTTGTTTGTTTGTTTTGTTTGGTTTGGGATTTTGGGGGGTTTGTTTGTTTTTTGTGGGTTTTAAATTTTTTGTTGTTGTTTTCTTTTCTTTAGCAATAACTAATTAAAACCCAGTTGCGGATTAGTAACTGCTGCTGATGAAATACAAGAAGTAGATTTGGGTAACAGTGCAGAGTTCTTTCCTCTTTGTTTTGTGTTTTGGGGCTTCACAAATCTGAGAATACAACTCATCTTTGCACAGGCAGGCCCAGGAATAAAATATCTGTTCTCACAGATCCCTTCTGTTAGAATAATATTTTCATATAGATATTAGTTTGATTATGGTTTGGTCATGTCACTAAAAGAAGGCATTTTAACACTTTGCATAGTCATTCTTTAATACACATAATGCAAAGTTTTCTGAGCTGCAGGTTCCTTATGAAAAGGGATTTGACATGTCTGGTTTTAAGGTTCTTTTTTTGTCTAAAAGTTATTCTCATGAGCATGACCAAATGAAAATCACTTTGTTTTCAAAGTGTATTATTATGTGATTAATAATTTCAAAATGAGATTATTTTTCTCCCTTTGTCTTAATTGATGTTCCACTTTTTTTTTTTTTTTTTTTACTCAGAGAGCCACATTCATCCAACTTGTGACATGACCATAAATATGAAATCTTTCAGAGTGTGTAGGTTAGGTTTCCCCTCTGAACTACAAGAATAGCCACTGAACTGCATCGCATTCTTTCATTGTAGTTAAACACCTTAAGGTATTGTGTTAAAACCATAGTTTTGGAGATACTTATACAAACCACTTTCTGTTAGTGAAAGTCTGCACAGAAGATCTGTGTGCTACAGTACAGGTACATGCATTTCCTTTCAAGAAACTGATGGGCTTGTAATGGTGCATGTATTGTGTCTGTGCATCTCTTGGAAACAGATGTCATGCAAACTTCATGCAAAGTGACTTCCCAGGAAGTAATTTTCAACTGTTTTTCAACTTTTGCAAGTTACTGCAGCATAGTTTGACCTCCAGTCATTTCCAGCTGCACAATTAGAACTGGTGTCACTACTTAGAGTCTTTTGAATGAACTGGTGGGCTTAAAGCCATGTAGAAGACAACTTGAAGCCTCCCAAGAAGGGCTAAGCCTAGACTTAGTTAAGGAACTCAGCTTTAAAAGGAAGGGTTTGGCATGAGTGAAGGTTTTCTGTCTGTGGAGCTGTTCAAGCCTCCTAACAGCTCACTGCAACAAGAGAGTGGCATACAGAGCGGTAAGAAAGACAAGGAGGAGGGGCTTGCATTTCATTTCTTTTTTCCTAGGATAACTCCTCTTTTCTTTCATTCCTTCCTCTTCAAGTAATTTCTTCCTGGATACCCAAGCAAAAGAAAATTTTCTCCTTAAAAAAAAATCTCTAAGGAATAGAGCTTGTAGTCAGTAGGCAAACTTGCTTCAATGTTTTTTTCACTGGTTTCCACTGAAAAATGTGTATAACTGCTTGTTCTTATCTTAGTGTCTGTATTTAATTTGTCCTGTTTACAGGCTCAGCTTCAATCCTCTTAGTTACCTAAGAATAAATCTTGCCTTGATTTTTTAATGCCATCTTTTTTCCATCTATGCCATATACAGTCTTTTTTCCCCTCAGCCATAAAGATTACCTGCATCAATGATGCTTTCAGTATACCTGCTTATCCCAGTCTTCTTCAGAATGTGTTTAGCAGCACCGACTCTACTGAGCTGTGAAAGGAGTAGCAGGGCGAGTTTACCAGGCTTAAGCAAGATAAATGGAATAAAAAATATGGTACAGAGAGACTTGGCTGTGTAGAATATAAGTAAACAGATTGTGGTCCCTGGAAGTAAAAAGAATGCAGTTAACATTATTTTTGCTACAATACTGCAGAAAAGACTGGCTATGTCAAGGGGCTAAAAATCTAAATTACCACTTCTGGAATTCCCACTTGAAGAATATTTTCACTCCGGTAGGATTTCATTCTGTTCCTTGTGTGTATTTATATGTCCTACAGGTTCTAATAAAAACTTTACAGAAATTCCTAGGTTATCCTGACTGTTAGAGCTACATAAAACTCAAGCACAAAATTGTATCTAATATCTTTTTCCCTAAGCCACAGGAAGGCACCACTCAGGAACCATCTATCTAAACCATCCAAACCCTACTGGCAAGGAAGTGCTATGCCAAGTTACACATTTAATATGAGTTATCAGAAAAGGGAAGTTCCCACATTTTATCTCAGACAACAAATTTTGTATCAGCTTTGGATTAGTCAAGGAGGTCCTTCAGGGGGAAAAAAAATATCCATTTCTGGTTTTCTGTTTCAGTTAATACAGACAGTGTACAGTGTATCTTGCTGAGTTAATTTGTTCCAGGAGTTGCTACCCTCAGTGTCAGAAAAACAATATAAAACTGAAATCTTTATTTCTTGGTCTATCTTTAGCTTTTAGTGACTTGCTCAATTTTTTTAACTAGATGAAACAGCTGTTTCGTACCTGGTAATTACACATCCAAATCAGTTGTCCTTTATGAACTAAGCAGTTCCTAAATCTACTGCTTGAGAACAGTTTTCCATTTTAATGGCACCAATTGTCTAGTAGAAAGTATCAACATGAATAACTATTTTGTCAATGTTATTTTTTTGTCATATAAATGTTCAGTAACCAGACTAGAAATTTAAAATATTCACCCTTCTCACTATAAGATAACTTATGAATGTTTTCCACAATGACTATTTGGTCTTGATATAGCATACAAAGGAAAGAGTGATTAAGTGCAAAAAAAAAGTCTGTAACTTGTATAAACAATACATTGTAATTTGTACCAAGAAAATTTATTTCTTAATATATTTCTTTTTAATATAATGCATAAGTTTAGACACTGTGTCTATTTAATTTGGTTCTCCCTTTTTCAGAAAATTTCAAATAAAAACTATTATTTTTCACAGATATTGAAGGAAATATAAAACTAAAATGCAAAGGGCTTTCAGATTTTAGTGTAGAAATCACTGTAGTGTAGTGGAGAGAATATTCCAATCTGAACAGCCGTAATTAGTACAATGGAAATAATACTGAAATAAAATGGAAATAATTAGTACTTGGAAATAATATATTTTCATGTTAATATCATGTGATTTCTCCTTACATTTTGTCAATATAATGGCACATGTGGGCCTGAGGTTTACCTTGACTAGCAACATTAAAGTGAAATTTGTTTTGTTTTCAGTAATTTATAAAAGTTTACATTGCTTGATATAAAATACATCATTTCTCAGCAGTGAAAGACATAGCCTGAATCTTCAGACAGTGTGAAACAATAGCTCTAAGGAAAATGTAAATTCACTTCTGTGGTGTTATAATTCTGACACTGAATTCTGAAAGGTAACATTTTAAATGTTTTAACAAAATTTGGTAGCAATGAATTTCTTCAGTCTTCACTAACTGATTTCCTGTTTACTTTTCCCACAACAAAATTATCCATGAGAACACTTACAGCCTGAAATAAAGTAAAATCCACCTGTCAAATGGCTTCTTATGCTGTCTGCACTATAGTGTGCAATTTATTAGAATTAATTGCCATCAATGGAGGATTTCAGAGTGACTACTAAACCTGTGTGTGTTTGACACAGAGCAACCCCACTTCTGCAAATTGAAGTCTACTGTGCTAGAATAGATACAGCCTTGAACTCTAGGTACTATCACAGAATGAATTTTGAAGTTTGTCATTTGTTCCAGTTAGCTTATAATTTTCTTAAGTATGACAAAAAAAACACCCCTAAATCATGACTGACAATGCAAAGATAATACAGCAGGAATTGTATCTTTATACATAATTAATAACCAATGTACACTGTCTTCATATGGCACAGAGTACAATACTTAAAATAAACATAATGCTAGATTTTGAAGAATAGTAAAACATTTTGACCTACTAATCTATTTATTGTGGTGGGTGGTCATGCTTGTAAACTCACAGATTGTCATTTACAGAAAACAGAATGGAAGGTTCACACACACACACATACCCTCACACCCCAAAAAGTTAAACTGATTTTTGTTTTCAATGTGAATGAAAGAAAATGTTTCATTTACTTACTTAGATCAACCGACATGTATCTTTCTCTCTTAATTTTTTTTCTACACTTGTGCCATCCACTATAAATTTGGTCACCCTGATAGTACTTTTTGAGTTATAATGCCACACTGGATACTATATGTGAAATGTGATTAATGACTTACAAATTTGAGATCACTGTCTATTTGTACTTCAGTGAGTCACTGGAGAATTGTGACTCGGGAGGATGAAATTTCTGAATTTTTTGCCCAAAAAGAAACAGATTTTCTAGTGAAATCTAAACAGAAACATTAGTATCAGAATTTAATATCAATATTGTGATATCTAGATTGAGATCATAGCTAGAAGGCAGAAAGAGAGAGACTGCTTTCCACACATATAATTTCCTGTACAAGTCTATACTATCTCACATTTTTTTGAAGGCTTATTTAATTCATGTTGGCATTCACCAACATTTGATAAACATGTCACTCCTCGCCAGGTGTTCTAACTGAAAACAGAGATGGACGAAATATATTCTACAGTCTGCTTGTAATAGGGGTCCACTACTTTAGTGAAAATGTAAAAAAATATTGTGTTTGTAAAATTATTTGCAAAGTAATCAATGAAAATAAATATGATGAAAGGGTGCCTACATTAATTTACATGATTTTGTGAAAATTTCTTTTTCATAAAGAGATTAACTTTTGTTTACTGGAAGCTGCTTTTGCATGTTAGGTAATTTTTTCTCTTCTGTGTTTTTTTCTTGAGGGCTGTTTGATGATCAGTACACGTCATAGGATAAATATTGTGTCTGTGTCTGTCTAGGAGAAATCAACCAAGAATTCTAACAATATTCTAAATACTATTCTCAAAGATATAATCTGCAGAGAGCATCTACTTTATCTGACAAACATGATTTCAATTCAGGAAATAGCTCACAATCACTCTAGTGCATTTGACATCAGTGCTATCCACACAGCCATTCTGTGCAAACTCCCTGCTTTAAAGGTCTTCCCATCACTGTTATTGGTCTCACAGATGATGAAGTATGACACTCCATAAACAATGAGCTGGGCCTTTTGTAGGCTGCTTTGCTTTTTTTGGCTTCAAACTGCCACTGAATGTCAAATCAATTTGGCTTTCATTAGAACAGCTTTATATGTGCAAATGTATTTATGTCTGGTAGCTACTTTTTTCTATTTTTGCTTTCCTTTCCCTTTGCTTTTTTTCTCCTTTCCCTTGAATGATGTAATTTTTCTCTAATCAAAGCCAACACCTGTTTCTCTAAAATAGGGCCCTCTGTGTAAAGCTCTTTATCACAATCTGGGTACACTCTAGATGGGTTCATTATGAATCAAGTTCTCTCAGAACAAAGAGGAAGTGCTCTGCTACAGTGACATTGTACATCATAGAGCCTGGATAAAGTCAAGAGCTGATGTAACCTTGACTTTTGACATGCCAACAGACTGCTGTCTAGATAATGCAAGGTGTGTAAGCCACTGTCTTTGATAAGTAATAAAACAAATAATAAATCTGATGCTTTGTTTAAGAATAGCTCAACTGTTACACAATGCTGTATTGGGTTTGATGGGGTAATGTTTTTTCTTAAACAATTTTAAAGGAACACAAAATTGCAATTTTGAGGACTTCTGGTTTTGTAAACCACAAGCCTGCTTAGACAAGCTGAATGAAGAATGCCATACCATGAGAGGAATAGAACAAAATAGGGGTTACAGAACTCCCAGTTATGGGTCAGTGTAGATCTGCTCCAACAGAGTACATTACAAGTAGTTTGAATTAGCTGAAGTTTAGGAATGGGAAATTAGAAGGGGAAAGGCTATGTATGTCCTAAAAGGCATTTGAAAAAAAACACAGGCTCACTTTTCATGCATCTAAAATCCCTTGCCTCTATGAGACTTGTCTCATGGAAATAGCTATTGAAGTGTACTGTGCCTAGAATGGTTTAGGATTGTGGTGAAAAAGAGCATAAAATTCCTTTTCCTCCAGAAATATTTTGTTTTCTAATTTTCATCACAAAATCATTCTCCCTCTTGTCCATCCATCTTATACAAGCTGAAAGTCAGGATGTATTTCTATTCACTTCATAGATTCATAAAATCACTAAGGCTGGAAAAGACTTGTAAGATCAGGGATCATAATTAACCCAGCACTACTGTGTTCACCACTAAGCCACATTCCTATTTGCCAAATCCACGTGTTTTTCTGAACACTTCCAGGGATGGAACATTTTCAGGAGAAATAAATGTTTTGAAATAACTGCCTAACTATAACCAGGTCAGATACATGTTCTCTCCCAAGTAACAAGGCACTTGTAAGTAGCCAAGCTACATGCTGTGTCCTCTTGCTAGTGTTGATCCTTTTGCAAAGAACCAGAAATATGTTTTACTTCTTTAAATGGAAAGACATACATTTGAGAAGCTGGAGAACTACAGATAGACAGTAGGATGAGACAGAAAAAAAATGGTGACAACTTTATCCCTACTCCATCTAAACATGAATGTTTGACACTGATGAAGGAAGAAGCTTTCTCTGGACATTGAAGAATAGAAATAAGATGAGAGAACCAGTCTTTGCTCACCACTTTCAATAATGGGCTAAAACATCTTCAGAGGACCTCAGGCTGTCCAAGAAGGGTCCTTGCTCAGTTTGTGAGTGGATGAACTCACTCCTGTATGATGGGATCCTGTGTCAGACACTCACAAGGAAAGTGCCTATTTTCAGAGCTGAAGAAGAGGTTTGCTTGGCTCAAATACTCAGTGATTTCAAATCCAGTGCTAACTCTAACTGAAATATATTGGTAATCTGCCATCTGTGGTTTTCTTGAGCAGAAATTTTGACTGAAGTCCAGGTCTTAGTAGATATGAGGCCATGTTACCAAATCCATCCTCCTACTCGACATCATCCTTCATACTGTCTTACTGTGTCACTGCCTTTGGATTAAGGACCACAGCAAAGTATGGAAAATGCAGATACTTCAGTTGCCAAGTCATTTCTTGGTCTCTCTGTTGAATCTATCTATAGTGAATGTTTCATTGCTGACATCTATTCTAGCCTCAGTATTGTCAAAGCATTTTTTCATGTGTAATAAATTTGCATAAACACTTCATGCCAAATATAATGAAACATAGGATAAGAAAGACCTAAATTATATTTTAAAAAATACTAAAAGACTTCTTGATTGATTTGCAGAGGCATAGCAAAATTCCTTCATATAGTGGCCTCATGAATGAGATGATAATATGCAAGTAAGGCATAATGATTGGCATATTAAATGCAAGATCTTTGTCACCATCTGTTTCCTGATTGTGTCAGCAAGTTGGGTTTTTTTTCATGGAAGTGTGAGAATACACCATGGCCTCGAAGTATCAGAATGTCAATTATACATCACATTTTAAAGTTGGAAGCCCAAATCACAATTGTCCCTGAATTCTGCTTGAAACACTGACAAATTATTACCTATCTGTCACATTTAGCCTTACTGTACAGTAGCACAGTTATTGTGCTAGAAAATAAAACAGAGCAGGAACACTATCAAGGCCAGGTTTACAATTTTGTGATGAATACTTAAAAAAAAATTATACAGAAGGAGATAGGGAAAGAACTAAGAATTCAAAGCAAATTGAATAGTTGCAGAACAGCCCTATCAAATACTTGTTATTTCAAGCCCAAGTACTTTGAAAACAGTTTTGCATTTCTGGTATTTTTCATTACAAATAATGCTCATTTCACAAGAAAGACAGTATTCCTTTTTCTATATTTTCACTTGCACTGACAGAAGAAAATTGTATCCTGGTTAGTGCAATGAATCGGTACGAAGTGCAGAAGGAGAAAACCAATGAGAAACCTAACGAAAATGAAGGAACCTTTCCACTAATACCACAGGTCGTGCATTATACCCTCAGTGGCCTTATATTGGAGTTGGTGGGAGATATTTTAATGTCCCACATAGGATGACATATACTAGCACCATCAGCTACCAGAACAAGCAACCAAGAGGAAAAGGCACACAAAAAGGCTGCTGATTGTGGTTCTGAAATATGAATGCAAGACTCTTCCAAAACTGAAAAGTCCAGTAATATCTCAAGGTATTATTTCTGCTAGGAGGAGGAAACAGAAGAAATAGGTATGTTGTAAAGTGATTCTTCATTCACTGAGGACCATGGTAAGACTACCAAAAAAATGCAATGGCCTTTTGATTTGCTCCTAGACCAATTACTATACCTGTGGAAAGGAGATATCTAGATTTTTGTAAAATGGGATAAAAAGCATATTCACGTCCAACAATCTAACATGAACTAATTTGGAAGAAGACTATGAAGAGGTTAAATGAAAAAACTGACCTTCCAAACTTGTACTTTATTGGGCTTTTCATGAAGCATGATTTCTTCTATCTAATAATTTCTGATTATAGTAGTATTTCTACATGATAAGGTACACAATCCACTACATAAACAGACTGCTTATATGATATTTGCAAATGAATAATAATTTTTTCTGTAATAAGATAGCAATTTATAAGATGCCATATTTACTCCAAATGAGACTGATTCCAAAATTAGGAGATTGCATGTAGCATGATTTATATTACATATTTGGGGTCAATCTCTGTGCCTGTGAAACAGGGTTGCTAATACTTAATAAATATAAAGTACATTGGTTCTAATTAATCATTAATTTTTTGTATGGCTTTGTATTTTAAGCATGTGTGTACATACATGTTAAATCAAAATGTTTAGCAGAATTCAGTCTGGGTCTTCTAATTTAAGCAGTTGTCCATGAGCAGCTGTGTATAGACATGTCTTCATTACTAAAAAAATTATTTTTCCTTCTTCAGAAGGTTATGAAAATGACCTGTAAATCAGAGGCTTTTATATTTCTGGTGGCTCACTGTACTCTGCTAGACAGTTAGCAGTCTTTCCATTCATCAGCAAATGGTGAATCATAAGCTGTTAGAAAGCAGAAAAGAATAAGAAAAGTCACAGTTGAAACTTTGTAGTTTGGTGGATAAAGTTTGTAGCCTGAACATACATCTGGATGCAAACCAACAATGAGAAAAAAAAAAGAATATGTGAGAAAAAATCTCTTCTAAAAATTTTCATGTGCATCTCTTGCCAAGGTAATGACTGTATGTATGTCTTCAAACAGGTACCTTTTGGGGGCTGACTCCCAGCTTGTGCACCTCCACCAAGATGTCAACTAACACAGGCAGTAGAAACACACTGTGTAAAATATTAGTGTATTACACAGAGATATGGTTTTCTCTGTGTGCATACTATTGGTATCACTGTGTTCTCTGAAAGTGAGGTCTGGATGTGTATTTGGTAAATAAATATTTTTGAACCTGGTGAACTGTGAACATCCGTCCATCTCTCAGATTCTTATAGCAGGGACTGAAAGAAAATGTCCTTAATGTCTCTTTAACAGTTTTTTTTTCCTTTCTGTAAGTGCATCATACAATTTCTTACTTCACCCTCTATTAGGTCCATTGTGAAATCACTCTTGTTTATTTACAGAGAAATCGCTGTATTTTTTTTTTTTGCTGCCATTTTTTTCCTTCTTGACTGCACTGTCAGGCATCCAAATGAAACAAAGAATTCTCACTTTTTAATTAAAATATTGCTGTTTAGGACATGATCATGAAACAAGTGAGTTTAAGGGAAGTTTTGTCATTGATATCCATGGTTTTTTGTTCTTCCTCACATCAGCAATGTGTCATACAAAATAATATGGTTTCTTTCATGTATTCACCTGGACTTTCAAAAGAATGCTTTGAGGCTTTCTTTCATACTATACTTAATAAGCTTAGTTATTTCAGAATTTTTGTAGAATTTTTATAATTTTTATAAAATTATTATAGTATGTATATCTTTTTCTGTATTTCTTTTTGAATTCTGTATAAAAATACATTCTAAAGTTAATTATATGTATGTTATTATAGAAGCATAGAATGGCCTGGGTTTAAAGGGAACACCAGCTCTCCTGCTGTGGACAGGGATACCTTTCATGAAACTCAGAACTCCTTCCAGCCTTGCCAGGAGCACTTCCAGGGATGGGGCATCCACAGCTTCTCTGGGCAACCTGTTCCAGTGACTCATCACACTTACAGTAAAGAATTTCTTCCTAATATCTAATCTGAATCCACTGCCTTCAGTTTGAAGCCATTCACCCTTGTCCTATTGCTACATGCCCTTATAAAAAGTCCCTCTCCATCTTTCTTGCAGCTTCCCTTCAGCTATGGAAAGGCTGCAATTAGGTCACCCCAAAGCCTTCTCTTCTGCAGGCTGAATACACCTGATAGTCTGCCTTTCCTTGTAGGAGATGTTCTCCATCCCTCTGATCACCTTCCTGGCCCTCCTCTGGAGTCACTCCAGCAGCTCCCTGTCCTTCCTGTGCTGGCACCCAGAGCTGATGCAGCTCTGCAGTGGGCTCTCAGCAGAGCAGAGCAGAGGGGCAGAATCCCCTCCCTGGCCCTGCTGCCCACGCTGCTCTGGATGCAGCCCAGGACACGTTTGGCTCTCTGGGCTGGCAGTGCCCATGGCTGGCTCATGTCCAGCCTCTCAGCCAGCAGCTCCCCCAAGTCCTTCTGGGCAGGGCTGCTCTGGGGCTGCTCATCCCCAGCCTGTGCTGGTACCAGGGGTTGTCCCAATCCAGGTTCACAACCAGCACTTGGTCTTGCTAAACCTCAGGAGATTCCCATGGGCCCACTCCTCAAGTTTGTCAGGTCCCTCTGGATGGATCCCATCTTTCAAGTGTGTCACCCACTCCACTCAGCTTGGTTTCATCTGCAAACATGCTAAGATTGCCTTTGATGGCTTTGTCTGTGTCATTAATGAAGAAATGAAATAACAGTGGTCCATAACAGACCCCTGAGGGACACCACTTGTCACTGATGGACATCGATACACTGAGCCATTGACCACCACCCTCTGGATGTGACCATCCAACCAATTCCTTATCCATCTAACAGTCCACCCAATGAAACCGTGTCTCTTCAGTTTAGTGAGAAGGATGCTGTGGGGGACTGTGTCCAAAGCTTTTCAGAATTCCAAAATAGATGTATGATAAAATACAAAAGAAACAGAACAGAAACGGATTTTCAAACAGAAAACAAATCAGCCTTCTTAATATTTTGATTGAAATTAATAATCTTCACTAATTTTTCCTTTAGAAAAAGCTAAAACTAGATATTGAACAGTTCCAGAACCGCAAATGCAAGGTTCAGTCTTGCAAGTGCTTGTTTGTGCACAGCATTACTCAGAAGGATAGTCCTGAGTTCAAAGTGAAGTCTGTTCAATTATCAGTCTGAGTCAGTACTCAGATGTTTAAGGTGTTTAACCAGGATTTCAAAATATAAGCTATGTTTCTTGAGGCTGTAAGGCTGTAACCATGTGTCAGTTCTTATTGAGAAAAAAAAATCATAATATTTAGAGTTGATCAGTAGTACAAAAAGCTGTCTCTACTTTCATCATGCTAGAGTTAAAATGAGCTGGATTCAGAAATCTTCACAGTTCTTTTGTTTTCATTTCTGCAGATACTGAGGCAATCTAGCTTCACTGGCATTAATGTTTGCTGAAACTAAAAATAAAATTCAGAGAAGTATAATGTGCTAACAGTTTTAATCTATTAGAATATTTGTCACTGAAACAATGCCTTGTCACTTAGTAAACCAACAGCAATTAGACATCACAATTCAATTCATTCACATGGAGTAAGAAAATGTCCAAGAGAATGATTTTGCAGCATTGCAAAAATGTGTCAAAATAAAACCAGAATTTCTAATTGGTCCTAATGCTGGATTTTTGGTTTAACTTCCATTGCTTTCCATCAGATTTAATATGTTCTCTCTTCCTGGAGTAAAGTCAGGATAACTTACTGGTTGGAAATTATTTACAATGGTAAGTAAGATAATTGGAATAACTAATTAAAGAAGCATCATGATAAAAAAAGCATGTAAATATAAAATAAATTTAAACAGAGGTTTCAAAATCCAAATTAGAAATGAATTGCAACTTTTTTACCCTGTCTCTTAATTGTGCAGAAACAGTTGAAATATTCAGATCAATATTGTGGTCTTTACAAGAAACTGCTGCATCACAGCAGGAAATTTGTGTTAGTCTGAAAATTGAGATCTCATAAAGAACACTCTAAAGATCACTTTGAGGGAAGACCAATGATGGAAGTACACCATCACCTACCAGGAAATAACATGCATGACACACAGAAGCCATATACATAGATTATGTTTCATTTAAAACAATAAAAAAAGTTAAAGTAGGTAAGGAAAGTCTTTTAGTCTTTTATTTAGATGGTGGTGTTTTTTTTTGTAAAGAATAGTTACTTTTCAAGGACTAGCAAGAATTCTTAATGAAAATTTTACTAAAACTTCTGAGATCAGGTTAGGGTTAGGACTAGGTTTAGGTTAGGGAGAGAGAGAAAGCTGGTGACCTTAGCAAAGGCTGCTACAAGACACCTTTCCAACTCAGAATTTTCCCCCGGGCTTCAGTACATCCTGTGGCAGAATTTTCCTTCAAGACTTAGGATCAGTTAGGAGAACTATCCTCTTACGTCTTGGGAGGATATCTCTGACAGGTGAGATCTGTTTGAGAAGCCTCCACTGACCTTGCAGCTCTTTGAGGAAGGGCTGGAAGAAGCTGCAGGAGGGGTTTCCACCTCCCCGGCTGACAGCTGCATTAAGTAGTGGCCCTCACATTTGTCTCAATCTCTTACATTTGGATCAATCCAGGTCTGCTTTGAGCTACTCTGCAGCCATGCCAGTGCCTGTGATTGTGCCTTGCTGATGTGGACTGTGACCCTGACTCATGGGATAATTTCCTGATTTCCTGACAGGACTAAGCCCTTTTCTTGGTGGGGCTACAGCTTCTGCCTGCCGTGTTGTCATAATTTGCTTCCAAAATATCTTTTTCTTAACTGCCTTTATTGTATTCCCTGAGAGACATGTGAGACCCATAGGAAGGGTGAAAAAATTGAGGAAGTAAAGTGGGGGCTTCTGTGAGAATTCTCCCAATTGCATCTTTTTCACAAGGGGCTTCTGCATGTCCCACTACAGAAGTATCCACTCACACTTAGGGTTAGGCTATAGGAAGAGCAAAAGATATGAGACCCATGAAAACACGAGGTTGCAAAGAGCTGGACGAGCCACAGCAGCACTGTGGCTTATCTGGGAACTCTCTCCTACCTAGTATTTCCAATGATGGCTTCAGCATGTCTCTTGGCAGAAATCTCTGCCCAGATTTAGCACAAGGGCTAGATTTATGGACAGAGTCAGATATATTTTTTTAGACAAGTGTTTTAAGGCTTAGCTGCACAGTGAGTGGCTGCTTCCCACATTTCTTAAAATTGTCAGAATACATCCAGGGGAGGTTTTCTGTTTAAATTAATTGAAATTGTTCATTGAAAGGCTTAAGTGATGCAAGAGTTTCCAATTTGAATTAAATATTGAATTTTCTATATGAGTTAGAAAAATGCTCTTGAGGACCATTTTTATGATAATTATAATACCTCTGTAATATTCTAGTATTTTTATAGTATTTATGACATTTATATATTGATAGCTTTTGACGAAAAATTGAAGATTGCCATTTTGGCTTGGAAGAAAGTTCTTGTAGCAGTCATATGCTGCTGTTCAGAATGCTTACCATTTACCCTTAAATATAGTTATGGGATTAAATCAAGAGAATTGATTGAGAATTACATGAATATACTATAAGTAAGGTATAAATTTGTCTTCTCAGAGGGGAAAAAAAGAGCAACTTACTGTGCATTGAAGAACATTGGAGTTCTTGGAGATGGGAAAATACATTGTAATGTTCTCCAATAATGATTAAAATATTTTCATGAGAAAGATACCACTGAGATATATAGGGTTATATATAATACTACTGCACAAATAGATTGATATCCGATACAGTATTGACACTATAATTTGAGAAAACTGTTCAATAGTAATTTCAAGATTGAATGTGTGGCTTCCCTGCTCTTCTTTTTTTGGTGTGTTTGTTTGTTTGGTTTGATTTGGTTTGGCTAGTTAGAATCTCTAGAATGACAGTGATATGAGGTCTAAACTGAATCTAGGCATTAGGCAAGAAACCTTGCAGGATATTTCAGCATTTCATTGTTTATTTTAATTTGAACTTAATTAATGTGAGATCTGAGGCGCTATAAAGACAATAAGTGCCATCTATAAATGCTCATATAAATCAATAAAGAGGAGGAGGTTACATGATTTATGTTGGAACTGAGCCACCATGTAATAACTGATGCTCGTTATGGCCTCAACAACGAATGGGAAATCAAAACATTAAATAGTGCAAGCAAGAAGACATCCTATTTTGCAGTGAGCTTAAGATACTCTACTCTTAATTCATTTTTATCCTATTAAAAGGTAGGTTAAATCTTTCATTTAAATAGGCATCTTGCCTAAGAAAGGGGCTGCTGGAGTTTGCCCAATGTTTCCATGCCTTTGAGTTGTTGCCAGCTTTGCTTGAAAAATAACAAATGCAGTTGCCAAAAGCTACATGCAATAATATTACTGTTAAAAGAGTACTATAGGTACAAGTTTTAGGTATGCACTGCTTTTCATATCTATAATTGTGTTTGTTATGTTTTTAATATTTTATTTTCATTACCTTATATTAGTAAAATACGACTTCAGAATTGTTTTGCATATCTCTTTTGAAGAATAAAAACAAATAGTTCTACTTTTGAGCATTGATTGGCACATTATGAAAACATTGAAGGAGTCTCTATGAGTAGGGCTGCATTGACACACTGAAAGCAGGTCTAACATTTCTTCAGAGATTTTATTTATTCTCCTAGTTTCTTCTAATTTTATTTATTCTCCTAATGTCAGCACATATTTTCAGATGAGAATTTCACTCTTCCTATAATTTGCTTAATAACTGTATTTTAATTAATTTTGAAGAAAAAAGGCTTCTTTCGCCATACACAATTTATCTGAAAAAGAAGAAAAAAGACAACTGGTGGAACTTCACTGAAAATGTTGTCTTAGGAAGTGTCCCTGTGTCAGGTGAACCATTTCTCTTTTCTGCTATTTGAGTGCATTAAAATGAGATGTCCAAGTCCTCTGCAGATTCTGGGGTGACTGCAATTTAAACTATTTTGCATTCCAGAAGGCATTGTCATGGAGATTTATGAGCGTGGGATCAAAGCGGACAAGAATGACCCCTGCGGTAGAACTATAACTTTGTAGATGAGGGTATTTTACGTCAGTGCCCAGTCTTCTTACCAACTTTGACCCTTTTGAGTAAGAAAAAAATAATAATCACAGGCTGTTTCAGAATAAAGGCAGGAGAGCTGTAGGTTCCTAGAAGAGAAGATATGTAGGTCAGGTTTTTGTGTTCATACCTACCAGTCTGTCCACTTCCTGAGGAAGCTCCCAGGGAGTCAGGTAGCTGCCATTTTAGTAGTCCAGGAGAACCGAGGTTACAAGATTGGCAAGCCACCAGAATGATTAACAATGTATACCATTAAATTGAGACAGAGGTCATGGAAATTTACCTAGATCAATACCCAATTCTTAACAAGGGTCAAAGATATTAACAGGCTCCCCAGGGAAGTGATCAGAGCAGCAGCCTGATAGAGTTCAATAAGCACTTGCACAGTGCTCTCAGGTACATGGTGTGATTCTTGTGACTGTCCTGTTCAGGCTGGGAGTTGGACTTTGATGACGCTTGTAGATGCCCTTCAACTCAGAATATTTTGTGATTCTATAGTCTTGCAATTTATGAAAGCTGTGTGAGTAACTTTTTTGATAAAAGATTCTAATAATGGAAATTTGCCAAGAGCTTGCTTGCAGATACCTTGTCCTAAGAGTAAGCTCACATGATAGTTAAAATGTTTTTGGTTTTTTAAGATTTCATTTTTTGGTACAGTGTACTAGAGGTTATAATATCATTCTAGATATAGCAACTTTTTGGTTTTGAGAACTCTTTCAATCTATACTGTAGATGAAAAAAATACACTTTTTAATCTTTTCATTGGGTCAAATTTTCAAAGTTTTGTGGTTTAATAGCAATTTATTTTTGCTTAACACAGTTTGGAGATATTTACTTTCCTTTTGAGAGAATTTTCCTCCATGATTAGTGTTTGGACTTATTTTGATATTCTTTTGGGAAAATGATTCTCTTTATTTAGATGTGAGTGGAACTAACTTTGACTCAGCTAAAATAAGCTTTCCAAGGACAATAACCTCAGTGCCACAAATTCAGTCCTACTTGTCTTTAGGTGGACATAGAAGCTGCTGGCCAGCTTTGTTGTATTTGTTCAGTAATGTCTAGCGAGAGTTTCAGAAAGTTATCATCACATCTATGGAACTTCATTTCTTTACCAATTTCTGTGATTCTTCTGCTAATGTTGACTGCCTTCATCAAGGGTGGGAGATTTTCAATTATGTTGATAGGTTTCAATGCTGCATTTTGAGCTGCAGTGGAATCAGCCCTTGAAACAATAATGTTGAAGATATACAAAGGGTCAGACAATTCTTTTCATTAGCCTAAGACTAATAGCTCAAGTCTGAGGTAGGATTTGAACTACAAGGTCTGAACAAACACTCCCACTCTCCCACCTATCACTCTTCAAACTGTCTGCATAGATCCTGAGCTTTGAGGGGTGTGTTGACTAATAGCGCTTTATACAAATGACCTTTCTTATGAAGTAGTTTAACAGGCTGCTGCCCTTCTAGAAATGCTTTTCTGCCTCTTTTAGCATTTATTTTCCAGCATTCTTTCCTTTGCATGAATGAAAGGATAACTGTTTGGATATGTGAAATGATGATTTATTGTCAGGATCATTATAGTAGTGTTAAAAACAAATAACTTACCAACTGTCTGTTCTCTTAAACATGTGGTATCTGAGTGCTTCAGTGTTCTGTTTAAAGCAGAGACTTTGTCTTTGTTCATACAATAAAAAGAGCCCCTTTACATTATTTACTTTTTTAGATTACTGTATTTCCAACTGTCATAAGTTTGTCAGAAACACAAGATTAAAACATTGCATTTTACTTGCCAAGACAAGAAATAAAAGAATGAATGGAAAATATTCTAGGAATTAAAAATATTTGACTGTTTGAATGTAGTTTTTTTTAAAGCAAGAAAAAAAAAACAGGGGGAAGAATGAAGGGCAGCCTGTTCTCCCTTAGCAGAAAATGATACAGTATTTGTATTTCTGGCAAACTAATTGTAGTTTGCTCAGGCTTTCTAACCTCCTTTTTTTCTCTTGATCTGTGTGGGATGCTTTTTGTAGAATGTCCTGAGTTGGAAGGATGTGGGAAAGGATCACTGAAGCCTATTCCTGATCCTGCACAGAAAACCCCAGGAATCACACCATGTGCCATGTTCCAGCTTTTAGTTGATTATATTCAAAGGGTTTGTTTTCCTGCTATATATTATAAACAACTTTGGAATAAACACCTGGAAATGCTAATATTGTGTGGTGACAGCAAAATGCTAGAATAAAAGGGGGAAGAAACTGGATATCCTGGCAGTTCTGCAGTTCACCAAGTCTGTTATTTCTGTTCTGTCTTTATAATGGCCATAAAATATGAGCTGGGAGTATGATGTCAATGCATCCACTTTCAATAATTGATATGATGAATAATCTCAACCTTCTGACACTTTCTGTATCTTCTCACATCTCAGGAAACTTCATTCATCAACCACATTTGAAATGTTTAAGTAATCTCAGTGATGTATGGAGCACTGAAACTCCCTTGTTAGAAATCTAAGCTACTAACATTCTATCAAATTAAAAAGCCACTGAGCTCTTGTGCATAAAATTATCATAAATTATCTCTGAAGGTTCATTGCTGTTTGGAATGTTTAATTGCTCACTCAGCTGAACTTCAGCAGCTCAAGATTATTAATCAATTTGTCAGAAGGTTTCTCATAATGTCATCTTTTACACTGTGGTTATATGCAAGAAAAATCCATGTGCAAGAAATTTTATGCAGCAAGTCAAAAGTATCCATGCATGCCTATCTCAATATTAATTTCATATCTTTATGAGAGTATTTTTCAGTTGTTGATTTCTCACAAAACATAGGAAAATTGTAATTACTTCAGTCTAATTTATCTGGATGGAAAACTAGATTCTCAAAAATATATTTAAAAGTAAAATGGAGACAGATAATAAAATGAAACTCCTGAATCATTTACTCCTGGCCTACTGTTGATTGTCTTTGCTAGAGTAAATATTTTGCTAACTGCAGTAAAGATGTTTTGAAAATGCCATACCTTAAATGTACATGAATAGCATCTTCAACCATTTTTCTTACCACAGAATGCATTTTTGCTTTAAAGTAATTTTTTAGGACAGAATTTGTCTTTGATGTACTAAACCAATGTATTTCATCTTAATTGAAACACATGTTCCATTATTTGCTTTGATTTTTTAAATTTATTTTAAAGTTTATAATTCATCCTTTTTATATAGTTTTCTTTCTTTTTCTTACAAATGCAACTGTGTGTAAGACTTTATGAGTGTGTTGATGGTAATGTTTATATTTGTAAATTTTTTATCCATCAATTCTTTTAGGAACAGCATAGAAGTAGAGGATTCTGCATTTCCTGTTCTAGAGAATTCAAAAGGGTTTTAGAGAAACATGTTTAAGACTCTTGAAGTCTTAAGGTGAAAAAGTTTCAAAATATAAAGACTGGAAAGATCATGGACATTATCCTCTCTTTCTACTCCCTGAATGACCATCATATTATTTCCTATGCATGTGGAAAGATAGAGGGTGAAAGACAGCATATAGTTAATAAGAGTCAAGTATCTATTTGATACTAAGTATTTATGTAGTATATCATACCAAGGTATTTCTACCAAAAACTGAAAATGAAAGAAAATATCAGGTTAGGTTTTTTTTGTCAAATTTCCTGCATAAAATTAATATATTGGAATGATAAATATTTTTGTGTGTCTAAAAAATGGTTCAGTTGTCAGAAATTTGCTGTGAACTGGCATTAGTATGTTTTTCTTCATGTGTTTTTACTGTATTCCTTCAAAGCCTTTCTTAAAATGTATTATATCCTTTAGCTGATGATAAAATGGGAAACAAAACAGAGGTAACAAATACATCACATACACTTTCTGACATCTGGGGTTATGAAAGCACATCACAACAAATGTAAAACAGACCCTTGGTACAATTTCATCACAATTACCCATCTCCATTACAACAAAATTTCTAACACCAAGAAATAAAGATTGTCATGATGTTTGGCTTTGATTCAACCCCAAAATGATATGCTGAACATTGAGTATAAAATCTTCTGAAGAAATAGGAAGAGAAGCCAGATCTTCAGATTCCCAATAATATGTCTTAACACATGAATCCTTCCTTCATCACCCTGCTCAACAGTGATGCCTTACAGATGAACAACTGAGCTGTGATTAAATATCTTATAGACCTTTCAGCATTTGTATCTTTTTTTTTGATCTTTTCATTATACAAGTCTGCCATAGCATATATTAGCACTAGGAAAATATAGGAATTAGAAATGCAGAGACGAACATGTTTAAAATGCACTATGTATGCAGCAGATCACAATTTCTGGAAACGCTCAGTTCTGTAAGGTCTTTAGAGTTCTTCCTTTATCCAACATCAATTTATCCTGTCATTGATTATCCTGTCATTGGATGTGACCATACTATTATGCATGATCCTGAACCCACACATACTTGGCTCAAAATACCTCAGAATCACTAAAAACAAACTCATCACTAAGAATTGAGATTGTTACTGTTTCAATGAAAAAAGAAATTGAGGACCAGACAGGAGTTTTGTATATTACAGAGAAGGTCATCCTTTTCTGGCCATGTACAGAGAAAATGAAAGCAGTGGTGTAATTAGCTCATCGATAAATCAATAGGACTGAATGATAACTAGCATAGTTTGGATGTCAAGGATCCAGAAGCTTATTATGTATGTAATAAAATAAAGACCAAGAGACATAAGTTAGTGTTCACAGCTTTACCTATGTCTGCTATTTTCTTCTCATTTCACAACAGCATCCCTCTTCTCATTTAATCATGAAAGCTAGATTAACTTCTTTTGTCATTCAGCTATTTAGAAAAACTCCCTCATGATTGAATTTCTTTATCATTTATATCAACTTTGAGCCTGAACCAGAAATTCTAGTGATGTAGTTTTTAGTTGCCCCTGCCCAGGGACAGGTATGTTACAAGTAAAGATTGTTAATGCAGATTTTGTCCTTCCATATGCCAGAACTCCTACAGTAACACAGGAATGCATGCTTGCATATCAGAAAGTGTGTTAGCCTTTGATGTACTTCTTCCTCAGTACGACTCATTAATTTAATAGCTCAAAACACTCCATTATGTTAGTCCAGCTATGACATGCTATGGAGTGTATCTACAAAAGGTTATTATGTAATGTTTACTTGAAAAAAATGCTATTTTTAAACATAAGAAGAATGAAAAAATGCTATTTTAAACATAAGAAAAATTTTATTGAAATTTGCATTTTTTGCTATCTTTTAACAAATGCAAAAAATTTTATTGGTTGTTTATTTCCTGTACATTTTTCAGTTACAGGTAGAGATATTCTTGAAATGGAAATGCTGAATATCAAATTTTTACTTAGTCATTTATTTCACTCTCCCTTTGAGTCAGTTATTTTGAAAAACTGTCAGAAGATTCAGAAGAAAATATCTGTGCAGTTGATTTCTAAAGCTTGAACTTCTGTGATCCCAGTGACCATTCCAGACCCTCTTGGAAACTCAGTTTCCAGCACTAGTTATTTTAAATGCCTAGATTTAACAGAGTTAGCAAATGATGTCTCCTATCATGCTCAAAGTGACTTGATGTAATAGTGAGTAGGCCTCTCAGATGAATAAACAATACTGGTTTTTTTTCCTCTACTGAGAGCCACTGCCCTGTCCTGTCCAGAACGGGGTTTATTTTTGCAGTCACCAGCAGGGTCATGGCCAGGACCCGGAGTTACTCTTTATTACCTCATGTCATTTCCAGGGGTGGCAGGAAGAGTCTCTTCTGTGGAAGAGGCTCCTGCTAGTGAGTAAAAGTGGCATCTGTTCCAAGATGGCAGGAGTGGCTGGGTAGCAGCAGCTCCCAGCTGGAGGGAGCAGTGAGGAAAGCGTGGTGGTCCAGTAGTCTGTTCTTGGGGGTTTCCAGGATGGGCAAGTGTTTATTGTCTCATACCCTCTGTCATTAATATTGCTGCTGGGTTGTTTCTTATCTCATCACTATTTCCAGTCAATTGTTCTTATCTCCACCCATCACCTTTACTTTTTGTGCTTCCAGTTCTTGAGGAGAAAGGTAAAGGCAGGAGAGAGGAGGAGAGGGAGGTGGGTAGTGAGTGAGCTTCTGTGTGGTTTGAAATTTCACTGGGAACACTAAACTGAGGAATACCATTCTTAAACCTTGACTGGCACTAAAGAAGTAGTACACCTTTTAAATCAAATTCCTAGTGCTTTTACACTATTGATTTTTCAAGCTTTTCCTGGAAACCTCTGACATACTAAGGTAAAATTCTTTTTTTACTTTATAATGCATTAAAGGTATTCACAAAGAAACAAACTGCAGGAGTAAGTTGCTTAAACACACTGCGTGGTAAGGATGAATTAACATGTCTTGAATACAAAAGACCAGATTTATTCAAATCTTCCTGGATGACATGGGTTATCCAAAAAATGACACAAACATTGCTTCTCTTTTTGGGACAGGCATCTGTCAAACATTACCCTTCTAAAAGCTACAGGGACATTACTTCAGCCATTTCCCATTGACACATCTTTTCTCTTTCATTCCTTTGAAATGCTTTTAGCAGGTTAAAATGGTTATTACTTCATCAGATGTCCTTGGGAGGAAGGGTAGTTGAAAGAATTCTTTGCATATAGACGACTCCTACTGGGTAATAAATCTCATGCCTGAAAGCGTGGTTCTTCTGAAGAATGCCCCTAATGATTCGCAAACCTCCTTCAGGAAGATGGTGATGTGAAGGGCGAGCAGACACAGGTAGTTTTATTGCCAACTGCACTCTACCCTGTCTAAAAACATTACAAACAGCAATGTTCATTTACATTATTAAAACCACAGGATTTATCTTTGTGTACTTCTATAATGGCTGTGCAGGCTACCCATACTTTTCTTGATAGCAGGTAGAATAGTAGTCAGTCATTAATCATTAGCATCAGGCTTCTTAAGCAGTTGGAGACATTTTCATTTAAAAAAATAAATATATTGAGTGGACAAGGTTCCTTTCAGAGTCTATCTTTCTTTTGAATAAGATATCCCAACAGGCAGGAATGAAGTGACAGATGGAAGTGCAGAGTTTCTCTATGCTGATCAGGTTCCATTTTGTTTATACCGTCTAATTAGCAGGAACAGCATAGATGAATGATTGATTATGTCACCTTCATGACTTCTGAAACTTGTCTCCTACATATCTGATAATAGTTCATACAAAGGTGGTTCATACCACCACTAGTGGTGGTAATTATATCCTTTGAGATCCCAAACCATCAAAAAGTATAAGTAAACAACACTGAACCTTGTACAAAACTAATTCTGATAAGAGTCCAACCAGTTGGAATTCATACCATAAAGCTGACGATAGCTGTCGAAATTGAATTAACATGATGGTTAAACAAAAAGACAGAGAGTCTGTGCATATTTGAATTCCAGCTTCCACAGCTAGAAAGAAAAAGTATGGTGCCAGTACCATTTTTTGCACAGCTACCAGTGGCAGGCCTTCACCCTTGAACGATTTCTGATATAACCAACAGGTCTGCTGTTCTTTTCTTGCAGTTTGATGTGTTGCACCACCATAAAACTCTATTAGTAATGACCATATGGAATTTTTTGTGATCTCTGATATTCTCTACGAGCTCCTTAAACTCTACAGTGAATAAGAGATTAGATCCTATAAAGTAAGTGCAGAATTTTCTTAAATAATTTTTTTCAGTTACATTTCAATATTTTTGAGAGCAGAAAATTGGCCAGAAGTACTAGTTGGGCAAGTGCTCTGTTGAGTTGTTGACATTTTTCCACATGATCAGAAATTAGAATGGAAAGACTCCAAGCTTTCCTCTGCTACTATGCCATTTCAGTGGTACTTTCTTTGATTTTCCCAAGAAATGTTTTCTTTCAGTTAATGTTTATGATTGACTTCACGACCTAAGCAGTACAGATAATGTATTGAAATGTATTCTCCTTGATTTTGGGTGTTGAGTCTAATTATGTCACCCATGAAAATAAACAATTTTGCTCATGTGGCAGAAATAAATTTTTTATCACTGCAATTCATAACTCCTTTTTTTCAGTTCAAGTTCATTAGGAACCAAATCAAAACAGAAATTCATGTTCATCAGGTTTCAGTTAGCTAAATTTTAAAAACATTGTATTTATCACTGAAATGTATATGTGTGCCAATGAGAACTTCACAAAATACTACATGTTTTATTTCTTAAGGCATCATTTTGTTATTATTTTTGAACACTGCTGGAAAATTATGCTGTGTGAATCATTCAGTGTCTCTCACTGCAACTGAAAAGTTCGTGGGTTTAGAGGAGAAGTTTATTACAGACACAATAGGCTTTATAATTTTAGGGGGAAAAATTACTGATTGTTACTCAAATATTATACACAAGAACTCCAGTCTGTTTTGTATGTCCATTTATAAAGTACATATTTTAATATTATAAAAATTTTGTTTCCACTATCCTTTTCCCTAAAAAGGGGAATATTTTTGAAAGTCATTAGATTAATGTGTCTAGTAAAAGAAATTATTCCTTTACTTCTGTACAGGGCAGAAATGGGCAAGCTTCTCTTACACATAAGTGCTCATGCTTGATATCTCAATCACTTTGGGAGAGACTTCTTTTTATGTTGGTACAGATAGACCTGTCTATCTTGATAGTCTCAGTCTAATTATAAACTACAGAGCTGATGTAATTTGACACCCTGGATTTCAAATTTGTATTTTTTAGTTTATTTTTTAACAAGAAAATAAAAGAGGAGAATGGGAAGCTCAATCACTGATGTCGTTAATCATTGGCACACTGGAATAACATGGAGCAAAATAAAGTTGTAGAACTGTAAAAATAGCTATCTTTACCACTAATTAATTAATTTTTTAAGTGATCTGAAGTTATGATTATATTTATAA
Organism: Emberiza elegans; assembly: GCA_024865655.1. Classification (NCBI taxonomy): domain Eukaryota; kingdom Metazoa; phylum Chordata; class Aves; order Passeriformes; family Fringillidae; genus Emberiza; species Emberiza elegans. The sequence continues at coordinate 24,588,497 of JALJVW010000139.1, read as the reverse complement.
GCCTTGACATTTCTTACAGCTGGTTTTTATAGCACTTTATATACCCAAGAAAGTTATCCAACTGAAGATGACTGTCAAACAAAGATGAGGAAAAGAGAAATAATTGTATTCAGTTTAAATTTCTTCTACTATTAGCTAAAAAAATAATTTCTTTAAGACAATTTTAGGCTTTCTTTATTTTCAGCTTCTAATCAGACTGTCTATATCGTATGGCTAATTTCTTAAATTTGTATCAAGAGAAACATGTCCTTGGGAAAGAACTGCAGAAGTGCAGTAACTGTTCAAGGCATCTGCAGTGGGTAGATGGAGAGAGTTGTTGAAGCATGAAAGTCCTTAAAAATAAAACTTTCAGTCTAATACAACATAATGTGGCAGCCCATAGATATATTGAACTTAATGAGGTGATCAGAATAAGTGAAATGTTAAACATCAGTGTTCTCTATTAATACATGAGACAAGCATGGTGTGAAAAAGGCCAGAAAGAGGAAATGGTTTAAGACTGACTTAAGAAATGTGTTTTTTCAAAATATATAGGTAATATGTAAATAAGGGTAGAATTATGATGATAACTGCTGCTAGATCAAACCTCTCTAAATGCACTATCCTGACTTGGAGCACAGGCCAATGAAAAGCATGTTGAAGCCATTCACAATAAAAGTGTCAGGAAAAAAAGCTACTCGTTAATCATCAGTTCTATGAAAGTTAAAGAGAATTTTAGTTTTCATTATTTATTTATTTACTATTTTTTATTTCAAGTCAACAATTTGTTTTATTAATAGTTTCCCTTGTAAATTGGATCCATCTTTGTATAAGATTTAATGATTTACAATTTTGTTTTCAAATATCATAATGGCACTGTTAGAATTACAACATAATTTAGATTACAGAAAAGAAGGCTTCTGACATCTATCTTCCCCCATTATATTATATTTATTTAACACATAGATGTAGTGCAGTTGTAGGTGAAGTTTTAGGTCTGAATTAGGAAATGGGGCTTATTCTTTGATCTTTTTTCCTCGAGCAGAAATTTTAAAAATCACAAATTTTTATCCTGGGCACAATTAAATTCCAAAGTGTGCTGCCTTTTGACAACTGTGAGTAAACTTTTAATCTTGACAGAAAAAGTAATTGCTCCATCCATTTTAGTGCTTTACTTTATAAATAGTGAAATACATGTTAACTCTGTTTTTTATTAGTATCACAAAGTGCATAGAGATGTGAAAACAAAGGACTTCTGAATGTTGTTTGAGCTGCACCTTGAGTTGCAGCTTACTATCTATAGTGTACTTACTATCTATATTATTCTACAGTTGCCTTCATCTGACTGATTCCTCCAGGCACAACCCCAACATAAATATTAACTGCATTAACAGGTTATTACTGTTTTTAAGGAATGAAGTGATATTAATGAGAAGTAATGAGATGTCTATGCACTATGCATTCTACTGGGAAGTCTCTGACATTTAATGGTGAAATTCAGCTACCTCAATACTGAAAGTCAACAGTGGAAAACACTTTAAGCAGGAATTGAAGATTAGAAACAACTGGAAGAATGGACAGAGCTACAGGCCAACTAATTGTACTGTTCTTCTGTTCTACCAAAATAATGCAGCCTATTTTTTTTTAGATTAGATTTTGTTGCCATTGTGGTATTCTCTTTGTAGGCCTGAAAGGTAAAAGGCCTTTGAAAATTAAATCTTTTTTTATCAATTTGATATTACATTTCTTAATAGCAATATGCTATTTACAAATTACACTTTATATATAGTCTCCGTATAAAAAATACAAAAATTCCATAATATTTGGACTTATTCCATAATAATTGGACTTTTACAGATATTTGGGTAAGAAGGTGGAGGTTTTTGTTTCTTGCTGTTGGTTCTTGAAAAAGGCTTTAACAAATGTCAGTCTGAATTCCTCCTGAAAATACTTTCGTTTTGTAGCTTACACAAGCAGAAGAAAAACAGGAAGTTTCAGGTGTATAGATATAACTGCTAAAAAATTAAAGCAGGCTAAGAGTAAACTAATTGTTTTTAGAGTGAAAAGTAGTTCTAGGACTGAGGCAGAATTTCTTAAGAACCTAATTACTGACTTCTGAGGTTTTTCCAACAGCACAGATTGGCAAACCTGTGTAGAGGTTTCCCAGATAATTGAATAGCAGGAATAAGACAGAAAATGGCCTTCCTTTTGAATTTTGAAATCAAATTTTCACTCAAAGAATCAATAACTTTGGTAAACCCAGAAAAAAATAAAGCTGTATGAAACTGGTTCTCTGCTATCAACTGTCAACTGAGTGTTGGCTAGTTGGTTGTTTTGTAACTTCATGACAGGAGAGAAAACCTCCATTCTTCACCACGAGAAAAAGGCTTCTACTTTCTAGTTGCTGTGGAAAGACACAGTAGGATTTATCTTACCTAAGTTTAGCCTTCACAAAATGTCAGAATTGCAAATATGTCTTCATTAAGCTAAGGTCAGGCATACCAGTATCTGCTTTGTATGAGTTTCGGGCACAAAGCATTTAGTGACTCAGCTGCAGCAACACTATAGTTAAAAGAAGCACACAATTATGTCCTCTGAATTTGGGCCTGGCTGCCCTAAGCATCCAGCTGCTAGATGAAGTTTACATTAATAAAATATTTGTCCCTACCCAAGGCCATTCTGAGTGGCCTGTGTAAAGAACTCCGGAAAAATGAAAAGTAGATTTGTTCCTAGCAGGCAGGAAGGAAGTTGTCAGGCGGGAAGAGGATATGGACCTGTTTGCATGCAAGGGTCAGTATTTGGTTGCTGGATATTTCCTCCCTGTCCACACGACAAGAAAACCCTCAGTTTCCTGCACTGGACAAATGGCAGGAAAGGGTGTGAGAGTTATTGAATGGCATTATCATCTTACAGCTTCATCAGTGAGGAAGGCTGCTTACCAAAACTGAGAGCAAAGAACTGAATTTCTAGACCAGATATAAGCAACTGAAATTGTTGAGGTGTTCTTACTTAATTTCCTTAAATGAATTTAGTTAACATGCTGTGCCATTCTTTTCCATAAGTTCATTAGTACTTTCCATCTTTTTATTAATCAAATGACTTAAACTGTGTATGGATTATACCTGAAGAATTGGAAATATCTACAGAAACAAACTTTAATGACTCTATTTCAAGCAGGACTTGAAAGATTTCAAAAGCTAGTATTTTTAAGGAGCAGCTTCTTTGGTACTCATTAGTTTGTTGCTTTTGGATTTTTTAAACTAAAACTGGTAAGACATTGAAGACTGGCAAACATCTGCTCCATCAGATTATGTACAAGGCAGAAATGCTTGTGCAATCATAGAGCTCACCAGCCAATAAATAAAACCCGACCCTGGAAATATTCAATCCCGTGTTAAATGCAAACTCGACTCATCCTACTCAGGCTGGAGAGGTTATTTGGGCATGACAAATTTTTCCTGTGCTTGCAGAAAAGGTCATATGACTAAACCTGTTAAGTTTAGTAACTAAGCTATCCTTCACTATTAATTTATTTGTGAAAATTTTTATTTTGCAGAATTTGGTTCACAGTCCTTTTGTTTACCCTTTTTCAAAACCTTATCCTTTTTCACACATTTACTGAAAAAACACATTCAGCTGTAGATGCAAACTCAAAATTGTACAGAATAGGTTTGTAGAGCAAATCAGCAGAACCCCAAAATAGTCCAGGTCTGTTACTTTATTCTAGGCTTTCTAAACACACCATATATGAGTGGTGGGAATATTTATGGAACACGAAGTCATACATCTGATTTGAATTGCTGCATGCAAAAGACAGTGCAAGATAATATCTATGTTATAGCATTTAATTAAAAAAAATTATATAACTTAATAGAACAATTTCTGTGTGCTACTGGAGAGACATTTGTGTTTACTGAGTGCTAGATTTGAAATTCTGTATGGATTGGCTGTGGGACACAGCACAGTAAATTCCATAAATGCATTTTTTTCACACACACATGTGCACACATATGTGTATTTATTGCATTAATCTACATAATGGCAAACAGACTTCAGAAAATTATAGGAGGGATCATTCATCTATAGCAGATGAGGCACAGCAAAAACATGATGAATTGGTTTGTAGGCCCTGAACTGCAGGGACATAAATAAAGTATTCTCTGGGCTACACTGGGGATCCACTTCAAAAAATGGAAAAAAAAGAGAAAAAGATGATGGAACAAAATTTATTCCTTTCTTTGTTGTTTGGTGCAGAGTTTTCTTTGACACGTACCATTTAACTGAGAAATGTTCCTGTGCAGTCATAACTTTTAATGTGTACAGTATGATAAACATTGCATTTCCACTACTTCATCACTTCCACCACTACTGCAATAATAAACAAGTTTTCCTCAGTTATTTTATAGTAATTAGTCTAATGTCACATGCAGTTTACATTTACATATAGGGCGAATATAATTTATATTCCTAGGGAATCTTAAATATTGATAACATGATGTATGATGGAGTTATTTCACTGGATAATATTAAGAAGATATCTGTGTCCTATTTTATTATCAATGCCATTGTATGATATCATGGCCCTTTATACCACGAGCACACTAAGGCAAGCCAGTTAATAAGAATTTAATTTATGGCACAAATCTTTCACAGCATAGAAATTCCCTGAACCTCATCACACTTAACTGCTATATTCAGGATAAATTAACTGTGTCCTTAGATTAATAAACAGAAAGCTCTATGTAAATTAGATATATATTACTATCGATGAGAATGCAATAGCACAGGTGTTCTTTCATTCAGGTGTAAATCCCCATGTAGAGAATTAATACTGAAGTCCTTCAGAGAAAAGGGAGAACCTGACGATGGAGGGGGAACTCTCTTCCTCTTTTACTTACCATCTTAAATCATATCACAGCCATATTTCCTCCCCACCCTCACAAATCCAGTGGATAAACAGAAGATCTGGTATATCAAAGAGGCGGTAGCTGAACACAATCATTGCAGCTTTAAACCTGCACAAGCTTCCTTTCTATGCTGATAGCCTTCAAAGCTTCAGAGAGAGGCACAATGTTATCTTGACTTCTACCCTGAAAATTTATCATGGCTTTTTCATACTGGCTTGATAGGAAAGAGTACAGCAGGTATGAAAAAGAATCTTCCCACTCTGGTTCGAAAAAATTGCAACCAATCAAAATCAAGGTAATCCCTGCAGCGAGCCCTGAATCTTTGAAAACCAACATAATTCACATCAGTTTTGTGTTCTGACTCAAGTAGGAAGGTAACTGTGTCTTCTCAGACTAAGCTGTGATCACAGTGATTATGTGAACCCTTCCTGGGGCCTAAGGACAATGACTAAGAAGGAAAAGCATACAAACAAGCAAACCAAAACATCTTTAAAGCAGAAAAGATTGGCATGTAATGACATAGTCTGAAGAGAACAATACCAGCACAGCAACTAGAAAGAGAAGACAGTCAACCACATTACAGAACAAATTTGCAGAGCAGAAGAGGCAAAACTTGGCCTTCTGGAAAAAAATGTGAAACTCCCCAGGAAATGAGTAATTCATGGTTCCTTTTTTTCCAGGGTAGTACCTTGAACTTTATGAACCTCATATTGTTGGAGCTGTGAACAAAATCTTGAGCTTATTAAGTGTATCACAGCATGTTAATACTGATTACTGAAAAAAAAAGGCAGAGCAGTGTAAAAGGCTCAGTTTTCTTCATAATGCAACCACTCATGAGTTAAGCAAGATGTTTCATGCTTTCAATCTGCTTTCCCACAAAAACTGAAGGTCTCCTCATTTACTCTGTCCTTTTCTTCATAAAGCATCTAAAAATTTCTATTCTGGTAATGAAGAAACGGAGAAACAGAGACTTCTTTTACAGAAGTACAGTCATTTTGAACGTAGGAAACTAGGCTGAGAACCAAAACTCCCTCATTTCTAGTAAAACAGTGTATATCCAGTGGACCACATTTCTTCCTATAGCTGACACTGTGCACAGCTGCTATACAATGTCAGTTGGGGTTTTATTTTTCATTCGTTTGCACGCCATCTGTCCTGTGAGTAAAAAACAAGAAGCTATTTAAACATTCCTCTCCACTGATCTCTTTCCTTCCTTCCGTCCGCCAATAGGCTGGGGAGCAGAAAGGTTTTGTAAATTACAGTTTACATAGATACATGGATATACATACAGCTAAAGACAATGCCACCTAAGAGTCCCACAAAGAATGCCTTTTTCACCTTTTCCCAGAAAAATACTTTCAGGTTAGGAAAACAATCATGACATTACTAATCTCCTGAGTAGGGAAGTTATTGAAGCCATTACATAATATCACACTCTTATATATGTACTCATGGAATATGTCCCTTTTCTTTTTCTTCCCATACCCTCTCCTCCTCTTTTTCCTCCCTCTCTCCCTCTTTATGTGTGTGTGTCTCTCTCCATTACTGTTCCTCTCCCTCTTGGTAGCCACATTTACTTTTTTGAGTCAATGAACTGCACAGAAGATTTGCAAAACAGCTATTAAATCACAGATATCTGTCCCCTTGCCACTGCAGCATATACCTGTAATCCCCAGGTGGCAAATATGTCTGGTATTATACAGAAGCTGAGCTTAATCTTGGGCCTTAGTCAGACAAGCTCTGACCACTCTTATTATGACAATTTGTATATTATCACACCTGTCTGCATGTCTTCTCTTCCTGAAGAAGATTTAGGAATGAAGATGTTGATAAAGGAGATAGATGCACATGCCTTAGCATAGCCATCAGAGATAATAGTTAAGATGAACACAGGCTCAGCTGTGGATACATGCTGCTTTTTGCTAAATCTTCCATAGGGCTGTAAGTTAAAGCAAAAAACAGAGCAGTCATCTGTGGGTAAAATCTTACAGTAGTGCAGAAAGATCTGCCAGAGCCCATCTGTTGAAGCTCTTCATCATATGCTTTGGGTTTATGCTTTCTCCTGCTGTGCACAGGCAGCTTTCAGTAGATTGAGGGAAAGCCAAGGACAACACCAGGCAGGTGCAAGGTACAAATCTTGATGAACACTAAATGTGGATTGGGCGCAGCCCAGTGTATTGCAGGAACAGGGCTTTCAAAATGTTCAGGTACTCAACGAGTACTTCAAAGAGTAGGGATAGATGGGTGCAGCCAAAAGGAAAATGGTTACAATTGAGTATTCCTAGAGAGACTATGAGGGTGCTCTGGCCTACTGATCCTGGACATCTCTTGGGAGCTGTTGACATAGGAGATTTCCCTTTGTTTTAACAAGATAATAAGCACATCCCTGTCCAAAAACTGTTTTGAACAAGGATGTGTTTGTTTCAGCGTATCCTTGTCCAAAAACTGTCTTCTACTTTTTAACTTGATCTCTGCTTTTTGTTGAAAATATGCAGATTTTGCTGGATACCTGGAAAAAAATGTCTTTCTACAAACATTTAGGTTTAAAATGTGTTTGTGCTTACATTTAAAGGGGAGAAAAAGGTTTCTACATGTGCTGAGTATGTTTAAATTTGTCATCTTCTAAAAGACATTTATGTTGTATGTTCAAAAAAACTGTTATTGATCTATGCTTGATAGAGGTTTACATTACCAGTGACTGATTTTCAGGAAGCTGAACCCCTGCAGCTTCTATTGACTTTAACTGTCTCTCTGAGTAGTCAGAAGTCCTGTAAACTCTGCTCCTATGATATATTAGACCAGTGTATTTATAAAATTGGTCTTGTGATAAGCGGGAAAATAATAAGTCATGCTCCTTGCTACATCTCAAACCCTCATGACTCTTGATTTCCCTTAGGAATCATGTAATTCATGTTAACAGTTCTCACATATTCTTTGGCAGTGGGAATATGGAATACCTCTTCGGTCTTCTGACTTCTAGCTTTTTTCTTCATTAAGGGTAAAGAGACTTTCTGGTTTTCTTCAAATATACCATCATGCCCACCAAACATATCTTTCAGCTATTGGTGTAAAACCCCCAGTACTAACAGGCAATGTAATTAATATTGCTGTGAATTATCAGAAGATATTGGTTATTTCAGTTTATCACATTCACTTTTAACTGACTGTGTGATGTGCTGAATCTAAGAGAAATACCTGTTGTTAGTTGTTATGCAAACACTTTTTTTACCTTTTGAACACATACTTTACTGTAATGTCCAATATATAGGTTCAGATTTCTTCTGGCAAGCAGCTCCAAATTATTAAAATAGAAACATTGCATATGATGAGAACTTTTCAGAACTTGTAAAACATTTTGTAATTTTTTTCTGGCTTTTACTAATAATCTTCATTGTGAACAGCAACCACCATGAACATTTAAAGGAAAGTAAAGCTTTTTTTTGTTGTTGGATATTTTTCACAGAACATTCTCCAACAACTTTATCTTCACGAAGTTATGTCAATACCTTTAGCCAAAACATAAGGCTTTAATCCAATTTGTATGCTGCATCTCCAAAGAGAAAATTTTTGGCTGACAAGGAAGAGGATTTAGACTCTCCAAACTTTGCTTGTCTGGAAAATTGTACTATGGGGAAACAGTCTAGACATGCAAACCCCTCTTGCCAGGACTGATTTTTCTTCCCAGGCTCTACATGTGGTCTTTTCTCTACTTCCCATTTTTGAGTATTTAATTTTTCTTTCGTGTCAAGTGACTATGTGTAATTTTTTTGTCCATCTCTATCTTCCTCTGAGTGTGGCATCTAGGAGACCGTGCCTTGTGCTATCAGTCTCACTTTTTGAGAGCTTTTTACAATATACTCGATCCTCTTCTTTCATTTCTAGATTAAATGGGCAAATTTATGTGTCTTCTTCATCTCCTTCAAGGGTGAATATACTGCAGAGGAAACCTCCCAAGATAAATTATAACTGAATCATTTCAGCTTAGCTGCTAGAGGTTTGGGTGGTCCTGTGGTTTGCAGGTCGAGATATTAGCACATCCTCAGTATGATAAGAGATACACAAACAGCTACACCCATTCTGTCCAGGGATGATTCATTTTACAGAGGGGAGGGGATGTTTCCGCAGCTGTCCTGCTGAGGGCATGTACAACAGAAAAGCCCATTCAATCACTCACCACAGGCACTTCCATGGAAGTCCTAAGAGTGGAAGTTTCAGGAGGGACATCTGAATCAGTGTGTCCCCTGGCTGCCCTGCCTACATCCCTTTGCACTTGATGCTCTTTGGGGCCTGTGCTAGCACTTTCTAGTCTCTCAGGGTTATGGGTTGTAAGGGATTTCTGCTGCTGAAGGCCTTCTCAGGCAAAGCTCCTTTCACTTCCAGCTCTCAGATGTTTGGCACAATCCCAAAAAGAGTATGGTTCCCCTGCTAATTAGTGGATGTTCAGATATTACAAGTCCTGTTTACTGTGTGCCCAATTCTTGATGAACCAATGAATACAAATGATGGCAAAAATACAGTGGAGATGTGACAGGGATAATTCCCTTGATGAAGACTTGACAGATATGTAAAGAACTTAAAACCATGAAATTTAAAATAATTAGGCTCTTTGATTAAACAAACAATCAATCAAATTGCTCTTTTATTTTGTTCTTCTTATTTTTTCAAAAATAGCACTTTTGAAACAGCAGTTTGTTCAGGGTGTCATAGCCCTACCAACAGCATACATAGAAGAGTGTTTCGATAGGGCTAGTTCTTGCAATATTGCAATTGAAAGGCCAGAAATTTTAAAGACTGACAAAGAAATTGTCATTAAAAAGCACAATGACATTTAGGCTACCAACAAATTTCAAGATGACAGTGCCAAATCTTTACCTTCTTCCTGCTCTTTGTTTTCCCGTTCATTCCACATCACAGACCAACTGCGGCAATATTGAATGAGTTAAGCCAGTGCTCATACAGAAGTGAATGAACTACAATCTACAGCTTGTGGGTCATCTGCCCTCTAAATCCCATGATCTGCTTTGAAGCATAGATAAATAGAGGAGAGAAAAACTGAGGACTATTCACTTGTAACAGTGTTCCTTCCATTACAAGGGCAAAAGTAGAGATAGAATCAACACTGCTTTTAGAAGGCACAGAATGTTAATAACTTTTATTGCTAACTTTTGGGTCACTGCTGGAAAAAGTAGTGACTAGGTGATTAATTTATAATTTTGGCAGAGACTTCTGGGGCTATTGTCTATGTTAACTGTGACCTGTGGCTTCTGTTCTCTTCACAGTGAGTCTCCTACAAAAGGGAAGTTGTGACTGTGAGGAATCTGCCTAGGAGCCATGAGTCTTTAGAGGTAAGTCTTCCTTTGTGTATTTTATAAGGAAAGCTGAAAATCTGGTCCCTTAACAAAAGCTCCATCCTGTTCTAAAGCAATTTCTTAGGCACAAGGACTGTGTGTGAAGCTGACTCAAGTTTCAGTGATTTTTTTTTTCTTGCTGAAAAATAAACAAACTTTAGGATCAGGTTGCTGATCTTAAAGCAACTATTCATTTCCATTTTGAAAATACTCTATTTTACTTCATTAAATTTTATATTTGAAATGTTTGTGCAACTGATCTCTAAAATGAAAAGGAAATCACAGCCTCTGTGATCACAGAAAGTGTTGAGGGTTCAGAGCAAAAATACTGTATGAAATGGGAGGAGTACTTTGACTCAGAGAGCCATTTCACCAGCTCCATAGTGCTCAAAAAAGACAAACCTATCAATGGGAAACTAGACATGCTAGGAGCCATGAACTTTCACATTTAGCACAAAAACAAGGGGTGTCACTTTTTCATGCTGTGTGAACGGCATAGAAAAAGGTAGGGAAGGGCTACAGCTGCTATCATAATGATGTTTATAGCAGAAAACCTTTGCAACATTATAATCAGACACACAGGTAACAATGATAATTCAGTCAGCTCTTTAGCTGTGAACTTTAACCAAGTCTTGTGTGATCAGAGCTAGGATTTGAATCACACCACTGAGAGAGTGCAGACAAGATACAATCTGTTTCTAGTGTTAGGGATTTCTGATTAGGTTATATTATTGTGATCCCTGTAGGACCAAGCTCTCACACCTGACTAGATCTGACAGTCTTCCAGGCAGACCATATATCCCCTCAAGAGAAAGAGACAGCCTTGTGGCTATGACAAAGCAATACTGCTCTGGGGGAGTTCTGCAGCTCCAGATCCAAAGAAAGTTATGTGTTCAGCCAGGAATATACTAGTTCACAAATGGGATGAAACTGCATATTGCTTTAGCGTCAAGTCTATTGAAAATATTGTAAAAGTTAGTATAATTGGAGAAATAGCACTCTTCTGATGTGTACCCTCCTTCCTTGAGTAATTTTTGTTTTGGAAGCTCATTTGTTTCCCATTTTGGCTTTCTACTGTCTTTGCACTACCTGCAAGGGTAGTGACTAGAGCATGTCCTCCCTGTTTTCTTATGCCCATGTCAGATTTTATAGCCACTAGTTAAAAAACTGCCAAAAATCTTAAAAAATGATTAAACATAAGAGAAAATCCTTATTCCTGTGGCTGAATGGGGGGGTGAAAAACTGATCCCTCCACTATGACCATTTTTCCCATTGGAATCTTGAGAGATTTCTTCAGAGATCTGTGGTTTTTGGAAGCACAAATCTTTCTTGGTCAACTTGGATTGACAAAATGCTATGTAAAATAATCCCAGATAATTATAAAAATGTGACTGTGCTGTAGCACTAAGCATTTCTAAAACAATGTTCACTGGTTCTGACAGTGTTTTCATCTCTAAATGCTGGGCGTGCTTTCAGGGCAAAGTAGAGTAAGTAAGGCTATAGCCTGCAGGGGCTGCTGTCATGCAAGAATAATTATACTAGGATGGAACAAACAATCAAACTGTAAGGACAGATGTTGTTTGGTTTTGTTTTATGTTAAGGGCTAAGTTTATGTTCCACATTAACAGAAACAGTATCTTTTTGTGGAAGTCTTGGGATACTTTCCAGAACTGATTAAGAACTAAGGCATATACTTTTCAGCATGTTGGGATCTCCTATCTGGGAGGATGTCCTGTTTACATTTTGTGCTTTAGCTAAGTAAGTATGCTGCATAAGTGCTCCAGAAATGAGGTGAAATATAAGAGGGAAAGATGGCTCAAAATGGATTTTCACACAGGTTTGAAAAATGACACTTGCATGACCTCTGTCATCAAAACATTTGGGATTAGTCCTACAAAGGTATATTTTTAATGAGAATATGCACTCAGAAGGCATAGACCTTGACATGCATTGAATGTATTTCAGGGGGTTTAAAACTTTTTTCTTCTTCTTTTTGGAAAGAAAAAAGAGAGCAGCTGATAATGTGGCTCATAGCCAGTCTCATTTTATGAAATGACCTGGGTAGGTAACCTAACACTGATAAATCTAAAACTAGCATAAAGCAGCATTTAGGAATTACAAAATTAATACAGCAAAAGCAATAGCTGCTCATTTTTATCAGCCCTTTATCATTTAAAGTCTTTATGAGAATGTCAGTATATTACACAGTACTTACACTGTATTACATGAAAGGCAACAGAAAATCAAATTCATTTTTTTAAGGTTGGAATTAATTTTTTTTTGCATGGGAGTGTTTTTGGGTTTTTTTTTCTTTGGTGGAAGACTGTAACTTGTAATGAAATTGGAAGACAAGATGGCAAATTCCAAAACCAAAATAATTTCAATTTTAAACATAGGCAAAGCATTGCAGGCTAATGGGAATCTACCTAAAGTAATATAATAGTAAATATCATATGTAGTGCTTCTGCACACCCACAGCTTAACTGCTGTCAAGTTTTGGTACCATTCCAGGAAAAAGAAAAAATTTAAGGCACAGTTTGATAAAGTGTTAATTTTTAAATGTGTATAGGGAGTTTTTCAACCCTGTCCAAGGGATACTGATGGGCACACTTCTGTTCTCACTGTGACCTCCTGAAGCTAACTAAAATTAACAAATCTTCATTTCACCATCCGGGACTAACCCTCTCTCTCTGTTTATAGATAGATATATAGATGAAAATCTTTTAAGAATTCTTTATATTAGGAATGATATCCAGGGCCAAAGGCTGAAATTGTTATCCATCTGGGTTTCCACTTGACCTGATGCTTCTTGCATTCCCTTTAGTAGTGTAGTATCTTAAAAGTCCTTGTGTAAGATTGCATGCAAAATGAAGTCCATTGACATGAAACAGTTTGAGATTTGAATAATATGAAAAAAAGACTTTTCCTGGGAATTTGCCCAAAAGAATAAGTGATGGAGCTGCTTCAAATAATAACTTCAGTGTATCTATTATAGACAAAAAACCTTGCTGACATGAGATTCACATTTATTTCTAATAAAAAATTTTAGAAATCTTGATCTCTTTCTCTCTGAGCCTTTATGTGGAACTTATCATCCCTGCTTCTGGGAAAATTAGAATACTTCATTGTATATACTATGAGGTCTGCCAGCGTTATCTCTGAAATATGGGAGCTAGTGGTATAATAAAATGTACTGCAGAACTCTGAAAGCCCTTGATTCTATATTTACATCTCTGAACAAGCTCACTTTGACTCATAGCTCCTTAATTAGAGGCATAGTCGTTTTTCTTTTCTGTAGGGCATTTTTTTACCCTCACAATACAAGCATACATTTGGTAACTAATACCAGCAATTAGCCTCATCTGCTATGTAAATGAGTGTAATTGCAATTAAATACTTTAGTGGGCCCGAAGGGAAAACATGCAATCATTACAAAGTAAGTAGGAGTACATGGTAAAAGGACTTTTAGGAATGCTAGAAGTGTTTTTTTCCCTGTGGTGTCTATGGTCCTTTCCATTATTATTTATTTCTTCAGGAGTTTAGAACCTGGTTCAAAGGATAATTTTTCTCTCTTTCATTGAGAGCTGTGAAAAACACAGAACAAAGAATTACATATTTTATGAAGAAAAGAGAAATTATCTCCAGGGTGTTCACAGGATTTTGTGGTGAACATATGAGCATCACAAAACAGGATACCAAAAACAACACTGGGAAGTTCCTGGATTGGGTTTATTGTCAAAGATTTGTTGAAATCAATGGCTGTGACAGTTTTACACTAACTAAATAACTGTGTCACTGAATATGTCTACATTATTCTCTGTCTTCCACAAGAGCTGTCACTGGCATACTGTAGGCAGCCTGTCTGGATGGTATTTGGTGGTATACTAAACACAGCATAGATATACCAGCATCATGCTGCTGAGCTTGGCCTCCATGTTTAAACAAACTACAAATCTAATTTTGAGCATGTCCTCCTAAAAGCTAATGGGGATGCATTGTCAGATATAACTCAATAGTAAAATTATGATTCACAATTCTCATTTGCCTAAGGTTTATATGTAATTTTGCTTCTTTGTCAATAAGTTTCCAGTGCAAACCTGCCCTTTGAAATTTAATTATATATCTCTAATTTCTTCCATTAGTTCATGGAAGGTAATGTAACTATCTGTTAAACCTGGGTTGCCTGAAATTTCTTAAAGACTTGTGGTGAAGCATATGTATTTATTGTGCGCAAATATCTGGAGAGTGAAGGAAGCCTGGCCAGAAGACTATAGAAATGATTCATCTCCTAAGCAGTGTTTCACTGCCCTTTCTTATAGACCATCACTGAGTTACTCATTCTGGCATTAAAAGTTCTAAGGCTACCCAGAGATATTTCCATGAGCTTTAATTTTGTCGCTGCATTTAAAAAAGAAAATTAAAATTTTGCTAATAAGACATTCTGAGCTGCTATTTTGTTAATAAATTATTTTATATGTTAAATTTTTACCAAATTTAAGCATTGTAGACATTCATCCTTATTGCATCTTGAAAAGATGACTGGGAAGGAGTTACAACTCATTTTTATCTTAAAAATATCATACACAATAAATATATTCATGGCCTGAAATCACCTTTTTTTTTCCCTTTTCCTTTTTTTTTTTAAGAAGCCATTCTTTCTTGATTTAAATAAAGGTGTGTATTTCTGATTAAGGACATCTGTTAGGAAACACCAAGGGCAGGTGTTGCTCCCTAGGGGAGGGTGACCAGCAGCCCAGGATGACAGCAAGGCCAGCAGAGGCAGCAGCCTCAGTGACAAGGGTCTGTCCAACAGCACCAGAGTGAGGGAAGCACTCATGGACCAAGTGTGACAAGTTCACTGTGCCAAGGTGTGCCTGAGGTCAGGATCAGAATCCACACCACAGGGTGCAAATCGATGGCTACAACGCAGTCCTGTCATGGACCACGTTCGACAACGCACGCTTGGATCCATCTCCCAGCCCAGTTTTGATCATTGAGGGTTGCTGCCACTGTAGAAGCTGAGTTCAAGCTCATTTATTGATATCTCAGTCAAGAACTATTCTTTGTTGAGAACTAGTCTCCCAAGGAATCCTATATTCCACATAAGAGATTTTGGTGCACTCCATAGCTTTTAAGGTGAACGTGTTGATTAAAGACAGACTTTCACAATTCAGTATGCAACACTACATACTATTCTAGATAGTAGCAGCAGAATGTGCTTAGCAGAGCAATACATACGTTTTTAGGAAGAAAATATTTTGTTAGAATCATGTGGTTTCAAGACACTAAAAGAAAATTCAGGAAAGTAGCAGTCTGTTTTTAGGACTCGGAATTTAGAAGGGATTAAAGACAGGTCAAGGTTCACCATATTGCTTTGATGACTATCATTAGCAATTGTTTTCTATTCCAGGGACCTTTGAATTTAAGATCTTCCTCTCTTTAATGTTATGCTAATTGCAGGCACAACACATTTTATAATTCAACATTCTCTATGATCTCTATGAAATTTTAGTTTTAGTAATGGTGAAGAAGTTAAAATTAAAATTGAGTGTTATTGGTTTGGGTCTGTGGAATATAATTTAAAGGAACTGGATTTCAGGCCACAGCTTAGATTGTAAGTTTTAGGAAAGGATTTGCAGAGAAATGTCAGCTGTAAGTCCAGTGCTTAACACGTGTCTGGTCTGTGTGAACTTGCATTCACCTTAGACCTATGGAGCACAAGCTTTTTCTTCCAGCCAGCTGCAATAGTCAGCCTGTTTGTAGCCTCCTTGTAAGTGGAATTGTTTCAGCCTTTCCCCTGCCGACAGCAAAACATAAACATGAGGGACATTAAAATGGAAACAGGATCCTGGTCCTTTCTGTTTCTCAGTTTTACTTAGTAGTGACCTTTAACCCTCATTAAGATACTTTAGAAAGTTTGGGACTCCTTTTTTTCTATAGCTCATTGTGGGAATATTTAGGTTTGTTATGTTGTTTTTGTCTTAAATATATTTAAATGCCGTTGGGCAGTTGTAAAATTATAAACCCGCATATTTACTTATTCTAAAAAAGATATCTGTAGACAATATTTCACAGCAAATGGTCATTAGAGCCATCCCATAGTTACAAGGGAAACATTGACACTCAAATTTTACTCAAGAGGAATATCAAAGATTTTGTCCAGGGTAAAACATACATTTGTATACACACTAATGGATACTAGCCCTAAAGCACATAATAATGTTCAGAAATTATCAGATATAGTTGTTTTAGCTATGAAAATATAACTTAGCTTCATGAATACAAAACTGTGTGTTGGAATTTGTTTAATGGTTTGCAATGTGTGTCAATGCCTAACTATGTCCTTTGATTTGTTTGCCTTAGAAGATTCCTGACCTCTTGACAAATATATGCCTTAGAAATCACAGAAATGCACTAAACATTACCCAATTTTAAAAATTTTGCCCAAGGAAGTTTGAATATCTGAGGTCCTCAATTTCTAATGTTTCCATGGAGAATTCTTTCCCTTAAGTTAAAAAATTAATCATGCTTCCTCTGATTTAAGTATGTTGAAGAGGAGCTATATTGACATATATGTGACTTCTTCTCCCAGAAAAAAATGAAAAGTGCCACTGAGAGATGTGCAAAAAATGAGGTTTTTAGCTGTTTATGGTACATTCTGCCTCACTGGTCTATTTTTTTCTATATAAAATGTAGCAAAATAATAGGTGTTACTTGCATGTTTTCAGAAACTGCATTTAGGTGCTCACTTATGAAGTGAAATTATCTTATCAGAAAATAAAATATTAAAAAAAGTTCTTTGACTTTTGGAAAACACCTTCCCCGGGGATTATTTCTGCATCATATTTATTCTAGTAAAACAGCTAGGAAATTTGTTTCTCTTTGTCATTCTCTGGAATTCTGAATTATTACTCCATTTTTAAATCCAGCTAAAAATCTAATTTTAAAATATGTTTTATTTTATGCTACATTTTCAGAAAAGCAATTGTATTAAAAATATTTCCATGCAGTCTTTAATTTTTTTTACTTCATTTCCCAGTTATTTTTCCTTTCCTGTTTATTCTTGTTCTTTCTATTTCTAAAATGAACAAAAGAAGTAGTATAAAAAGAGAGAAAAAAGTGGGAAAAAAAAAACAAAAAAAATTCAAAACATCATTGATTTTCCTTTTATATATCAGATGGAGAGATTGTTCCATATTTCCTTTCAAAACAGGCTTTTATAAGGATTCTTTTATGTCAATGTAAAATACTTTATTTTCCTAATATCTAAGACTGTAGGGTACTTCCGACAGATGCTGTGCTTTTTCAGATGAATTTTGATAATGTTTTTTGAGGTGTTGAAAATTGTCCTCATCTTTGACAGTATGTTTGAACAGCTAAATGCTTTATTGTTAAAAATGCTTCCATTTCCATCTGGAGACCTTTTGGTTTCAGTACCTCCTTATTAGCTCTTATATTTATCTTATTTAATGTGATTAAATGAAGGCAAAACACATTATGTCATATCTTTTATTCTGATATTCAAATTGTTTGAAGATTTTAATCTGATTAATTTCCTCTGCTTCTTTTAAGGAGGTAAAACAACAGTCTACATTCAACAATGATTACAGTGAAATAAGGGGTGAATTTGACCCTACCTCTCTAAATTTGCAAAATTAAACAGTTAAGTTTCTACTGAATTAAACTATTAACTATCTACTGAAAACTGATGTTCTTTGTCTGCAGTTCCCTTTATTTTTTTACTAGTGAGGTACAGGCTTCCAGATTTAGTACAGATCATCATAATCCATACATTTTATGTTGATTAATGGTAACATTTTCACCTTTGTCTTTACTAATATTTCATGGCAAACATATAATTCTTCATCAATGATTTTAGAGATTTTGGGTGGTTCAGAAAAGAAAAATAAAAAATATTATGCAATTATACCTTTTAAAAAGTGACCTTGTCAAAATGAGGCATTCTGACTTCAATTAAATTCAGAGTTAGTTGGTCCCACAGGTAATGCTGGAATATATAATGTTAGCTATTATAAGAATACTTTGCAAAAGTAGTTTAAAAACCCTAAAAAAAACCCGTTTATGCTGTGCTGGTTTGTAAAAAAATAAAAAAGAAGACTTTACCTTTATATTAAGTAACCGTTTATGAGGTCATTTTTGGAGTGTACTGTTACATAAAACATGAGGTCAGCAAGTAAAGGTAATTAAATTTTAGTAGGAGCAAGAGTCACCAAAAGGTTTTTTCTTTCATCCTACCCAGTCTAAAATACCCATACAAAACATCATTAATGTCCTTGAATTGTTAATTATTTCAACATCAATAGAAGTATCAGCGCTGCTAGCTTAATTTAATACCCTCCTGGAGATTCCTGAAGAATGTATTATTTCTTTTATTATTTTGTATATTCAGAACAACAAAAGATCAAGAAAATTGACCTAAACATAGAAATACAATTCAGAGGAAGCACCTGTTTTTATCCTGGATGAGAAACTTTCTCTGGAAATTTTCCATCAGAAAGTGCAATTCAACTCATTTCAAGTAAGTTCAGAGGAAATAAATCTCTTTCCCTTAAGTTTTCTTGCAAAGAAGCCAATATTTTTCTCTTTTGCTCTTTTAGTTAAAACTGTTTATTTAAAAATTTAATCAATTTTTGTGTATCAGAGAAAATAGTACTTAAAATTTAGCATTACACTGTTTTTGTATTAATGAGAAACTCCAATTTTAACATAATAAAATATTTTAATTATCCTGAATTGGGATTTTATTTCCCAATAAGAATTTTAAAATTTTGGATTTTGAGGAAAATCTGAAGCAGAAAAAATATCAAAACCCTGCATATGAAATCCCGGTATTTTGATTAAAACTTAATAAGTATTTTTCTACCAGCATCATTCAGTATCTCACTACTCAGTATGGGACCATTTACAGTCTTAAAAAATAGGTGTTCTTGATTTACAATAACACATGGCACATGTAAGGCTTGTGAAACATTCTATTTTATGGAAGTGTTCATTAGCACTTCTAAAGTTTAAGTGAGCTGAAAAATTAAGTTTAGTTTTCAGTCTCTAATCCAACTGTGTTTCTCAGAAAATAATATTCTTCATTTTCTTCCTCAGAATAACCTTTAATGTTCCAGAGAAAATTCAGTGTTGGCAATTATATCTTTGATATATCTAAGTCTCTATCTGCTATCTCAGTGCAAAAAGATTTTCTCTCCAATGGACTTTTAACTTTCAAAGAGATGATGTTTAAGGAGGCGTCAAACCATGTGCAAACTTGTTTTGACAACTAGATTTTAAAAACAATGGTGATTTAGCAGATGTACAGTGTGGTATCACAGGATTTTTAAAAAGTATATTTTAACAGATAGTGATTATATTTTTTAATTAATGTGGTGACCAATAAATATTTCTTTGTTCTTGTTTTACCATAGTAGATCTAGCTCCATAAATTGAGAGTGAGCTCTGGGTTTGTTTCTGGTAGGCTGAGAACTGTACTGTGAAAAGAGAGATTTTATTTCTCTCTTTTGTTTGTGTTCTGATTTGAAAAACTTCAAGCAGCCAATGGTTTCAATAAAGATTTTTCCCTAATCTGCAAGTGTAATTCCTGATAAGCATGATGAAGAATCTTCTTGGAAGGATTTTGTCTGCATTTAATGTTTGTATAAAAATAAACATCAACCATTCTAGATTTCAGAATGAATAAGAGGATGCCTTAACCATCTTCAGAGAAAGTGACTATTTATCTAGTTTCTCTCTTTGCTCTCTGATAGCACAAATTTTTAAGCTGATGGATTTCCACTGTGGACTTGAAGCATGTTAAGTATTTATAGAAGAGGTTTATTGAATTCCCAGGGTATCTCAGTAGGAAGAGAAGAAAGTGCTTTGAATTCTGGTTGCAACCCCTGATCTGATCCTTTTCCCTAATATTCCTCAGATCACTCCTTGCCACCCACACATACTGTGTTGCTTAGTAATTTCAGGATGGTTGAAATTCCTATTGCTGTGACAACTATACATGTCTGTCTTACAGGTATTACCTCCCCTGCTCCTGTGATTAGACTGAAGTTTAGTATGGAGAGGTCAAGAGTGGAAAGAAATGTATCCCCAGTGCATACCCTTTCAGAGTGTCCTTTAAAAAGACTGTATAACATTCAATTTTCCTTTTTTTTTTTTAAAAATAGCTAAAAATTCATCATCAGTGACTAGCAAGGTCATTGTTCCATAAAGCTGCTAATGTCAAGTGGAGAAAACAGAACAAATTTATTCTGCATCTTTTAAATAGAAAACGCAACTGAAGTTATGAAAATAACACTTTCAATATAAATTACTGCAAGTAATCTCAATAGAAGACAGGTGTTTTTTGACCAGCTTCATCTTATTTGGCATATGGGAATACTTTTCAGTCATGAGAAACATGGGAGCATCCTTCTCCATAACTGTACAGTAAGCATGAAGAATTTCAAGTTACTGCGCACGTAATATGAGCAGCTAAACTGGTAACACATTTTCATGCTTGTACATTGTGATGATGACTGGACAAGTATTTTGTGATTTGATACTGCTTCTGGCAAAGTGAATGAATGCCAAGATTGCCAGAGCATCAAAGGAAACATTTTTAATTTAAGTATGCATGCTGAGATGCAGCTGTGCCAATACATGCATATTTATTGGATCTGGCCAGGAGGCAAATGTACAGCTAATTAAACCATAGTAGTGCTGGCTAAGGTTTGATTCTAAAAGCCTGGGTTGTTGAAGGCTTATCTGAGATGATTCTGGTGGATATAGAAGCAACTTAAAAATAAAATAACCCTAGGCAATGTTAAACTTGGACACTGATAACCTGGTAGTTAGTTTTCAATGGGATCAGGATACACTCTGGCAGTAGGCAAGCCTCAAGAAAATAATATTTACACTATTTCCATTCAATTCCATGTTTTTGTTTGGGTAGCTACTAGTTGTTGCATCAGGATGCTATGACCAAGGTGTGCTTAAGAAATGGTTTAGCTCATACTTTGTTGAGCCATGTTAGTTGAATATAAACAGGACACCTACATCTTCCCAGGTCCTAGTGAACCTCTTCACAGAAGTTTCTTCTCATTCACCAGCACATAACAGGTAATCCAGTTTCAGAAGGTCCACTTCTATGGAAGTTTAGGTACAGTAGACTTTCTAACTATTCACTAATCTGTGAAAGTTTTGCAAGATGTGCAGTATGATGTTTTTGATTTCTGAAAGAAATGTCTGTGCACTGGAAACAGCACTGACACTGCTTACCTCTGGGTACCTCAATGGCTGACTCTCAGCCTGCATTGGACTTCTGGGCCAAATTTTAAACAAGTGAAAATTGCATTAAAATAATTTATTTCTTGTAATTTATATTAAGTTTGAATCTTTATTGCAGGTAAAAATGAGAATTTATAATACTTTCATAATCCCAGGTAGGCAGCATCACCAGCCTCAGGCTTTAAAAGAGTCTGTTCTCATATTCTTCCTAACAACAAGACTGACTTAAAATTCCTGAAGTTTAAAAATAAATGCATAAAAATAAGGTTTTAGTATTATTATTGTGTTGACATTTCAGCCTTAGGGTACACATTTTTAAGGGCTTCCTCCATGAGCATGGAGGCAAGCGATACATTAAAAAAATTAGTTAATAAAAACTGAGTTTAGAAACTGACATAATGATATGACTACAGAAGCAGAAGTTGTAAGAAATACATAAAATCTTTCAATACAGACAGTAAAATCCAAAGAACTGGAGCAGGTACCCATTTGATTGGGATATTTTACCCCTTCTCATGGGATCTTATTCTACCTCTTCTTCCATGAGTACAGTTAGTAAATTGGTCATTGAATTTTTATCCCCCTTGAGCAGGCTGTAAGGAAGTGTCCTATCTACTCCCCGACAGACTCTGTTCAGATCAACTTACTGCCTTGGAATGTAACTGAGAGAAGGAAGGGAGGAGACAGGAAGAAATAGCTGAACATAAATTAAATAAACAAATAAAATCTGTAGCCTACTATAACCAAACCAAGATTGAGCGTGATTTGTTCCTTCTGCTTATCTATGAGAGTTGTGAGGGGATTTTAATTTTTTTTTTTTTGACCTTACAGCATAATATGTGTAGTCTAGCAAACAGCTACTTTTCACAATGAGTTATTCTGAACAAATTGTTGATTAACCAGAGAAAATCAAACTCTGAGAACCAGTATCATTTCTTCTTAGTCACAGACTCCCAGCTTGTTTATTTAGTGTCACCCATAGTCTGTCATGGCTGACCTAAAACTATCAGAAACAGCCACAATTGCAGCCAAGCATAAACAAAAATCTGAACTGAAGGTGCAAGGGGACTCCCATTCTAAAGATAAGATCTATTGCTGTAATAGCCCTTGATTATGATGACCAAATTAAAAAAAAAAAAAAAAAAAAAAAAAAAAGAAAGAAAGAGAAAAAGACCAAACGGCAAATACACAGACACATTTCTGTTTATTTATACATGGAGGGAGGGAAAGAAATCATTTACAGAGAGGAAGACATATAGGGAATAGGGTTTCATTACATGTCAGTGTTTCTCAACAGTTTATAAAACATGATTTTGTGAAACTAAAGGTTTGCTTGTGGTCGTCTCTGTTTGCTTAATGACATTTTGTAAAGTGATAAAAATCACATGGAGATAGCAGAGAGAGAAAGGGAATCTGCCAGATGGTTATCTGTTGGTAGAGTGTTTTTCACCCTTCCTTCCACCTACAGCACAGAAGCCCTGGTTTTACACTGAAGACAGATTTGCATTAGAAGGTACCACATATGAATAAAAGTCTTATATATTGTGCTTCAGGTGTGTGAAAGATTTGTAAATTGCTGGTGACACAGGTAATGAGGGTGACTCATGTGTGACAAAAGCTGACTAGTTATTTAAAAGATGTGATTTTCAGACAACTTTTGATTTTCATTGTAATCAGTTTCCCCGAATTCATAGGGGTTTCTTTGAAAATAGGGAAAATTAAAAAAGATTTAAACACAAACTTTGAACATCCTTATGTATAACAACTGCTACTGTTGTGGGAAAAAATGCCAAGGGCTTGGTCACTTGGCCATTTTAAAGGTCAGTTCCTGTCTTTAGCTTAAGGCTCAGTATGTTACAAGGTTTCATTCCTTATTGTTTAAGAAAATTAAATCTTCAAAGCTCAAAACTTCAGTGGGGGTAGTTTTGGGAGTTTGTGCTTTAGAAGAAGTAGTCTGCACTTCTATTAACATTTGCTGAGCAGATTAAAGGAGGGTAGAATAATAATGAGATGACTCAACTAATGTATTTTTTTCCAAAATGTGTAAATTCAAAGCTCTATTAGCAAATAGATATCCTGAGAAATTTTATAAATATGCATATTTCAGAAATGATTTTGATTTGACCCATATTTCTTAAAAACTCCTGAAAATTTAAGTCCTTGGTTTTTTTGCAATTATCAAAACCTCAGATATGCTATGGCTCAATTATTCTGTATTTCCTCTCTATCTTTTTTCTTAATTTCATCATTATTTTTATCAAGCTGCATTGACTATTCAGTAGCATCAATGGTCCATTCAATGGCAGCTCTTAGACCCTTAGAAAATATGAAATGCTAGTCATACATCATAGCTTCTCACATATTAGCAAAAAACCTGTTTGATTACTATAGAGCAACATTAACTTTCACTTGTAATCCAACCTAAAAATTCTTACCTATTAGTTTAGTCTGTCACCACTTTGTCACAGGGAATAACTATCTGACCTTTCTGTTTAATGGGAGAGAACTGTATTGTTCTGTGTTCTGTATAGGAGAAATGCACAAAGCATTGGGAGCTTGGGCATATTGATTAAAAAGCAAACAAACCAACCAACCAACCAACCAACCAACCAACGCCCTTCCCCCTTATTTGGTTTTTAAATTAATAAAAATTCTGCTTGGAGCTCATGTGAGGTATATCATATTTACTTGTTAATTATTCCTCTCTTTTCTTGCCCTGCAATGGATCTATCTTGATTCAGGCCTTTACAAAAAAATGCATTTGGGAACCCTGGTCTTAAAAAACCCCAACCAACCAAAAAAACAACACAAACAAGCAAACAAACAAACAAAAGTGGATATGGGGAAGACATCAAAGAGTAGTATTTCATGGAAATTTCAAATTCACTTTTTATAATTTCCTGGCCAGGAAGAACTCTCTGGAAAAGTCCCTTAATGTAAAACCAGCACGCCTGTGCTGAATGTAAGCCCAGAAATACATTCTTAATGAAAAGGGCTTAGGAGGAATGTATTATGGAAGCGTTGAGCGCTCATCTATTCTTATTTACTTCATTATAGGGCAAGATATAATTTTGAGAAAAGCCATGTGGAATTTGTTGCTTATATTTGTATACTCAAAATGAAACATTCTTTATAATTGTCATTGTAGACACTGTTATTTGGGTCTGCTGTGACTGTCCAATGTTCATCTGCTGACAAGGAAAATGCCTTCTTGAAATTGTGTGGGTTTTATTGACCCAGAAATAGATCTAGACTACTTTTGGTGGGTTAAATAAGGAAAAAGGAATTCTCTCTGGTAAACAAATCTCCGTAAGTCTGATATGAAGATCTCTAAGCATCTGCAAGCTGGCTGAAGAAATACATTGCTTCCCCCAGGGTGACATTACACCTTAACTGGCAGCAGTTTAGCCCAGACTAGCAGGTTTTTGCATCAATCTGTCTTCCTGGGTTACTGACCAGGGCCGGGTTTGGCTGTAGACTTGAGTATTCTATTGAAAGAAAAAGCTTAAGAAGAATTTAGATATCAAGGTACTTAGCATGAATACATGCACTTTAATAAGTCGGCTGCAGAGAGGCAAATGCTTTGTGAGGGTGAAATGTCATTGCTATGGTTTTCCATAGGAGGAAATGTTAACCTTTGCTCTGCTAACACTTGCTGCTTCTGGCACTTTTTCTCTATGAGGGCATTTGTGAAGCTAGGAAAGATCCTGGAAGGAGAAGGAATTAGAACACATGCAAAGCTCAGTACAGAGGTGAAATACAAGCTTTCAGCAGCGTAGAGCCACAGTTCTGTACTGTGGCTGAAAGTTGTACACCCTTGAAAGCTTTTCAGTGGTCAGGCTGAAATATGTATCTTGGTGAGTAACTAGTGAACAAGTGTCAGCAGCAGTAAAAATGCCAACACATTTCACAATTCTTTTGGCTTTCTTAACACAGTGGGTTACTGACCAGGGCCGGGTTTGGCTGTAGACTTGAGTATTCTATTGAAAGAAAAAGCTTAAGAAGAATTTAGATATCAAGGTACTTAGCATGAATACATGCACTTTAATAAGTCGGCTGCAGAGAGGCAAATGCTTTGTGAGGGTGAAATGTCATTGCTATGGTTTTCCATAGGAGGAAATGTTAACCTTTGCTCTGCTAACACTTGCTGCTTCTGGCACTTTTTCTCTATGAGGGCATTTGTGAAGCTAGGAAAGATCCTGGAAGGAGAAGGAATTAGAACACATGCAAAGCTCAGTACAGAGGTGAAATACAAGCTTTCAGCAGCGTAGAGCCACAGTTCTGTACTGTGGCTGAAAGTTGTACACCCTTGAAAGCTTTTCAGTGGTCAGGCTGAAATATGTATCTTGGTGAGTAACTAGTGAACAAGTGTCAGCAGCAGTAAAAATGCCAACACATTTCACAATTCTTTTGGCTTTCTTAACACAGACAAGCATGTTTACTGAGGTTTATTTTGCCAAGGTACTAAATTGATAATGCTGTGAATACCACATAACTATATGTTGGGTACTGACTCTATACCATTATTTGTTCCAAAGCCTCAGAGTCAGTTCTTATTTACAAATAACTTGGGATAGCAAGCAGCTGATGAATAACTATGCCCTGCCATTTTTCAGCATGTATAGTATCCTGCAGCTTTTGTAAATACATCTAGAATTACTTCATTAACTATTTAGTGATTTAATTTTCCTACTTACAAAGTCTGATTTCTTTTGGCCAGTCTAGTAGCCAGTGAATACACACACTGAGTGTATTCTTTTACAATGTCAAAAAATCACTATTATCTATGATTTTCAAATGGTGATTTGCAAAGAATATGTTGTCCAAAAAGGCAGTGACTCCTCAGCTTTTGTTGCTACTTCTTCTTGTTTTCAGCTGCCTCGCTGCAAAAAGAAGTAATAGTACAGCATTCAAATGGTGCTCTTCTTTTTAGCAAGTAATTGTTGGAATTGCCATGGACATGTAAAACAATTGCAAATGAAAAAGGAAGGAGCCCATGATAGAATCTCTTCTTTAAGACAGATATTACAGAATACCATATCTGATTTCAACGACTTTTCTTTATAAAAGACTTTCTTGAAGTTACTCAGACACTGGAAATATAAGACAGCTGTGTAATATTATTTACCTTTATTCACTCATTAAAGTATATAGAGAGAGTCTGACTAAATTTTGGTTCATAGTATTTGGGTAAGTCTTAAAAACAGCAAAACTTTGTGTTAGTTCATCTGCATTTAACTTTAGTTCAATCTGTGTTCAGTTTTACTGTGGCAAACACAGTAAACATATGATTATATTTCTCATTAGTTATTTGGGATTATTCTGATCAAACTAGAAGAAAAGAATTGTTGCCTTTTTTTTTAAAAGGCATGTTTTTAAGCTATATTTTCCTGGTTTTAGAATTTTATAACTTGACCAGAAAAAAGTGATTTTGGTTGAAATTGCAGACAAGGTCTCAACTGCAAAAACACTCCAAATTTCAAAACACCGTGTCATATTCAAATAATGACACAAATCATAATGAAGCCTCATTAGAATGGGATGCCTCTTAAAATGGACAAGTTTTTTCAGGAATTCAGCACACTTTAAGAGACAGGCTGTGATCAGGAAGCTGCCAGTGCCTGTACCTCAGTGAAGCATTTCACCTCATATTTACCTTAAATGTGTGATTTCTTCCTGGATCATGAGTGAATTTCAGCATACATTGCTGAGTTGAAGATTTAAACCCCGTGGTTCAAGAAGAAATCCACTCTTTTTGCAGTTTCTGGTAGACTTAGACTCGGGACAATATGAATGTATACTAGAACCAGCATTTTGTTAAACACTAATGTGATAAAATTATTGATTTATGTGGAAGCAATTCGTGGTATATGACCATACTTCATTCTTCTCCTTTTCTTTATTAAATAGGCTTATTCATCCAGCCATATATGCAGACAAGGATGCTTCTTTGAAAAGAGCATTTATGTTGCTTGACGTTCCTTTTATTCCATTAAAGTTGGATAAATAAGAAGGTTTAGTTTAACACAAGAAACTATATTCTAGTCTTGATAGACTAGTGTCTCAGCAAGATATTCATCCACAACTGATGAGAAACTTATTTTGGAACCTGTTTGTTCCAGAAATAATGTTCTTTATCCACACCAAAATCCTTCTTCCTTCCATAGAAAAAAAATCATTATAATAAACAAAAACATTTATTTCAAGTAAGTTTCCTAGAAGAATCATGCTTGAAAATTCATGGCAGAGTAATGAATAACAAAATTTCAGATTTCAACTTTTGATTTAAAGTTTCTTTTACATTTTGATCCAATGTTAAGAAACATGGCTGCTAAATTTTGAAATTTTCTCATAAAAGCTTTTTCTTGATTAATAGGTACAACAAAAAAAGTTGAAACTTTTTAGAAAGTAAATAAAACAGTTTATTTCTCAGTTTCCCTCTTCTTCCCTTGTAACTCACTGCATAAACATACCTGCAAGCAGTTATAAAATAACATTCAACATCATGTGAAGTTCTTTCCTAATACGTCGATGTTTCGTTCAGGCTGCAACTGTGGTAAATATTTCTCTCCCTTTCTGCTCCCTCCCTACTCCAAATCTTGGGTGTTTTCTATGATTCTGTGTCATTGTGAGTAAAATGTCAATATGTGTAATGACACAGCACAGTGAAAACACATATTTTCATATTCATGTAAACTCATGTAATTGTAAATTAGGCTGTGCCACCCGCTATCATAACATACTTCATGTGAAAAGATGCTAAATTTACTTGACCTACTTTCATCTTCATGTTTAGGAAACAGGGTATAAGAAGTAAACAAAGTAGTTGTGCCTCATGCAGGAGATGATTATTGTTTGAATTTATGATTCATGCCTTGAGCAAAATTTTGTTTGTGGTCTCATTTGCAACCATAATTTATATCTTTACTAGGGATATACTGTGTATTTGGGAGGTTATATATTAGGCATGCTTTGTACTGGAAAAGTATTCTAGCTTTGGGTATAGTATTTTCTATGTTTCTGGTAGGTATAAAATTTTTTGGCATAACATTTATTGTAGTAAATATGGAATTTTAATTTCTTGTTTTTGGAATTGCAATTCCCCTTAGGAATGTCCTATTATATTTACATCAATGCCCTTGTTACAGCTAAATCAAGCTAGTATTTAAAAGAATTGCTAAACCTACAAACAATGAGTCATAAATGCAAGTATTTACCTTTTTCAGTATTTCCTAGCCACAGTGTTCAGTTTCTAATAATGAGTATTTCATTTAAGTTAATTTTATTTTATTTTCATTTAACCCAATCTAAACCAAATATAGTTAAAAATTTCTGAAGTCCAATGAAGTCATCTTTTTAGAGAAGGATGCTGATTACACATTTGTTCTATTATCTGGTAAAGCAGACTGAATAAACTTAGACCTGTTAAATAAAAATCTATGAAGAATGTAGATTTGGAGAAAAAATAACATGGGGGAAAACAATAGATTGCCTAATATATAATAATGCATTACCACAAACAGCCATTACAAAATGGACTTTTCTATCTTTATGTTTATGAATCTGTTATTCTCTTTGGATGGCTGTTTACTGTGACATTCCTGTGAGCTGTCAGATAAAGTCACAACCCATAGAATCACAGATGATATGCCTGATGCTTTTTTTTTTTTTTTAGTGCATATTTCCTTCTAAATGCAGATTCTTTACAGATAAAATCTGGTTTTGAATTACAGAAATACAGTTACTAACCCTCAGGTAGCAGGACTGCAATAATTTCACCTTTGTGTTTTGTCTTTCAGAAGGTAGAAAATTCTAATTCTAATACCCTGAGGAGAAAGGGTGTTTTAATTAGCCATGGGACATCCACAGGAATTTATACTCTGGGAAGACATGGATCCTGACACCTCCAGCAAAGGCACAATGTCTGACCCTGTCCCAGAATTTCTGAATTTCTCACTGTCTGCCACAGTACCTAATTCCTAAAGGAGTGGTTTTCAGGAACTGTCACTGGTCTCCTTTTCTTTGCCTAATCATAGTAGTAAAATTTAATGAAAGTGAGGTATTATTCAGTACCTACTAGTTCTAGAACTCGTCATGCAATTCTTTCTTTCACATCCTAAATCTGTGGACTCCTGACTTCATTAAAGGATTAAGGAGCCTTAGATCTGACATGGTGCCCAAGAAGAATGCAGTGAAGATCTCTACTTGTACCCTCACCTTTAGTACTCTTTAAACTCGGAAGAAAACCAGAGCACCCAGTATATAATGGGGAGTGAAAGGCAAAATGTTTTGCCTTCTTGTCCTCTTTCCAACCTTCCACCCCACTACTGTGGAAAAAACAGACTGTTGCACAGTGGTGGTCAAGGTGGAGGTGGTGACACATTTTTCCTCAAATGGGAATCTAGGATCCATCCTTGTTCTGCTCCTTAAGAGAACTAAGAAGCAGCAAGTCTCAACAAACTCATGTTACTCAAAGACATTGATACATGAGAGAGTAGAGTCTTACTGACTAGTCTAAAGGAGCATGCCAAATTACTTTTCAAAGACAGAATCATTTCACCTACTTGTGAGAGCTAAATTTCAAGAACATTAAAAGGAAGAAAATTGCCGCATGATAGGGAGCTGCCATTGTAATATGTGCTGCTTAGTGCTCGAACATTGTAACTGTCAAGCTGATTCTATTATGAAAAAGGGAGTAATTTAACATTATTTAATATTCACAATATGCACATATTGAATGGAAGTGTATGTAGAATGTAAGGCCCTATTTCAGCATAAATGAAATTTTAATCACAGGAATACTTCTATTGGTTTTAATAGGATAACTCTTATTCTCACTTTTATGCATGTGCATAATAAATAAGAAGTTACTAACGAATATGTTTAAAAATCACCGCAGTATTACTTTCAAGAAAATATAGAAGATATTCTAACTTCTCAAGTGCTTCTTACTCAGTTTGTGGGATTGATTCTCCATTCCACATTGCCTACCAATGCTGGTTTTATTCTGTTAGCTATATCAGGGCCTTCCTTTGGTACATGGGCAGCATGAAAACAAATGAGAACTAAATTTAGTTTAATTGGGGTATTTCCCAAGTACTGAAGGTTTAATGCCATCATAGCAAGTTAGCTGATTAGTGCTCAGATGGGAAAGATGGAAAATGTAGGAGGATTCTACAGTGGGTAACTACAGTCAGTTCTGCAGTCTGTGACTGTAGAACTGACTACTTTGCAGGTTGATGCTTGAAATGTACATGATGTGTCAAATAGCAAAAAGATTTACCTTAATGTTCTGGTACAACACATTAGGAACATCAGTCGCTTTGGAAAGGTGCTCAAAAAACCCCTGTAGGTTCTCCAAGGATCTACAGATAGCCAATAATTTATAGAAATCCTATCTATTTTGGAGCCTGCCTGCCAGCACCATTTTGTCTACTTTGAGTCCTGTCAGGTTTCTGCTTCTGCATTTTGTTCAGCGATTGCAATGGGATATGCAGAGATATCTTTGGGAGTAGAAAGTGGCACCTCAGATTTGCACACCCTTCTGTCGTCTCCAGCCCCTCCACAGCTGCATAGGTGAGAGCCTACCAGCTTGTTCTCTGCTGCACCCTTTTCATCTTGCTTTATTTACTGTATAACAGAAAAGCATCGGCAGATTAGTTGAGGAACATTTTATTCTATTATTTCATTTCATTTCATTTCAGCTTAATGTTGAGTAGTCAATCTGTTTAGGGGCTACTTTACTCCAGCTAGGAGAACTATCTTCTTAGGACAGTAATATTGAAAAGGGAGACAACTTGCCAATAGTGACAATTAAATAGCAATGCTGATTTATTATATGAAATATATATAATTTAAAAATTGAAATACCATGAAAAGACCAAATTAAAGGTGTAAATACAGATGGCTATCCTCCAACATATTTTAGAAAATTAATTTTCTAGACTATCATGGTATTTTAGTGGCAAGTGCTAATATTAGGAGAGTGACATGAAGATATCTGAAGGCATTAGGTCTAATCACCCATGTTTCTTCCATAGAATAGGAAAATTGTGGCAATATCTCTTAAATGACAGGCTTAAATATCTGCAATAGCAGTGTAAATTTTGGACTTCAGCAAGTATTTGTAATGTTACTGCCTTTACATAATTACCTTAATGCGAAGAAAGGCGTATCATGCTTCCATTGCTCCTTGTGTGTGATTTAAGGAAAAAAAAAAGCTATAAAAGGCTTCTTAGCTTTAATTGAGCAAAAGAGTTCATATGGGGTCTGGAGTTGCAGCTCATAATTTCTGTAGACAGGTTAGGTTGCTGTGTGATGATCCTAATTAAATTATACGAAAGCATTCAGCTAGATAAACCCAAGTAGCCGCTCCATCAGCCCAGCAGGTGAATTGAGCTTGTGCAGGAGCCTGAATCTGCTCGCGCGGCTCCGCGGCTCGCACGGCTGAGCGCGCCCGGCGCCGCTCCGCCGAGCTGGAGCCTTCGGTCCATAGGTGGCAGCATTGTCAGCGTTTGTGGCGGCTCGGGATGCTCCCAGGAATTCCGCGGCTCTCCAGACCTCCCCCACTCACAGCGCTGTGTGATCAGCGCCGAGTTAACATCATTGCATACTCACGTCAGGTGAAATAAAATGGGCTGAAGTGTTTGGGCCGAAAATTAGGTTGTGCTTCTTCGGAGTTTTATTCCTTTTCCTTTTCCTTTTCCTTTTCCTTTTCCTTTTCCTTTTCCTTTTCCTTTTCCTTTTCCTTTTCCTTTTCCTTTTCCTTTTCCTTTTCCTTTTCCTTTTCCTTTTCCTTTTCCTTTTCCTTTTCCTTTTCCTTTTCTTTCGCTTTGCTCTGTCTCTCCTCTCCTCTCCTCTCCTCTCCTCTCCTCTCCTCTCCTCTCCTCTCCTCTCTCCTCTCCTCCTCCTCCTCTCCTCTCCTCTCCTCTCCTCTCCTCCCTCTCTCCTCTCCTCTCCTCTCCTCTCCTCTCCTCTCCTCCTCCTCTCTCTCCTCTCTCCCTCCTCCTCTCCTCCTCCTCTCCTCTCTCTCCCTCCTCTCCTCTCCTCTCCTCTCCTCCTCTCCTCTCCCTCTCCTCTCCTCTCCTCTCCTCTCCTCTCCTCTCCTCATACTGAGATTTAAAGGTCATTTCATGCGAATGCACCAAAATCTCCACCTCATCTAAGAAAAGAAAAAATCCACAAGACTGAGACCCTTACCGTCCGTACAAACCTGACTTGGCATTCTTTGTTGTGGAAAATAGAACCTTATTATGAAATGATCTTCGCTAGTGGAGAAGTACATTCTGTGGGAGTCATTACTCTCTCAGGCTTAAAATTCATGACTTCCAGATTTCTCGTGTGTGTATTTATTTGGTTCAGGACGGGGATTTTGGGAGGGATTGGGGCGGCAAGTGTGGGGGTTTGTTTTGTTTTTGGGTTTTGTGGGGTTTTTTTGTTGGTTGGTTTTTGAGAGCTCTAGCAGTCCCCGTCATTGGACGAGTCTTGTTTCCACTGATCTTTTGGCTTACTATCAAAAAACAGAAAGAACCCCCTACATTTCACAATACTTGCAGATTTTTTTCAAGATAACATGACATTGAGCATCAATTTCCCTTTTTAAAAGTTATTTAAGTTAGCTTTATTTATGTCACTGCTCAAAGTTAGCAGAACTATTGGAGCACTGGACATCAGAAAGACTAGGTGGTGATCCCTTTTGTGTTACATATCTTTTTATGTACTATTTTCATTACATTTTTCTTCCTGTGCCATCTTCTTTGATGTTGTAATTAAAGACATCATGAGGTCATACTCTTTTACTCCTTATTCTCTTTTCCCATTCCTCTTTCATTTCCCCAGGGAAGGAAATTCTAAAGTACAGGTTAAAAAAATGGTTTCAGTGTTAGAGAAAATATAAGCCAAAGTTGTTTCCTTAATAAATATAATTAGATGTATATATTGCATTTTCAAGAGCTAGAACTGGTGTTGGGACCAGCTCCTTAAATAAAATAGGACCTCTGTAGTCTCTGGAGAGAACATGCATAAAGCAAAGTAAATGATTTTCTGTCAACACTAAGTAGACAGGTGCTTACATTGAACAGCATTCTAATATGTCTCTGAATATTTATGTCTTCTTTTTCAAATGCATTGCCCATGAATGTCACAGCTGTCAAACGTCTGTATACAAGAAGATAAAAAATGAAATTAATAAAAGGCAGATCAACATTTCATTTGTTTAGGCCACTTTTTCATACAGCATTTTACAGAGGTTAGTGATGTTGAGATGCTTGGGTATACTGGCACATTTTAAGGGCTGAGTGAAATGCAAAGCAGTTAGTTCTATTTTGTGTATGCCTAGGTATACTTCCTATTATTTAACCTAGACATTATCAGTGAAAATAATGACTCAAAGTTCTAAAAGGTTGTTCCTTTATCCTCTGTCCATTTTCTTCATGGATGGGGATCCTGGAAAGTTTTGGCCGCTCACTACTGCCATAACTAGAAGCTTTTTTGGTGGAACAAATTCTGAATCAAACTCTGCAATGTGCAGGGACAGGTGAGCCACCACTGCTGCCTGAGAACAGTTAATGGAGAATAAATTCAGTTACAAAATAGTTCCAAAAATGTAAAGACTATGCATGTTAAAGTAAACTTACCATTCATGGCTAACTGTGAAGATGCATCAATGCATCTTTGCAAAAATTTGAACATCTTAATGATATAACATGACTTTCATTTTATACAGAATGGCACTGAGAGAATAAGAGGAAAAACCCTAAATGGGCATAGATCGGCATTATTCACCTTGTATCCAAATGAAGTGGATTAATATGTGTTTCCCATTGACACACTTTAAATGCTCCTTGGGTTTAGTGGTGCTTTCACTACAGGCCAGTTGGCATTCACACACATGTAGATGCCAAAGGCTGGATACCTCCTATTTGTCTGTTCCTTGGTAATTACTTTGTTGTAAGGTTTCAAGTTACCTTTGAAAAGCCTCAAGATTTTCTTACCATCTCCCACATGAGCTTAGTAGACAGACCCCTTTCCAGTCAAAACAATTCAACATATCATTCAAACTGAGTTATTCAAGCTATTGCAGTACAAAGAACAATGGACAATGTTCTCAAAAAATTTAAATTACGCACAGAGGTTTGTAGCATTACTGTGAAAACATCAGCTTGGAATCATATAATCACAGAATGGTTTGGGTTGGAAAGGACCTTAAAGTTCATCTAGTTGCAACCACCCTGTCATGAGCAGTGATTAGCTTCAGAATTTTTTCTCAGTGTAGCTGTTAAGACTAATGTCCAGAGTTTCTGTGACACACAGATATCCCACATTCTGGAGCCTCTCCGTGGGAGAAAGTACAGCTAGAATTTATGCAGGCAGGCATGTGCTTGAAGCGCAGCCATAGCGAAATGGAGCACACAGCCATAACAAAAGCTATATTATGCTTTCATCATAAATTTTCTGTCAGACATACACTAAACTGCTCCTTGGCAGCTCTTATCCCTCAGAAAATTTGTCCTAAGCAATCATCAGCAGAGACACAGCACGCAGAACTCAGTAAACGAGTACAGAATAGCAGGACTGAGGACATCAGGGCCTATGAAGTGGTGCAGTTGGCTATGAGACGAACAGATGCTTGAGGGAAACTAGCAATAAGTCAAAAACAATGTTTCATAAAAGCATATCTCCCAACAGATTCCAGTAAAATATGGGACTGTTTTTCCTGCAAGCTGTATATGGAAATAGCTGGAAATCTTTAGATCTTGCATGCATTTTCCATAGAGACACAATTCTTGCTCTTATTCCAGCTACAGATCCTAGAAGGAGAGGATATTTGGAAACATCTACATCATGAACTGGTTTCCAAATTAGGCCAGCATTCTTATTGTTTTATTTCCAGAAAACAGGTAGAAGAGTCCTTTAATTGTCCTTAAAAATTTCTTAGTTGATGACAGAATACATGTTTGGGATTTTCAGGATATGACTAGCATTTGTTTTAGCTTTGAAAGGTTTAGAAGATGGAGATTTTTTGGTTTAGCTAGTTACTAAAAATAATTTAGAAGACACTATGGTCTTGCAGAGATAAGCATGGAAATGTTTTCTTCTTTCTGGGGTAGCAACCCTTAAAACATGTTGTTACTTTTGCTGTTGGCAAATAAGGCCAATGCAGAAATGCATAAAACTGAGAACAGTAGATACATATATTTGGTAAGAATCTGAGGTTTCTTTTATCCCAATTAGTGTTAAAATTTAGAAAATAAAAAGAATTGGTGTTGTCAATAAGATAACAAATACAGAAACAAGAGGAAAAAAAATCCATTCTGAAAGTATGTATGCCACAATAAACTTCTTCTTCTAGAGTTAAAGAATATTTTTTAATAGGAGCTTCTTTAAAACTATCAATTTCACTTAGGGTTTGTTCAATCAAAATCTTTTCTTTAATGATGTATGTTGGATGTTCATGTCTCTTGTGGTTACATTTCAAGATATTTCAGATATTATGTGAAGTCAGATTACTATCATTTTGACTAAATGTATCACATTAACAACATAACATAAAACCCCATGCTTCACTGTTGAGAAATGGACTTTTCCTGGAACATTGGGATAACACATATAGTTTCAGAAACAGACCACATTTGCTGCATTGCTATGTGAAACTGCTGTGTTTTTATCTTTGGGAATTACTGTGATTCTTGCCTGAAAAATAAGTATAGAGATCTGTGGGCTACTGAACTCAGATTCACAGGCATAACTAAGGGAAAAATATCTTGATAAGAAAGGATGAGCCTTGCAATTGAAAATGCTTTGAATAAAAATGCTGCTACCTTTCAAAGAAGATATTCCCAACAATATCTTGAGGTATTTGCCATAATTTGCCTCTTTCTCTGCAACTTATTCTATTGTACCTAGCAAATTTTTCATTGAGATCAGATCAGAGATAAGTGATGCCTTAGGTTGCAGAGAAAAAGTAAGTTTCATATTTCTTTGTGTCTGATTTCCTTTGCTCTCAATACACATTGAAAATAGGTTCTGACATTTTAAATGCAAATTTCTTTTTGTTTTTAAAATGTTGACTTTCTGAGTACCATTTAAAGGAGAAATAACTATTTGCTGGTTTGCTTTCCATATGTTTTAGGTGAAATCTGTTCTACAAAGGTACTAAGTACTGTGATGAGTTGTTTCTCAATGCTGAGAACTCCCGTGTTAGCCTGGTGCTGGATTTCTCCAGAGTAGCAGTTTATTTTTCCTTCTGACCACAGTAACTCTGGGCTTCCAGAAGGGGAAATCTGGGATTGTTGCATCCCCTTAGCATCCCCCTTCTCTCACTGACATCAGGATGCTCTGCAGCAGTAGCCACATCCTGTATCTCAACAGGATGGAGGCAAGTTTGTCTACACTGGAGTGATACTTTGCTATTAACTTTAAAGGATTTTATATACTTAGGCCATGTGGGTAACTCCAGGTAACTGTTTAGGCTTTATTTAAATATTAGTGTGTTAGAGGACTTCGGGGTTTCGGGCCTCCACTAGAATCAGTTTAAGGGAAATTGTGCCGCATTTCAACTGGGCTACAGAGCAAGAACTGTGTTTCCTCCCAGATTAGTTCTCAGTCCCTTCCAATAAATTGCCACTGACACCATAAAATACCAAATAATCCATTGAGAATATTTCTTTGTATAATGAAATCATATCTAGGTTGAAATTCCATTAATTTAAATAATTGATTCATTGTTAATTCCAAATATGCCGGTCACAAAAGTTTCAGCGGACCATAAAATTGAAAAGGGATCATTTGGGTCAAACATGATGTTTAACTTGGCAAGAAAAGAATTGTTTTAATTATATATCTTCTTAGACCAATTTTATTTTCCAAATAACTGGGGGAAAAATGAGGCTCATTTTGTTTCCATGATTCTGTTCTTTAAACAGCCATTATGGATTAAAAGTCCTTGTCACTAGCTCTATTTAGAACATAAGTCCCGTTAATAGAGGAACCTTTGGTAGTTCTGGACAGGATGTGAAAGAATGATGATGAAAGTAATTGAAACTTCAAGGAGGGAGAGAGTAAATAACAATGTAATTACATGAATTGGAATTATTCCAGGTCCCTACAACTAGAAAATGCCAAAATGCTACTTAGCAAGATATTTCTATTAAAAAATTATAAAAGTTTCTACAGTTGTACAGCAGCAAATCTTCAATCTTTAACATTCACTCTGACTGACCTTCTATTCCCACCTGGGCTAAGTAACTTCCCCCTCCTTCAAAGGAATGCTTTAAACTAGTCTATTCCCGAAAGAGAACAATGCCTTTTCCTGGAAATCTTCAGCCGTTTTCACCACCACATTGACTTTCCTGTTTAGAAACAGATCCCCAGTGAGCAAAATTCCTCCACATTAAAATCCCACCTAATTTCGTTTCCAGTTTTCAAGAAAAATACATACATTCAATATATTTCTACTTATAGTGCTTTTATAGTAAAACTTTATTATACAGTCTAAAGATATATTGGACCAATTACTATCAACCATTATACGATAATGTTACAATAATATTGCAACCTATTATATTATATTAATTACACAAATAACTCTCCACTGGCACAATCTCTTCCTTAATGCATTTTTCCCTACTAGTGTTTACCAAGTTCTAGAAGTTCCAAAATGTATTGCAAACTCTGGAGTAAATTACATCCATAATTATGTTTATAGTACAGCATATAAGACTTTTCTGTATAAATACACAACATGTATTGTAACACATAAATCGAAATTCTTTTATTTTACCCAGTGTTCAGTACTATATGGAAACTGTTGTGATGGCACAGTGCATTTTTCAAATCATAGAAAAAAGGATCTTCACTGATCTGAATACAGTAAAAAAACTGTACCTCCTCAATCTCTACTGGTATAAAAGGAATTGTAATGATACCATGAAAATACACGGTTAAGACAGATTTGTAACATGATGCTTCAGCAAGTATGAAGAGACATAGAACATTTTTGTGTATGCTACTTTACACTCATTCTTCCTGGGAGAGTGACAATAATTTAATGTCAAAAATCCATTTACTGTGATTGAGGTACTTGGCTTGTTTTAGAGAAAAAACAAAAGTAATAAATCACATTTCCCATTTTCCAGGAATATCCTTGATTTAATTTTCCAGTTAAAATCTAAACATTTGTAGTTATACATATTTGCTAACTCTGGTATGGGACTGGGCCTGTTTCATTCCAAGCAGCAACAGTGTGTGTTTGAATGAGGTGTTTTAGAAAACACATTTAAACACATTAAAATTCAAGTATTCAAAATTTCAAGGCTGTTGGTCTTCCTGAAAGTGTAGCATGGGATACTTTAAATTGCATTTGTTCTAAGCCTGAATAACTACAGTTTTAATAGAAAGTATAAAAGATGAAAACTGCTGGTTTTGGCAACAGCTACCTTGTGTTTGCACACATAATGATATATATATGCTTAAAATGCATAGAAGAAAGTCTATAATTCCTCTGAGAAATATTTCTCAAATTGTCCTCAACTTTTACAGGTTAATCAAATAGAATACATTGTTTAGTCAAAGAAATGTTGAATATTCTAACCATCTGTGAATTCTAGTGTTAAGGGAAACAAAGAGAAATAGAAAAACGTGAGCAGCAGAAAAAAGAGTTAGGAGTTCTTCTCTTTACTGATGGCCAGGTTTTAAATTTTCTGCCAGGATTTCAATTTGCAAATGCAACCTCATAAAATTATTCAAATAATGCCTAGTTACTGCTTATTAAGAAAGTGGAAGGATGGTTCTGATGAAATAAGCAGGTTGTTTGACGTTGGGGGCAAAAGAGCATTGTCAAGGCTTTCTTAGTGTTGACTTGTATTTAACACTACTAAGCTGGTTTCTACAGTACTTGGTTCATTGGAGACACGATCCTACTTTGCAACATCATAATAAATGAAGAGAATGTGTAGAGTCATTTTTTAAATTTCATGTGATTGTACTTTGTATAGATAGCCTCGTTACCTCATAGTTATTGCTCATTTTCGTGATCAAATAGGTATTTTTGCAATATTAAAATTTTTTCCAGGTTGTACAGAAACTGCTGCATACTGCCAAAAAATTAGACCATTTTTTCCCTACAATTTCCTAAAAAAACAAATTCTTTGTTATTATTCTTTTGTTAATAATTATTTTGGAATTGAATTTATAATACCTTAAGTTTTACATATTGCCTTTGCCATTGCACTCAGTGCATCCACTCTGGAAAAATAACGACCTGAGTTAACTTGGACAAGATCTAAATGTCTGGTTTCAGGAAAGCTAAATATCTAAATATTTCAATTTGCAGTTAGGAAACATTATATTTCACATACCAGCATGTCTGTGAAATATTAGTCAATGCACAGTAAAAGCTCACAGATTTTAATTTTGGGGGTGGAGAAAGGAAGAAAAGAATAAATTGTTTTTAAAGGGTCATGAAACATGAACACAAAGTTTATGCTCTCCTCTCACAAAAATCCTAGATGTACTGAAGTGGGGTTTTTTTTTCAGAAACTGTAATGTAATTAATTTGCTTTTCTCCCAAGCTCTGGCTGGCTAGGACATTGCCATATTTCATCTCTGCTTTTCTGAACGCTTCCCTTTCTTTCACCAAACCAACTTTTATTTTTTAAGAAAAGACACTGAAACGCACTCTGTTGTAGTTCTGTAATATTTCAGCAAACCTGTTTGGGTTTTAATTGATTTATTGTAAGTGGTTTTGGGTTTATATTGTTGGAGCTTTAAAATGCAAATCTTCATGTAGGGGATATTTTCATATGTTCATGTGACTGATTTCCCACTACAGTTTTAAATTTTATGAGTTTTTACAGAAACTTATTTATCCATATCCTGAGAATCTTTCATATAAATACTTTTATTGGTCTGAGGTTTGGTGCCCAATTAAAGATACTCTCAACAGATGGAGAAATTATCATCAAAGTCCGTGGATAATGGCTTCTAAATGAGCTGCTGAAAAGACACTTGACCAATTTCACTGGTTTTAAGACATATTCACCACAAATTTTCTAGAAAGTATTCTACACTTTTAGGACAGGAGGTACGTACTGCACATGGAAGAAAGAAAGCATTTAATAAAATATAAGTAATGTTTGATAATCACTGTGCGAGAGGAGGCTGTTTTCAAATGAAAAAAGAAAAATCATGTAGGATGGTCTGAAAAATGGATGAATAACTAAGTTAGTGAAAATAGAGTCTAGGATATCCCTTCTTCAGATTACAACCCTTTTCAATGTTTTGCAGAAATAAAGACATCTGTATACTTAGAATGAGATCTGTTTTCTGACAAAGAAGAGTAATTTTGACTTAAAACCAGAGGAGTCTTTGTAGATGAGGAAAATTTCAGCTTAAAGATGGGAAAAGGATTATTTTTCCAAAACTGATGTTTGACTTAGGGGAAAAATGTTAGAAATTTGCTTTTGTACTTATTTGCTGTCAAATGTTGTATGTATTAGCTTGTTTTGCAGAGAGCAGCCATCTGAATGCCTATTCAAGCAATGAAAGGACTTGTCATAACTGTGTTTGTACAGCACTTTTGGAAAAAGATTGACATTACACTGCTCTAAGTTAAATAAACTTCTAGGATTTGTCTCCATATATTAAAAAGAGAAATAATTAATCTAAAGGGAGAATTCTTTAAGGATCTTTTTATAAAAGTAATGAGAACAGCCAATAGTTACATGCACGAAGTACAAGAAAGCAAAGAGTATCAAAAGACCTGATCAAAAGCACATCTGAGTCAGTAGACAGATAATTATTACCTTCAATAAATTAGAAATATGTCCCTAGTTGTATGTAATATAGATATCTTCCTGTTTCAAGCTCATTCAATAAACTGGCTTTATGAAAGGAAATGTAGCATGTTTAATACTGAACATTATACTAAGATGAAGTTTTTCTTATGATATCAGAAATTTTCAAATACAGTTGGAAATGAAATAACATTTTGAAAAAATAAAATTCTTCAAATATCTTCACAAGTACATAGGTTTTGATTCAGTACTATTTTTCACAATTTATTTGTAATACAATTTCCATTTTTATATTTCCTTCTGTATAATGTTCATTTTTCACATAGT
Source organism: Emberiza elegans (assembly GCA_024865655.1). Taxonomy (NCBI): domain Eukaryota; kingdom Metazoa; phylum Chordata; class Aves; order Passeriformes; family Fringillidae; genus Emberiza; species Emberiza elegans. Next base: position 24,546,857 of record JALJVW010000139.1, on the reverse strand, counting down.
TCAGGAAATGTACTACCTTGTCTGTACTGCCTTGTGATTAGTGGTCTTTCTTCCCATTAGGATCTATTTATGTACAGAAAGGTGCCTTATCCCTCTGTATTTACCTAGAAGACAGGGATATAGGCATCATTGGGGAATTTAATTAAAAAGAAATGGCTAAAATGAACAGAATATTTTAAAAACAGTCCCATTTGAATTTTTGTCTGTTTACTAAACTTTTTTTCCCCCTGGTCTTGTCTTTGTGTTCTTCCGTCAGACATTGTCTGCACTAAAATCAGGGTAGTGACTTTTCTCTGGCAACTTTCAGTCTTTTTATTTTCTAACAGCTATCACTGCTCAAATTGTTCAACACTCACCATCTAGTTAGTACTATAACAGTTATTTAATATTTGTAAATGAAATCTGACTTTCTGTTATGTAGCTAATTATGTTTTATTCAATATCCTACGGAAAATTATTTATTTTAATATTAGGTATTTTGAGTTTTGGATAATATCTTGTGCATTATTTCCAATGATTATTTTTATGAAATTGGGATGTCTTCTCAGACAACTTCTGTGGTTCTTTAAATGTAGTATATTTACCATTTAAAAAATTTACTTTGCAAGACCGAATCTTCTAATGTCATAAATGTGTATTCATTATCCTTGTTACACTTCTTGCTGCTTTCTCTCCATTTATTTTTGTGTGTGTGTGTATGTGCATGACAGTGTTACTACTCCCAAATAATTTTTATACTCTAAAGAGCACCCATCTGCCTTGTATCCTGTAAGAAACTTAACAGTCACATCTTCAAAGATCTCTAATAAATTATTAAAGCAATTATTCATGCAAGTCAATAAACTCTCTCTTATAAATATGTGTGGCCCACTTGCATTGTAAGTTTGAAGAAGTTGCTTTACAAATAATTCAAATTGGAATAAACAAGAACAAACATTATAAATGGGTTACCATGTTGTATCTGTGCACCAAGCCAGGGTTTCCAGCTTCTAACTCCAAATTATTAATTCTGTTTTTACTAATAATTATATACATAATATAATTTCTCAGAGACCAGTTCAGTTTATCTTACTCCAAAGTACTTTTTAAAAATGAAAGATTGATAGAATCTAAGTGGAACATGGTTCACTAAGAATTTTAGGAGGACTCTACTAAAATCTAAACACATTTTTGCTTATTATCACAACACCCGACATAAACAAGAGCTGTGAGTGTTTATGAACTATATACTGTTTTTTGACGTGTAGCAAAAAATTAAATAAAAGAAATATGTATAGCTTATCTAAGAAAAGCTACATAAAAGAAATATCAAAGTAGCAACAAGAACTCAGGATTTTGTCAATTTTATTATATTTAGTACACTAGAGCATAAAACTATTTTAAGTACAATGAGCAGACTTACTTTGGATGTTACCAAAACAAATTCTGTTTTGTTGTCCAGTGTTTGGTAATAGAAATGAGGTATTACCAAAAAAATTATATTCTTCTGTTTGTTAAAATCTAGTATTCAGTTACTCAGCAATTACTGTGAGATCAGTCACACCTCATGGTTCTCTGAGATCTGTTAGTTCCTTATCAAACTGTGAAACTTTATACTAATCTTGAATATTTTCCATTTCTTAGTTCTGATGGCAAAAGGTTAATAAATACATGTAGTAATCATCTTTAAAAACAATTTTCTGAAATTATAGTGGTTAGTGAAATGGAGATTGATGACTCATCACCATTTTTTAATTCTTAGGATTCTAAAGTTGTCATTTTATTTAGCCAAATAATAAGTTCTTTATGTCCAACTGGTTTTAATGCGATTTACGTCTTCTGGAAAAGTGGCCTCTTGTGCGTGACTTCCAAATACATGAATTACAGTCGTAGTAAAAACATGTCCGAAATGGAAGATAGATTAAAAGGTTATAAAGAACTGCATTTGTAGAAGTCCTATATGAAGCCAAAGGAAAAAAATCAGCTTTTTAAAAAGTCACCACTTTTATAAAAATAAATCCTGTTTCATCATGTAACATACCTTGCATAAAAAAAGGATTATGCAAGAGCAATCATCTAATTTGAAAATTCTTATGGAGTTGAGGATTGAATTTGAAAAACAACCCATTTCCTGCAAGAGAGGTACTGATGGTGACATCTACAGATAGCATTGAAACACTGGGTTCTGTTTCATCCTGGAGGACACAGGATGAAAACCCATTCAAGTTGAGTAACTAGCTGACTAAACTCTGCACTTTACAGTCTATAAAAAGTGTTAAATGTCATACAGACAAGGTCTTTCCATAAATAAGTTAATGAAAGCATTTTTTTCTCTGCTTTGTTTAACCCAAAGGCTGTAAAGATTCAGCTGAACAGTGCAATCCTACTTAGAGGAGAGGTGCTTTGAGCTTCTGCTTGCCCCGCAACACAAGAAAGACCAGGACACTGTTTGTTTAAGAGCGCTGAGTGTCTTTTTTGGGTCATAGAAAAGACTTTCCCTTTGGAAAATAACGAAGAGACAGGGAGACACAGCATCCAGTAGAGACAAAGGCAGATTTACGCCTCACCGGCAGCAGCTGGCATCCAGAGCAGCTGTAGGACACATTAGCAAGACTCTATTTCCAGACTTGGCAAGGGACAGAGGGTTATGCCCACCAGGAGTGAATTACAGCCCTGGAGCCAACTCTTTCTGGTTGGGGAAGGGCCATGAGTGATGCTGAGATAGCTCTGTGGTCTAATCATACCTTGGTGGGCTTTCTAGACCTCCCTTCAAGGCAGAGTCCTTGTTTGATTTCAGATTTGAGTCAGGTTCCTCCAGGCAGAGACAAAAACAGCAAGAGCCATCTCTGGAGTGCCATGGCTAAGATTAAACCATGTTTTTGATACAGTAGGTTTTGTCTTTGTTTGGGGTTTTTTTTGGTGGTTTGTTGGTTTTTTTCTTTGAACATATTTTTGCATATTTGATGTAGGTACACTACACCCTTCTAGATTTCCTGCTAGAGATAAAATAGACAGAAGAGTCTGGAGGTGTTTGGTACAGGGCAGAACTCTGTTTCCCTTGTGTTCTTTGGAGTGGATGAAGGCAGAGGCTGGGATGGTCTCTGTTTTATACTTGGGAGCGCTATGACCTCTGGGTACTGGAGTACATTACAATATCCTGACCATTAACTTTTAATGACACACACCATATTGACCATGAGGTAGGATGCAGTATATGTCACTCTACAAAAATTTCTTCTTCTATTTTTAAAAATTTTTAAATGGGAGACATTCAGACAGGTAATTCAAATCTCCCTCCCTTATCCACATCCAGTCTAGGCAGAACTGAAGCAAAATAATTGGCAGAAAATTTTGACACACAGTTAGAGAGGGTGTGTATCACACGATTTGGATGGATATTATGTTCTTGTGTCTTCCTCCAGGTACTCACAAAAACCTCCCTGACCTCTCAGTTTCCAATCCCTCTAAACTGCCATGCAGGGTTATGGCCATATGATCAGAGTCTCCCAAGCATTCTCTTCTAGCTTATGGCCAGGCCCATCCCAGGCACAAAAGTTATAGCTATATGTATTTTAACTGGCTCACAGGAATTGCAATAAGCCCTTTGAAAGCTTTGTTCAAACCTTTAAATAAATTTATATCTGGAACATTTCTATAGAAACATACCAAATAATGTTTCACAACCATTGATCACACTATTATATTAAATAGACCTCTTTTACAAGAAACAAGGCTGAAATTACCAGAAACTACAGAGAAATAGCCACTAAGTAGAAGTATGTGTTTCCAATTAGTATTTTACTGCCTTTCAAAATGGATGTGCAGTGCTTACTAATTTTCTGGCATCCTTCTTTCTAAGAGAGAATATCAGTGTTCACTGCTCTTAGAATTTTGCTAGGTTAGATGAAAATCTTTCATCAGAGATGCATAAGTTACAGCATCATGTAGAGAGAAACACTAACATTACTGATTTTGTACTTTACATTATTCACTGCAATTCATTTGAAGGTCTGTTCTACCTTGCCTGACTGTGGAAGGCCTGACAAGATAGGCCAGTATAAAAATATATGTTGGCAGAAATCTGCACGGCTTAAAGGCTTTATCACTTGAGTTACAGGCTAGACAACTTGATGGTGTTTCCAGCTACTTTGGACCTCTCCACATGACCCATATTTGCAACTAACAATAACCCTCTTTCAGCAAAACACATTCACTGAAAATCTATGTGCTTCCATAGAGGAGTCTAAACATACATGAGCAGTTCTGTGTTTATAAAAGCAGTGATTTTATGCCTATTAAATCATTCTATGGAAGAATTCTTAATTAGAAAACATTTAAATTATTATACAGCAAACATTTCTTTGTTTTCTACAACATTTGTTGTAGGAAAATATATGCAGAAAGCCCTGATATTTATCTTTTATTTGAGAATACTATATGGATGTTCATGGAGAAAAAATTCTCATCACTTACCTACTTTTCATTATAAAGCTAGATAACCAACCAAATACTATATTTTTTCCAGGATTTATATTGATTCACCCTGCTGTGAATACAAATTATAGGATATGACATCAAGATAATAAGACAAAAAAAGAAGAAAAAAGGGGGAAAATTTCTTTGTTTGCAAATCTGGAGCATTAATTGTGTTCCTGTGAGGCAATCTGGATGAAGCTTCTGCTAAGCAAATTAGATATAAACTGAAGGTGAGGGCAAAAGGGTCACCACAGCAAGGGAGCATCGAGTGACAGGCACTGGGACCTCCGATGCATGGCTTGTAGAGCAGATGTTCACAAGGATGCAGTGATTATTGAACTGGTAATAAAAAAGCATCAGCTTACAGGCAGCCACGATGGATGCTGGTAATTATAAAGCATCCCCTGGGAGGAAAATGACACAAGTCAGCCGCATCTCTGCAATCACAGGGGCATAATTAAAGCTCTAGTAACAGTTGTTAATAGGGTGCAAATAAAACAGGGGGAAAATTTGAACACAGTCTTTTTCTTTTTTAAAGAGACGGCAAAGGACAACGTAATTACAGAGACTGCATGGTTTTTAATTTCATAATACAGTAAAACAAAGACCTTTAATGTATTTTATACACTCATATACAAACCATATCAAACAAAGCAAAAGTGATGTAGTCTTTGACTCTGTGGCATGATGGGGAGAACAGATTTTTTAACCAGAATGTTTATATTTTAATTTTCAAAATGGATAAAGCACAAATATGTAAAGAAAACGTCATATGTATAAATATTTGGCCATTTCATCCTCACAGGAGAGGTACAATGACAGTATATATGTTTAGCTACTCCTATTGGCATTATTGTAGACACAATAATATTAAGATAATAGCAAAGCAGGTCATAATGTCTTTTATTAGATCCACTGGAAAAAGCAAACAAATTCCCAATTTTCATACTGTTCAGGTATTTTTCAGATATTTAAAACACACTTTTGGCATCCAAAAGTATAACTGATATGTTCTGTTGGGTTTAATGATCCATGAATACTCTATGCATTTCACATCAAGCATACTTAGGGCTCAGACATCAATTTCAGTAGAAATCCTTATGAAGTGCTAGCTACATAAAAAATGCAAAATCTATCCTTCATGTACAATAAAGATCAGTCAATCATACTTTGGCAGAGAGTGATAAAAAGTGTCTTTGGTCTAAATATTTCAAAATTCAAGTGTTTTCGTCTAACACCATAATTAGTCAAAATACCATATAGCTCTATTTCTCAGAAATTGTTGAGTCTGCAAGTTTTTGGAGTCTCTCTAACCCGCTGTGTTTGAGTAGTTTTGAAACTTTGTTTTCACATACCTGATATCTGTAGTGGTGTACCAGTTTTTCAGAGTTTATTCAAGAAACAGATTCTTCTCAAGGGGTCTGGTATTATAAGACTTTAGTATAACACTTGATTACCTTTCTTTCACTTTTTGTGATGTTTCCCAGCAGACAATATTGCAGAGCTCTTACATTTTTTTTCTGACAACATACAGCACCACATTTTGGTATGTTCTTCAAGCTCTATTAATTAGCTAATATTCAAGGGTTTTCAATTTTTTTTCCTTTTTTATGGAGGCCCACTCTGAACTTTGCACTCTTGCAATGTCAACTTTCTTTTGTTTCACTGTTCCTTAAAAACACATGTACCTACACTAGAAACCCAAATCCTAACCGATCCCTTGAACTTTAATCATTGAATCATTTAATTTATTACTACCAAAAGATTTGACATATTGGTTGATAATTGAAGTTTGTTTTTTCAATCATGAAACAGGAGAGAATTTAACTTTTTCCTATTAAGACTAAATTAAGGGATTTCAGCCAGAACTGTGATTGATGTGTGCCATTAGTATCTGTGGCATATCAGTATTAAGATAGCATTAGAAATCATTGATAACCACCAATAGATTATATTGAACAAACAGCCAATACTAATTGCAGAAGACAATTAACAGGTTTAATGTAAAATACTCATGCAGTGTTTAATGAAAGAAACCTGAAGAGAATTCAATCAGATGTCAAGTGTTGAGCATGAAATTAAAAAAAAAATCTATGCAGAAGAAAAGATAAAATCACAATTGCTTTGCTAAGATGCTACTCTTTAAATTGAAAAAATGTCAAAAAATATGATGTAAATCATATTCCAATGAACAACTGATAAAACTTTAGAAGAATAACATAGTTAACTACTCATAATTTCCTGTAGTGCTGTGTTTTGCTGAGGCAATTTTCTTCACAGTAGCTAGCATGGGCTGTTTTCCATTTGTGTTGGAAAGGGTGCTGCTAATATGGGGATGTTTTTGTTACTGCTGAGCAGGGCTTGCACAGAGCCAAGGCCTTTTCTGCTTCTCACTCCACCAGCCAGAAGGCTGGGAATGCCCAAGAAATAGGGATGGGACACAGCCAGGCCAGCTGACCCCAGCTTATCACAGGGATATTCCAGATCATATGGCATCATGCTCAACGTGAAAAGCTGGGGGAAGATGGAGGAAGGGGGAGATGTTCCGAGCTGTGTTGCTTGTCATCCTGCTCTTTTATTTCTTACATGTTAAAGAAGCAAAAATTTCATTTCATTTGTAATTCTTTGCCAATTTGAAACAACACAGCAAAACTTCTAATAACGTCAGCTGGAAAATCATTTTATAATGAGATATTATTGTTAATGTGTGAAAATAGAATAACCTCAAACTCCAAATTAATTTTCAAAACTATAAATCATTTTTGTGGGAAGGTTATGTAAAAAGCCTCAAATTGGTAAATAACAAATACAAGAAACAACTGTGTAGAGAAAGACTAAAGATTTGTATCTTCTATATATTTACCACAGATGCAGAATACAGAATTGATTACATTGTGAATCATGCTAACTATAATAAAGTACATTCTAGACAACTCTTTCCTGTCATCTTCCCTGTGTGGAAGAAATGCCCACATTCCATCCCTGCATCTGACATGATACATAAGCCTCTTTGTCTAAAGATTAAAAATGCAGGAAACTAAGCTCCTCTATCTGTCATGAGCATGTTCAGTCCTACTCCAATAGTACAACTGTGGGGCATTACTGAGAACATGTTTACTGCTGCATATATTTGCAGCAATTATTTCTTTAATTTCAATAGTTTCACTAATGTGAAAGTGGTCTTGATGACATCAAACTGAAGCCTGATGATGATAGCACAGCAAAGCTGAAATGTCATGAGCTCTAAAGGGTTTGCAGTATGATTATTTTCAGGTATGACTGGACATTAATAAGGTCACAGCCCTATAGTTTCAATACTTGCAAGCAGCAAAACTGTCCACTTCTAAAAGACTGCAATCACTAACAGCAAAATAATGGACTCTCTGTGCAGGAAATTCAATGACTCTGAAAAGTCTCACATAAATAAAACTACCTGCAGACCCAGAGAAAATTTGTTTGTCCTACTCTTAGATGAAAGAAAAGCAGTTGAACAGGAACTGGATATATAGGCCTTACAGATAAAATTTCTACCACTGATTTCACAAACAGCTCAAGGTGCAACAGTGAAAACCATACACTTTATGCACTTGAGCTGCAAACTGAGTCAGTTTTTCATCATGTGTTTTAACGTATTTTAACACTGTTGTGGTTTAGGAATGGTACTCCCCAGTTCAGTGTTTAGGGTCTTCTCTTCCATAGTTTGTGTTGTATTTCCATAGGGACCACCTGGCCAAGAGATGTTCAGCTCCTATTGCCTGCTTAACCTGTAATCTGTCCTGTGTAGGGATAGCTGATGTCTCTGCACACCACAAGTTTACATTGTGCTGTTGACTGCAGTTAAATCTGGACTCTGTCATAACTGGCCATGTGTTTAAGTATTTATTGATAGTCATTAAATTTTTACACCATTTGCTTATATTTTCAGCAGGAAAATGCACATCTATATTTATACTAACATACTTCCACTTGCATTTAGCTCTTTATGATATCTTAACTTTCAAATTAGCTATCAGTTATTTGAGTAATGCTATGGTATCTGTTAGTTCATTTGCTAGTTAGATAAATTCCTGTTTAGTTTCATTTTTATTAGTAGTACTATCAATAGCCTCACCTGGTATGCTCTCTTCATAGAAAAAATATGCCTTTTCCACTTAAAAATGTGCCTTTCTACTAAGTTTTTCTTTTGAAGAAACTATACATTAATGAATTTTTTGTTATTTTTGTAATATCCTATATTTTTTCATTCTTTCACTGGAATTTCTACCAATAATCTATTATTAAGGTTTGCCCCACAGTTGCTTTCCTCATCTCCAAGTGCTTTGCAGTAATACTTGTTAACAGTAAATGTTGCAGTTGTCACCTACAGTTCTGGAGTTTGGTTTTATTTAAGATAAAACAGTACCTTTGGTTTCATTTTAGCACAGATTTTGTGACAAATTTGTGTATCGTTTATAAGTAATAATGTACTGATAAGAAAATGATGTTGCTGTTGTTAGTTAGAAAATGTAAAACTACAACAGAATATTTCCCCTTAATGATTAATAACAGCTATTATCAATAATTTGTCTTAAAATACTACTTTTCTTACTGTGTAGCCACCATTCACAGTAAGTTCACAATAAGTTCAAAAAACTGTAGAGTACAGGCTAATGAACATTACAATACATTGAAAAAAGCTTATTTTACATTTCTGCAACTTCATTATATTGTTGTGTGTCTTTTGAAATATTCTATGGCAGCTGGACTAAAAACCATTTGATTTTGACTACCACCAGTGAAGCAGCAGTTCTCTTCTGGCCCTGTGGCTTGCTGTAAATAGCAGAGAGGGTCTGCATTGGATGATGATTCTAGGCATTATACACTGAGGAACATTTATATTTTAAAAATATTCCACCTGCTACTAGTTGAGTCAAACTATTTTCCTAATGAACTGGAAAACTAGGGCAAATTTGATTTCCAGAATTCCTTTTACTCAAAATTATTGTAATTTTCAGGACTGCCTGTCAAAAAGCTAACTAGATAACCTAAATCAGTTTAAAGGGTAGCAATAATCTTTCTGGCATAATCTGCATGAATCTTATTGTTTTGCCAAATGCTTAGTCACAGCAGAAGCCCTTTACAAATCCTACTACATAGGACTTCTTGATGTAATTTTTCCGATTTTAAAAACATCAAATTATCTCCAATTTGTTTCAGTTTATTTCCCTCTTGTGAATGGTTCTGTGCCTCACATATAGCTTCATTTCTCTGTGTTAACCCACAGCAGGAAGGCAGATGTCACAGGGTGACTTTACTACCTGTACTTTCTCCTCTCTGATAGAACTAGTTCACATGCCAGTTTTAAATAGCCTCCCCAAAATGTGTAATGGCCACCGCCCACTGAGATCTAAGTCAGCCCCTGTTCAATTGGAACTTGGCCAAAATTGTGCTGCTGTGATGCAGAGCCTGTCACACTGCTTCTCCCTCTGATGTGGAAATGGAACTAACAGTCAGCAAATCTCTTTAATTTGAGCCTCTTAGTTGGGAAATATCAGTAGGAATCTTTACTTAAAATACCAGCAGCCAGCAATAATGGCAAAAAGCCCCTTTCTAGTTTTCTGTTTAAACTTTGTTTAAACTTCCAAAGGTGTGCAAAGCAAGGCTACAGAACTGTCAGTTTGCACAGGAAGAAAATGCATCGCTCATTGTTAATTTTCAATGAACAAACACCTCCTTAAATAACTTCTCTGACTCCTCAAGCCTCCAATATACTAATCTGTATTTTTGAAGCACTTATCTCTTTAGTTTTGTAAATGGCAAAAAGACCCCCTAATCTTTATGTTAATATATTGCTAACATCTAATATTATGAATCTTTGAATTCTTTAGATTTAACCAGATGCAGAATGTTCTTACTGCATATTTTGTTGTAACAAAAATGCACATTGCATTGATGTACAGTCATAAACGTTACATTAAATATGGGTAAAATTTGGATATGATCTTATAGAGATATAACACACTTCAAAATTTTCAGTAAACCTGAAATAAAAAATAAGGTGAGGTGTGATGAATTGTGGATGAAGAGACAAAGGGATGGATTAGGTGTGAGTTAGCAAGTTGGCAGTTGCAGTGTTATTACTGCTCATTTGCAGGTGTGGTGGGACAGAGAACATGTGAGGAATACTGATGGAGGCAAAACAAAAACTGATTAATCAGCTTCTTTCTTACAATAATTCCCTCAAAAGCTGCTTCTCTTCTCCACTTTCCAGCGGAAGCATGTGTGAAATAATACAGCAACAGAACATATTTTATCATACTTTATATCACATAAAAGAAATAAAAAGATTGTTTGCAAAAGTGGCTTGAAACTGACGGCCTGCCAGGGCTGACCTGGTAACTGATGCACCTCTTTGGACATCCCCCATTTCAGCTGGACCAGCAGGGCTGTGTGCAAGTGCACGGGGCAGAGCACAGCCATGCCCAGATGTGTTGAGCTGCTTCAAATATGCAGATGTGTGTAGGCAGATGACCACGAAGTGGAGACATAACTGGAGAGCAACAGAGGCCATTTACTTTAGGGGTTTTCTTGCTCTAAGGCAGAGTTCCAGAAGAAGTAGCTCTTGGGAATGCCTGTCATACTTTCAGAAGTCAACATGTACTCCTGAGAGAGTATTCCCCATCTGCTCTAGGACGGATTTTAAACAAGAGCTGCAGGGTCCTTAAGAGTATGTTTTGAAGTTACCTTGCAGTACTTGCTCTAATCGCTGCTTCTGTCTGGCAGCTCTTATTGTGATCAGCTCTTTAACCCAGATTCCTGAGAAATAAGACTCCCTGGTTAAATGGCTCTGTGATACCTCCATGCTGGAGAAATGATTAATAAAGCAGTGATGGTCCTGAGATGGTATGTGGACAGTTCATGCCACTGCTATAATCAAAGACATGCTTCTGCAACAAGCTTACACTGACAGAAAATTACTTTGATATTGGTGTGCCATAAGGGAGAGGAAAAAAAGCTAAATATTCCGGATTGAATACTTGCTACTGTGAAGGACAAAGTGCTTTCTGAGTCAATAGGAAACCAACCAGGAAACCAACCAGCAGATTACTAAAAGAAAACTTAATTTCACCCATCACTTTGCTCCTGACTGGTCATGTCATAAAACCATATGCAAGGCTTCATTTCAGTCAAGCACAAAACAGAGATATTAACAGAGCACATGGTTGGTTTTCTTTTTCATCAGTCATTGAAGTGAAAAAATAAAATAAGCTTTTACAACCATTAACTTCTCTGTCATTTTTCTGATGAATAGGAATTCTCCAGATTAATTTAGTTCAAAATCAACATCAGCTTCTTTTAATTTTGTGTATTTTTCTTTAAATTCCAAATTTTTGAAAACAGTCTCACAATACACAATTTTCCATAGACATACAGTTTCCAGCATGTGCAATTGAATCCACAAACTGTCATTTTATCTAAGTTTACATTTTTGGTGAATAAAATATTTGACTGAAAAGCTTTGAAAAACTCTAATGATCATCTTTGTCCTCCTCACAGATTGCTGGGGAGCTTGATTATGAACTTGTCTTGAGATAAGTTTATGAACACATCATAAGAATATCTTGTTTCTGTTCCTGTATGAATGTAGGGACTTTTTAATATGTAGGTTGTGACAAAATCTCTTATATTCCTGAAATATTTTACAATAGTCTGCCTCAGAGCATGAACTTTTCATGCTGTAATTTAGTTATGCCAAATGGGAATACTCTATGGAAAGTCTTTTTTTTAATCCAAAATTTTTAACAAGTCCATTTTGCATAACAAAAGAAGGGTCTTGTTACTCAAGAACAGAAACACATGCATGTTGCTTTCTGGTGGCTCATCACAATGCTTCAGATATATTAATCTTTTCAAGGGAGCACTCAAGGCAAAGTTTGAAACATAATTTATACAGTTTTTATAATTTACAAGGTTTGACATATTATTTATGTATCTGTAGACAAAAATTTTGTAGTGGTAAGTATTTCCAGCAGAACTTTCTCATGCACTGTTTTTGAAATGATTTTGTGTTGTTTTTACTGAACTTTCCTGTCAAAAACCAGCTTTCATCACCAGACTGGGGCCTTCTGTTCAGCATTTTTAGAGCAGTCAGGGGTGAGGGTATGAGACTCCCATGCCTGCATTAATAAATTGCCATTTGCCTCTGCTCCACTATCCCTTGCTCCCTCTGCAGCAACAGATCACATACTGATAGTAAATCAGCTCCAGTATGTTTTCCTAATTTTAGTTTTGGGCTAATCTATCTAATAGTAAAAAACATCTGGTCTAGTTTTGCTTTAAATCTGATCTATATAGCAGGAATCTGATCACCAAGGGACCAGTGGAGTCACACCAGGTCAAGTTCTTTACCTGCACGGAGTTAAAGCGGAATCTGTGTGAATAATAAGGTACTGCTTTATATTATGTTATGTCATTTTTATAGGAGTAACACCAATAATAAAACTTTGATATTACAGCAGATTTAGGCAATAAATTCCAGACAAGTAAAGAAACCCAGACTATGATACAGCCAAGATACAAGAAAGATGAGCAAAATCATTTTAGTATGAAATTGTCAGGCCCCTCATATGAATTTGGCAGAGTTTATGTTAAAAACAAGATATTCTTTAAAAATGTAGTCCTTGCAAGAATTTTGCTTGGTAGACTCCTGGTAAACCATGCATCATGATTGTCCATGTGACTATCATGAAAATTGAAGAAATAAATTTTAACATTTATAATAGGAAGTTGCTTTTCATTCTGTACTTGATCTGCTTAGATAACAATATGTAAAAAACAATTCTGGTCTCATGAAAAAAAAAACTTGAAAGGAATTCCTCACTGAATGTTTTCATTTCTGCTCTCACTTGAATTTTACAGTACCTCCACATATATTTGGAAGTATATTTCAATGTTTTCAACTTGCTAGAAACTGTATTTTTAAATTTTGTGTCTCTTTTTATGCTGTCAAAATAGCATACTACTTTGTTTCCTGTGTTTTATAAATCTGAGAGAATCTCAGGGTCATCCTGAGGCAACATGAGAGAATATAAAAAAATTTTTATAGCCTGGGGGTAAAAAAAAGCCTTTCCCAAATCAACAGTATGTTAGGGGATTTCTGCTCCCTAAAGTAACATTACTGCTTATGCACTCCTGGCTAAAAGTTCTTTTTTACTTGGCCTTAGGAAGAGTGCATAAACAGCAACATTGCTTTAGTCAGAAGGAATTAATTATTGAAATCAATTATTGTTTCTTTCAGACTACTGCAATCAGTCCACAATGAGTTGATGTAAAAAAACAGTTTTCTTGCTTGCTGTTTTTGTGAAGGGCAAATCAAATAAATCAAAAAAAGCAGGTTTCTGGCATAGGACTTCTATTTCTTCTATCCCCACAGATTTTTTTAGCTTTTACTTTGCATAATGCTGTGTTGGCAGGGAGTGATAGTCACACTGGTAGTAGGTAGAAAACAGGTATTGTTTTGGTCAGCTACATTATAGAATACAGTTTGTTTTTATCATACAAAACCTTATGAAATCGGATTTGCTTCTACATAGCATTTTTCAGTATCCAAAGGCTTGAAATCTGCAATAAAATGCTCCACAGAGTGCAGTCGGGATTACATGCAAACACAGGGAGAGAGCTGGGTGCTGATCAAGCTCTCTCACATGACACAGGATGCCCCAGGGCAGGCATCTAACATCTGATTTATACCAGAGCAGAATCTGGCCCTTTGTTTCTTACTAAGGCCATTGTTTTTCTTTCTTTGTTGTGATTAAAGGTATTCCTATCTTATTTCTCTTGCCATAAAAACCCATTGAGTGAAAGAGAAAATTCTTTTTCCAGCTGTATTTTCTAACATATTCATGGCCACTGGGAAGACTATAAAGCACCATGATTTTCAAGTTTTCTCTTTAATGTAGGTGAAACTACTGTCTTTGTTACTATCCTGCTTATTTTTTAGATCTCTAGAGTCCATGCCTTTCTGATCTTATACTTTTGCTCTTACTTGAAACATTTCTAAATATCTAACTTTTTCTGGAAAAGGTGACTCTACATTTAGAGGCTGCTCCCAGAATGGGTATTTCCTGACACCTGAACATTAACTGTCTGTGAGCAACACATGGCTTCTTCAAAGATGTGTCATAGAGGGCAACAGCCAGAACTTCCTGCAATTACCAAAATACCTCTGTGAGCAATATTGGTTCAGGGTTTCAGATCCCGCTAGAACTTGAACTTGCCACAGAGGACAAGAGGTAACAGCACACATGCTGCCTTCTTGTAAAATTCAGGAGATCTGACCTCTCCTAACTGCAGGATGCTGTGTGCTGATTTAAGTGCTTTGGCTTCATTGAACTTGCTGGAGGAAGCACACAAACACACATATATGCTGACAACAATGTGTATTTTTGTAATTTTTGACAAAAGGTGCTATTCAGTTTAATATTATGGCCTGATGGGTTAAGGATTCTGAAATCTCTGAATCAACCACCCCTCTCTTGAGCAGCTTAATACATAAAATTTGTATTTATTTGTACCTATGCTAATATACATATCAATATGTTGACATGATACAGTAGTTGTGGATCACATACTTTGATACTTTGAATTGCTATAACTCCACTGGAGCCAGTGGTTCTATGTTTATTATGACTATAATTACAACAGAAGATACAGTTCTCTGTACCTTAAACATGCAACTTTGACAGCTGTTACCATATATCTGCTTCTCATTTGATAGATTATTGAAGCTTTCCTCAGCTGGCCGCACCGCGCTGCCTGCCAGGCGTGCCGGCAGTGCTGACTCCAACACACACCCTACATCACGTTCCTCTGCTCCTGGAAGCAAAGGCTCTGCTCACACCCTTACAAAACAGGCTCAGTGTTTCTTGAGATGCCAGCTGTGTAAAACATCTTAGTATTGGTCTGTGGGGCTCCTGAATCTGATGGTAGAGCAACTTCTGCCTCACTCTATAGGAGCTAGTGGCAGACTGGGAATATTTCCCATCTCAATAAAAAGTTGTGGTTTAGTCACTCCCTAAATTGTGTGAGGCTTTCCTGGAGATATTGCTGTTATTAATGAACATTTCTAACTCTGAAACTAGAGCTATTTTCTTAAGTCATGATGTTTTATTCTATAATTCTTTCTACAGCTGATAAAACTTGGAAGCATTTCTATTTCCATTTACAGAAAATTCAATAGATAACAAAAACTTGTTTAACTGCAAAAGGCAAATCTGTCTTCTTCAGCTGATGGAAAAGTATATTGGTTTTGTGGTCAGAGATTCTGTCAAAGAATACTGGTTCTCAAATAGATGGTCATTTTTTGCTTCATGCAGTGCATGAAATACGTTATTCATTTTATAATACAAGAGTTAGTTTAAAAATTCAGGATTGACTGAGTTCTCCTGAGTGAAAAGCTGTCACATTTATGTATTCTCAAATAGTCTTACATATGAGTTAGTGAAGAAAACTGCATATACTTATTCTGACTTTATGGATGTGTGGACTTAAGTCTCTGGTGTGTCCTGCTGGTACTAGTAAGGGCAGAATTTTGGTTAGCCCTACACAAGCACATAAATTATTGAGCACTCAAAAATATTGTACATGGAATACTTGAAAATATGCAGAAAATATTATTTTCAGGTTTTTACATGTAGCCTTTTGTAACGTGGAAAATATAATGAAATTAAATCAATGACAAAATATTTGTGGCCCCTTATAAAGAAATACAAATTCCAGAAGATCTTCAGTATACTTTGAGTTAACAAGAAAGTGACCTAAACAGGGCTGATAAGAAGGAAGGTGAGGAATCAAAAAGGGGCATTATTCATTTCACCTCTGTTTCTAATAATCTGCATTTACTTACCTTTCTTTGCTGCATTTTTCCTACCTGCTTTCCTTTTATCAGCTTTCTATTTTTTTAAAAAAACTGCTAGTCAAAAGTGAAAAGGAAGAATTTCTAGGACCATATTAGAAAGACTTCAGTAACTCTAGGTGAAAATTCATTTAATTATGATTTCCATTTTATAATTTATGTCATTAAACTTAAAATGTAAAAGTCCATAAAAAATCTCAAATTTTTTTTTCTTAATTACCTCTTAAACTCTTATTTAAAATATTAATTTATGAGATCTTAATGAAGACTCCCATATTTTTGATGACTCTTGAGATTTTGCCTTGCAATAAATAAAAAGAAATAATAATGATGTTTAAAAACTTTTACCTGAGAGTACATTCCCATCCAGAGAGCCCTGCATTTTACCTGGAAGGAGAGGGTTTAAATGCAAGGTCACTTTTTATTCTTCATATCATCCCTGTTATGATTTTAGTGTATTAATGCTCTTTGCCATTTGTGAAGTAACCGATCTCTTAAATCAATAAGCATGCTCAGCTGCTTGCCATTAAAATCAATCAGTGTTTCCCTTCTGTCTGATGTCATACTCAACTGTAAATATTAAGTAAGCTGTCACCTGGTTTTTCATTGTGTTTCACCTTTCAGAAGATAGATTTCTTCTCTATCAGTTATATGTAGAAGTCTTCTTAATTATCACTGATATTTTCCTGTGGAATCAGGATCTCTTTAGGAACTGAAATGACTGTCCACTGTACTGAAAGGCATAATATAAGATAAATGGTTTGCAATTACTGATGGTTTAAAAATTATCATAACAGAAAAAATTGTGACATTATGAATAAAGACTGGAAAAATACATTTAGATCAACCCTTTGTTTACATATTAGCCAGTAGAATGACCTTCTACCTCCATGGTCAAGTTTGGAAAATATGCAGGTCAGTTATACCTAGATATGACTTTTTAAAATTGGGATTCAATTTGGAAAAATCTCATAAATGCACTTTCATGATCTTCTGATTATTGAGTGTATGAGACAAATGAGAGAAATTCTGTTTCATTTATTTCATGATAAATGCAGAGAAATTAAAATTATTTCAGAGGAATTGATTTTCAACTCTAATGCCCAGAGGAGCTCTTCATTGCTTACACAAAGAAAAGAACAAAGATATTAAAATTAGCACATGTGGGACTAAATCCGCTCACTTTGACAAAAGGAAATGCAAATTATAAAGGAGATAAAATAGACATATGAAAGCATGCTTTTCTTGAAACCAGCAGAAAGTGATAGAGCTATTACTCTTGCCAGGGCTGGTGTAGTGGGTGGGATGATTTGGATTTCAGTAGGGCAAAACCTTGTGGAGAGGTCCATGCTTAGCCTTTCCTACTTCTTAGGTTGCATTAACCAACTTTGGGAATGAATGGGATTATGCAGAATTCCTGCTTTATCTTGTGTCTAGGTAGTCTTTTTTCCACAATGTTCTTCTGCAGGACTAAATCAGATACAGTTCTCCAAACTGAAGTTACACTGCTTTGAACTCATTCATACTTAAGTATGATTTGCTGCACATTTGCATTTCAGGTTTGAGTCCTGTGGCCAAACATGCTTTTTAAGGACTATATATTCTGTTTGAAGTCTTTCTTGTAGGATTCTTATAACTTTTAGTTGCAGAAAACTTGAGATTCAAATAGGATGTCAGAAAAAATTAGACTTCCCAGTTAGCAAAAAAATAGTTAATCCATTTGTTATCTGCATCTTAATAATATGAGAGGATCTCAAATAGATGAATTTGAAATGACATGGACTTGAATTTCATTTAACACTTCAGGGTAGTAGACTGATATTTCTACACAGACATCTCAAACTCCAAAACACTTGTCTGTCTTTACAGACTGATAGCAAAACCTTTCTACCATGATCATTATGCAATCATAGAATGGTTTCTGTTGGAAAGAGCCTCAAAGACCATCTTGGTCCAGCCCCCTGCCATGGGCAGCACCACCTTCCTCTACAGTAGCCTACTCAAAGCCCCATCCTACACGGCTGTGAACATGACCACAAAAGCAGCATTCACCACTTCTCTGGGTTCCAGTGCCTCACCACACTCACAACAAAGAATTTTTTCCTAAAATCTAATGTAAATCCATCCTTTTTCAGTTTAAGGCCACTAGTCCTTGTCTTATCACTCCATGCCTTTGAGAAAAGTCCCTGTCCAGCTCTCTTGCACCCCACTTTAAGTACTGAAAGGCTGCTAAAAGATGTCTCTGGGGCCTCCTCTTCTCCAGGCTGAACAACTCAACTCTGATCATCTCTGTGCTATATTCTGAGCACTTCAGTTATCTCTAGAAATAAAGTATCATTCAAAAAGTGGCTCACTTATAGCTCCAAACTGAAAATAAGTTACATGTCTGACTGAGCTTTATTGGTGTCTTATATCACCTGAATGCAAATGTCCAGCTGGAATTCATCTACAGGGAATCTTGATGAAATTTCCATGGGGATTTTTTACTAACCTGCCATTTCAAGCCTCAGCAGATGAACTGAAATTTCTGAAAAGCACAGCACCCTATTGTACTTTATTAGAGGGCTGATACAGTACAGACTTTATGGAGGTAGTGACATAAAACCAAATTCCTAAAAAGTCTAGGAAAAAAGCTGAGTGCTCATGCTACTGAGTTGTGAATTAACTGAACATTTGAAAGGAAAGGAGTTAGAGATGTCACTTAACTATAAAATTTATGTTCTCTCTGCTTCATGTTTCATTTTGGAATCTTCTAAATATACTCTACCAAAGGCAGAAATACACTCCAAAACTTATACATTGCTAATGTATTTTTACACTGTTGAGTAGGAGATGATGACTTCTGGCTTTTTTTGAAGCTCATAGAAAACAGTTGCCTGATTTCACAGAAGTTATTTAGGAGATTTTAGCCTGTTTCTTCAATGACATGTCCTTGCAGAGACTGCAGAACCTTCCATATTTTAAAGACAGCAATGTTTAATCTTTTGTCTTAGCAGCTACTTTTGATGGTCAAAACATATTCCCTAGATATCTGACAAGGTTTCTCATTTTGCTTCACCTTTCTGTTGCTCTAAAAACTAACCTTGACCAGCCCTTTCCATTTACTCTGATTTTCCCAAGAGGATTTCTTTTTTTTTTCCCAGCTAATTAAAATGAAACAAAAACTGAGTTGTCTTTCTGAAATGGCCCTGTGATTTATTAATATTTTCAACTGGAGCTTCCTAGGAATTCTATGGCAAACAGTAGTGCTGGTATGCAAAGAAATTGCTGTTACTGGGGAAACTTTAGGTAGGTAAGACATCTTTCATGAATTGTTTCTCTTCAGAGACTAAAGTGCATGAAGAAATTCATTGCTTAGGTTATGTGGTGGGTCATTATGGTTTAGTATGTTAAGAAGACACTGGGATACTTTTTGCCCTGGTGTATAAACCTTGTCAAGATATAACCTCTTCTTACATTCAGGTTGCTTATTTGTATTGAATATGCTAGTTAAATGGCATGTGTAAAAACATACCTCTCATCAAGTGTGCTGGTCTTTAATGTCTTTTATTTTCTTCAAATAGAAATGTATTTCTCCTTATACTGGGGGCCAGATCTGCTCACACAGTTCAAGTGGAGTAGGTGTTTAAATACTCTGAGGTTTTGGGCTGTAGCACATATATGCTTACTCATTGTGTATCAAGGCAATAGAGTCAAGAGTTTAATGATTTGCAGCAGTTTAAATTTATTAAGAACTTGAAGACAAAGGAGGATCTTATTGAAACCAAAAGCTATCAGGCTATGTCCTGATAAATGCTATATTCACTCAATGCTTTTACATGAATTAAGTCTAAAATGTTGACTTGCATGTTTAAAGTTAAGTTGAAAATAAGTGCTTTGTTGGACTGAGTCCCAGAAATCTGCCTCCTTGAAAGAGTCCACAGAGGTTCATCAGCAAAAGTTCACTGCTAGTACAGAAGTTGCCTATATTTTGCAGTGCGACTCTGCTTACTTTGTCCTTGACCTAGTATATTCTGCTTCATCATTTGGAAACTTTCCCAAATATTTTTTTTCAGTAATTTCTCAGATAATATTGCCTTAAATGTCCTACCACTCTTATCCTTTTAATTGGAAACTCTAGCTAGTTATAGATGACATCTTACTTTTGTTTTTTTCAAATTCTGAACCATTATTTCCTTTGTCATTCATTATAGTACTTTAAATAAATATTTTAAACTTTTTGTCTTTTAATTTAGTGTTTAGAATTTAACATAATTTTCCTTCACACATACTCACGTATAACAGTCCCTTCTGCATTGTGTATATCTTCACTCTCATTGTCTCTTTGGGAGCAGTACATTTTTTTAACGTCTGATACAGATTTTTCCAGTCTAATCTTTAGGGTCAGAAATAGTGCAAAGAAGTCCCTTGTTCTGGCAGACTTTATAGCACACCTGCCTGATAGAGCACAGAGCATTTCTCCCTACAGATCTAACTGATATATGTTAGGAGAAAACAGGGGCTAACCTAAAGATGTTCTTTCTCATTACTGCTGATATGTTTGGAACGACACAAGGAATAATGCGCCTGGTAAATCTAAAGACTAATATAGTTTGCGCTTTCAATGAGATATAGTGAAGTAACAAATCAACTTTTTAGGGTTAGAAGCCTCTTGAGCTTTCTTTTTTTAATCAGACTATTGATTTTCTCGCAACATTCATTGTCTAAAACTTGATCACTGCCACTTTTCACCTTCATACAACAGGATGTACTGCAGCCTGAATAAAATATCTTGAAGTGCACAGAACTTCAGATTAAAATAGAAAGCTTAAACTTTTTTTTGTCAGCAAAAAACCACTCCTGTAAAAGAATTGTTGCAAAATATTTGTTGCAAAATATTTGTTGTATTTTACCACTTCATCCTGTAAATACATTCATTAATCTGTTTAGTCACTTTGTGACAGGTATGCAAATGTTCCAAGGCATACTTTATCAAGGGTCAAGCTACAGTGATGAACAGAGCTATAACGGGACGATATGCAAAAGTTGTCATGCATACTATGTTTCCCCTATGAGAGTAGAAAATTTATGGAAAGCAATCAGTTTCAACAAAGCCTTCTCTCCTCTGTAGAGCAACACAGTTTGAGTCCTTATAAAAGGATTTAATACAAAATACTTTAAAACAACAGTACATAATTTAATGGCAAATTAAATATTTTTAAATAAATAAATCTCTCTCTCACTCTCTGTCAATCTCTGCAATCAGACCCTCCACCTCCATAGTTTGGTCCAGTTTTCTATTTTGCCTTTGTTGGCTCATGAGATTTTTCTGATGTCCTGATATTAACCTGAAGCATCTTGTATACTATCATAAAAACAAAACTGCTTCTTTATTAAACCATAAGGAAAAAGAAGCCAACCCTGCAAAAGCGCTTTAAACCCAGTAGTGTATAGCTGGTTTTAGGGGTTTTTTATGGCTGTTATTCAGTTCCAAAGTCCCACAGGAAATGCTGCTTTTAGCTTTTCTTTAAAATCAAAAGATGCACCTAAAAATATTTAGAATCAATTTCAAATTAATGGAAAAAGGAAAGAAAAACATACATTTATAAGAAACTCTCAAATCCTACAATGACTCTAGAAAGTCCTAGTCCTCCTTTCTATGCATTATGCCTTTTCTGGCAATTTTATTTTCTTCAGATCTGCTTTACTGGATAAAAGAGCAGTCATAAACAGTGGTATGAACCAGAGGATACTGGGGAGAAGAAAGGGATCTGTTTGTCCCTATGGAAGTCCTACACCAGCAGCTAATTTTCACTTGCAAAAATAATATCTCTCCAAGAAAGAAAGAAAAAAAGAGCCTGAGGCAAACAGAAGGAAGTATTCTTGTAAAATTTTAAAATATGTATGCAATCAGAGGGAAGTTTGAGATTAAGTGGAAACATGCTATTGATATGCTGCTTTAGCTGGGATTAGATTGGTGCAATCACTTGGCCTGAAAGCAAGTTATTGGTGAGGCAATGAAATCGGAGGAATGAGATTTTCTAGAAATTAATAACTGGTTGATATGATCCAATGACCATCAAAGCAGTAAAAAGCAAATCCAGATAGTTATCAGGCCTCCAGATATTTCTTGCATTAGTGTTACCATGTTCTAAGAAAAAGGAGAAATTATTTTCCTGTTGACATTTCTCATTTATTTTGTAAAAACAGTCAATGAAACTTTGTAATAATTCTGAATGTCTGAAAAAAATGTTTCATGTTTCAGATCAAGAAACAAATATGTTTAAATGTCAGTTAGATTTTCAGGGTTTGTTTCAGGGAGTCTGATCTTATATGTAGAGATGGAAACTACTGAAGATGACTCAGAAAATGTAAGGATAGCAGTACATCACAAGACTCATATTTGTGGTTTGTTTGGAGGGGGTTTTTTGACTTAGAGTTTCAGATTACATAATTCAGTTCTCCCAGGATCTTTTTTAATTAACTGGTGCTCTATAAATTAATCAAATGTTACCTATAAGACCTTGGAGCATCTTAGTAACTGTATAGTACCAAAGAGTATGGATGTAGAGTGAAATTGAATTGAATAGATATCATGAGTTAGGATAATTCAGATAAGTACCGACATGTTAGAGCCATTGTAACCATAAGTTTATAAGGAAAAAAAAATCTTTGGTACATAAAAATAGATATTTACAGTTCTTTTGGTACATCAGTTGGGCACTTTTATTATGAAACAATGGAGAATAGGTGCATAGTAATGAGATTCCTAGAAGACAGAAAGTGCCAATTTATACAAGGAAAAGAGGAAGATGAAAGGGAGGTATAGTCTATTGAAAAAAATTCACACGCTTTTAAAACAAAGAATGTAGAAGGACTGTCAGCCTGCAGTGATCAGCATAGACAGATAGAAATTAATTATATTTTGTTTCAGAAGCTGCCTCTGCAAACTTGGTCAATTTTAAAAAGTACATTAGAAGATTTTTCAAACTGGCTTTCCAATTACCTTGGATGGCAGGCAAAGTGCTTTGAAATGGAATTTGTTTTAAATTGGTAAATGCAACCAATTCTGACTGACATTATTTTCCTAATTCATAACATGGTGTTACTGGTCAATGTAATTCTAAGAGGTACACCAAAAGAAGCTTTATTTTCTTTCAAACACCAGCAAGATGAGGGTATCAGGGAAAAACTGCAAAATGTTATTATTTAAGGCAGACTGGATGAAGTAGAAAAGACGAAAGGGCTTGCCCAAGAGGAAAACAACTTTGCTTGCAAAATAATATATGAGCCCTTCCAAGCATCAGTATAGTGTGCCTGGAAAATATACCATTCTGACATTAGGGAATGTACCATCCTGATGTTGTTTATTGGATCTCATGGTGTGTGTGACGTCCAGGTAAGTGTAAATCATCTGTCAGAACTGCTAGGCAACAGTGTCCAGTCTCTGGGATGACTGTGCAAGGAATGCTTTCATCCTTTTTTCGTTGGCTGACTGGGTCATCTTTTTAAGCTTTCTGGACAGCAATATAGGTACCCTTCCAAAATGAAACAAAATATTTCTCCTTCAGCCATTTTGATAATTTTTTTTGACTGAATTTAATTCTCGGTAGGTTTACATTCTCAAAGCTCCCCAAATGCAACAACACTGATTCCTTGAAATTCATGGTATTCCCTGAGAGTGGACTCCATAGAAAAACTCATCAAATACAAGGAATCATGAACAGAAATTTCTTCAACAAAGTTTTAAGACAAAAGTAACAGAGGAACAGATAGCAGTCAGTTCTTTTTACTTGATGGATTTTAATTTATATATTTTCAAAATATACATGATGTAATTTGTTGCTAAGTTGTGTTGCTATCATTGCCACCTCTTCCTCAGCCAAAAGGAAAATAGTATTTTGTGGAAGGAGGAGGTCTATCATTTGTGTCATTTTCGATGCATATTCTGCAAACTCTAGCTGCTAGAATAAGCCACACTATAATATAAATTTCATAAGGTTATTTCTTAAGAAGCAAAAATGTTGAAACAGATCATATCAGAGCATTGTACTCAATTAAGTAGCTGCCAATATGTTGCAACTTTTCCCACTTTGATAGCAAATAGGCGGTCCACATTAAAAAAAAAGTTAAGGTTTAGGGAGTATAATAAAAATGTTCTATGCTGGCATCATGACCTATATTAATTCTCAATTGCTTTATTAGGCAAAAGAAAGCACCTCTCCAGATGGCATTTATGAACATAAATTTTTCTTCATTTTTAACAAGTGTGCAATTGCTGCATAATTGAAGGCAAGAGCACATTAAAAAAAAAAAAGCCAAAACCATGTATTATGTATTTTTGGTGATCCTTTGATAAAGAAGATCAACAAGAACCTTGTAAGAATGCTCCTTCATTCATTCCCTGAAAAAGTATCATCCACCATCCAGACACAAAGAATGTAGAAGGACTGTCAGCCTGCAGTGATCAGCATAGACAGATAGAAATTAATTATATTTTGTTTCAGAAGCTGCCTCTGCAAACTTGGTCAATTTTAAAAAGTACATTAGAAGATTTTTCAAACTGGCTTTCCAATTACCTTGGATGGCAGGCAAAGTGCTTTGAAATGGAATTTGTTTTAAATTGGTAAATGCAACCAATTCTGACTGACATTATTTTCCTAATTCATAACATGGTGTTACTGGTCAATGTAATTCTAAGAGGTACACCAAAAGAAGCTTTATTTTCTTTCAAACACCAGCAAGATGAGGGTATCAGGGAAAAACTGCAAAATGTTATTATTTAAGGCAGACTGGATGAAGTAGAAAAGACGAAAGGGCTTGCCCAAGAGGAAAACAACTTTGCTTGCAAAATAATATATGAGCCCTTCCAAGCATCAGTATAGTGTGCCTGGAAAATATACCATTCTGACATTAGGGAATGTACCATCCTGATGTTGTTTATTGATCTCATGGTGTGTGTTCTAAGACGTCCAGGTAAGTGTAAATCATCTGTCAGAACTGCTTTGTTTCAGGCAACAGTGTCCAGTCTCTGGGATGACTGTTTGCAAGGAATGCTTTCATCCTTTTTTTTTTTTAATTAACGTTGGCTGACTGGGTCATCTTTTAAGCTTTCTGGAAAGCAATATACCCTTCCAAATGTAACAAAATATTTCTCCTTCAGCCATTTTGATATTTTTTGACTGAATTTAATTCTCGGTAGGTTTACATTCTCAAAGCTCCCCAAATGCAACAACACTGATTCCTTGAAATTCATGGTATTCCCTGAGAGACTCCATAGAAAAAACTCATCAAATACAAGGAATCATGAACAGAAATTTCTTCAACAAAGTTTTAAGACAAAAGTAACAGAGGAACAGATAGCAGTCAGTTCTTTTTACTTGATGGATTTTAATTTATATATTTTCAAAATATACATGATGTAATTTGTTGCTAAGTTGTGTTGCTATCATTGACATTAGACCATCCTGATGTTGTTTAGGATCTCATGGTGTGTGTGACTTTGCCACCTCTTCCTCAGCCAAAAGGAAAATAGTATTTTGTGGAAGGAGGAGGTCTATCATTTGTGTCATTTTCGATGCATATTCTGCAAACTCTAGCTGCTAGAATAAGCCACACTATAATATAAATTTCATAAGGTTATTTCTTAAGAAGCAAAAACGTTGAAACAGATCATATCAGAGTATTGTACTCAATTAAGTAGCTGCCAATATGTTGCAACTTTTCCCACTTTGATAGCAAATAGGCGGTCCACATTAAAAAAAAAGTTAAGGTTTAGGGAGTATAATAAAAATGTTCTATGCTGGCATCATGACCTATATTAATTCTCAATTGCTTTATTAGGCAAAAGAAAGCACCTCTCCAGATGGCATTTATGAACATAAATTTTTCTTCATTTTTAACAAGTGTGCAATTGCTGCATAATTGAAGGCAAGAGCACATTAAAAAAAAAAAAGCCAAAACCATGTATTATGTATTTTTGGTGATCCTTTGATAAAGAAGATCAACAAGAACCTTGTAAGAATGCTCCTTCATTCATTCCCTGAAAAAGTATCATCCACCATCCAGACTGTATGCTTACTTGGGTTGTAAAGAAAGCAGAGTCTGGGGTGATACTGCTAGTCGTGCTTTAATATTTCATACACTGATAAATAACAACTACCCAAGACACAATATAGCAGGAAAAAAGTAGAGCACCACCAGTAACCTCAAGCTTTCAGAAATCACCAGTTAAGTTTTCAAACTTTTGGAATTGCAAAATTTTATAAAAACCATGTAATGGTTTTAGGCTGATCTGCATTATGCATATATGCATTAAAAATTATCAGAAGTTGTACGTTTTACATAACATGCACAATATTTATTCTGCTTGGTGTTTGCCCATTACCTCTTGGACTCCACTAGTTCTTTCTCTTTTTCTGGAGAAAGCAGCATAACTTTTGCACACTTCTCCTCTCTTACAGGTATGCCTACATCTAGCAGTTACTCAGAGTTTCCTTTCACTCATGCTTTCACTTGGGCACTCTGCTTTGTGCTTTGCCTGCCTTTGCCCTCAGCTCCCTACACCTGTCATACATTGCACTTTCTGACTTTCTCCCTGAAGTGGGAAACTTCATAACAGAGTCTAATGTTTCCACCAACCTCTTAATGTGTGATTACAAGTAGTAAGGTACCTTATTTCATTACTTGAAATAATCAAACTTTAATTGATGTATTTACTTAAATTAAATATGGAAACATGGAAGAATATCTGGTGACAGAAGAATAGTGAGATTTAAGAGGCCTTATTTCATGCCTTATAAATATAATTTCAGGAAAATGCAATTATTATTTCCCATGTCTCTGTCTTATAATAATGGCATTTAACATTCAATGTCGTTATATTGTCAACACTGATTTATGTTTATGAACTTAATATTATAGCAAAAAATAAAACTAAGGGACACATATTATACAGTTCACCTAATCTTTAAGTATAGGAAATCTCGATTTCAGTCTTGTCCACGATAATCTATAGATCCTTCCACAATGAGATAAAACAAGCCCCTTCATTTGTTGATTTTGCAACTTTTTGCAAGGCAGCAACTGATGCCAAGTGAAAATTGAAACTAGTGAGAGTTGCTCAGCCTCAGTTTTAACACAGTACTCCAGGAGTTAACAGAAAAATAATGACTCCCCTTTTCTCTGAACAGCAGCTAGCAAATATTTAAGTTTCAAATTTCACAAAGAAAACATAGTGAATGTCTAGAAAACTAGATGCACTTTATAATGGGACTCATCATGACTGTCCAGACAGCAGGTGCCACCAAATATACTAAGAATAAAAGGGGCAAGAATAATTAACAGTGAGATAGTTCATACTTATATACCGTTGTCTTTGCAGCTAACAAAGGAAATTTAAGAAATGTATCACACTGAATGTAATATAATAAATATTTTTTGATTGAACCTCGGTAGTATTTTTCCAAATAAAAATAAAAAATAAATAGATACAGAAATTTAACTTACAAAAATTTGAAAACACAAATTTTTTTAATAAATAAAGAAGGCTCATTAAAAGAATAATTCATAATACTAACTACAAGTTCAGAGCTAAATAAATAAGGCACTTTGTGACAAGAAAATGAGGTTTAGAGTTTCATCTTTTCACATTTAAACATAATAACTTTACATTTATACAGTCAATTAAAGGGAGTTTTTGGACCTCGGAATTAGCAATCATGACTTTACCTAAAGAACATCACTCTATTCCTCTAAAATGCCTGTTTTATTGTGCTTTGCAAGCACAAGGATGTGTCAGTATTCTGATAAAAACTGAAATTAAGTTTCATTTTTGTCCTGTTCTGATTTCAGCTGGTACTGCTTGCTCTTTGGAAGGCAGCATAGCCTAATTAAAAAGAACCAGGCCAATCACAGATCAGAATCTTGATCAGTAATTTCATTTGTCTTATTATCTTCAAATATGCAAGATGATGAAATGCATATTTTCACTGCGTTACAGTACAAGCATCAAAGATTATCAGAAATTCCAAGTGCAGTATTAGAAACTTTTTTAGAATTAGAAATTATGTTGTCCTGTACCTTACATAATTGTCTAACATAAAATGACTTGGGCACTCATTTAGAAAGAAACAGTCATCCAAATCAGGGAATTGTTTTCCAAATATTTTAGAGGAATCCTCATCACAGTAAGTATTTCAGCCATGGTAAGTTGTTTTTCTATATATTTCATCCTAATTTATGCAGTAATTAATTCAGGAAGGTCCTAAAACCCATATTATGCAGGAGGAAAAATCAGATGATCTTAATATCTCTCTCTGGCTTTCAGAATACATTATCTAATTAACAGTTATCCTGAAGCTGTGAAGAGTCTAAACACTTGTTTCCCTTAACAGTAGTTATACTAATTTCCCTTTTGAGTGCACATTTGGTTTTCAAGTAGTTTCTATTACAAGCATAGATATCTAAAATGCACACTAGGGTTAATCTGCCGTCATGCTTGCAAAGGATTAGTTTGAGATTGCACAAGCCTAGGCAAAGCAGTTACTTGCTTCTTCTACAACAGCAATTGTAGTAGCTGATAGGTGTATTTTAGAAAAAGCAAAATAAGTTAGATGCATGAAAAAATAAATAACCTTTTCTGAGGCTAACATTATCTCCTTTAACACTGACATTATTCCAAGACATGTTTCACCTTTCCTAAATGAGTCCTCTTTGTTTTCATGAAATCATTCTTCTCTTGGTAGCCTTAGACCTTAAAGAAAGTCACACATAACAAAGTAATGAGGCAGGTTGTTTTTCTTTTTATTATTTATACTCTGATCATTTTAGTGTCAGAGTATAAATAGTCTCAATTGATTTCAACATATTTTTCTGATTGCTGGGCAGCAAAATATTCTCCAAAGACTGCAGCCATTTAATGGGAGAACCTGCTCCACCATGAAGAAATCTCTAACTAATGTTCCCTTCTGTTTCTCATTTCTCAGTCTCTTTCTAGTTCTTTCTCACTTTCTAGTTATTTCTGTCTTTCAATTTCAATTTTCAATAATTTCAATAATTTCAATAATTAATTTCAATAATTTCAATAATTTCAATAATTTCAATAATTTCAATAATTTCAGTTTCAATCTCTTGATTGCTTTCTCTCCTTTCTCTCAGTGTGCCCTGATTCCCTCCCCCTTTGTGTTTTCTGCACTTTAAATATAGATTTTCACAGAGGCACCACAGATTCTGACTCAGCTTTGGTCTGCTGCTGAGTTGTATGGAACTGGCTATCCAGCACTGGTGGCAGCCCCTTGGTGGGAAGGGAAGGGAAGGGAAGGGAAGGGAAGGGAAGGGAAGGGAAGGGAAGGGAAGGGAAGGGAAGGGAAGGGAAGGGAAGGGAAGGGAAAAAGGAAAGGAAAGGAAAAAGGAAAAGGGAAAAAAGGAAAAAGGGAAGGAAGGGAAGGAAGGAAGGAAAGGGAAGGAAAGGGAAGGAAAAAGGAAAGGAAAGGGAAAGGAAAGGAAAGGAAAGGAAAGGAAAGGAAAGGAAAGGAAAGGAAAGGAAAGGAAAGGAAAGGAAAGGAAAGGAAAGGAAAGGAAAGGAAAGGGAAAAGGAAGAAAGGAAAGGAAAGGAAAGGAAAGGAAAGGAAAGGAAAGGAAAGGAAAGGAAAGGAAAGGAAAGGAAAGGAAAGGAAAGGAAAGGAAAGGAAAGGAAAGGAAAGGAAAGGAAAGGAAAGGAAAGGAAAGGAAAGGAAAGGAAAGGAAAGGAAAGGATCTAACATTTATAGGTTGTAAAGCCAAAAGTCTGTAATCAATAAGGGACGAATAGACCATAGGATATTAATTGTAATGTTCTGTGTAAAGTTTGAACAGAGGATATTTTTCTTGCTCTGAGGGATTCACCCTTTACAAGGTTTAATAGCCTTATGGAGAGGTACAATACAAGCTAAGCTTGGTACATTGCAGATTCTTGAAAAGAAATTGATACTCTGATAATGAAATTCCATTTCAAATATAATTTTAGAAATAATGACACCTCCACTGAATTCCATGGGACTAACTTTTTTTTCCAGCTGTTTTCATTCAAAATGTTTATCCTCCAAATTTTATTGGTGAAAAATGCAGTGGAAAGAAGTAGGATGCAAAAACAGATTTTGAAGTGATTTTCTTACTTTTTCTGTGTATAAATTATGAAAAAAGGGCATTTTATACAGAGATAATAAAATGAGATGAAAATTGTTACTTGAAAATCTTATGTGTTCTTTCTGCATTAAATGGCTTGCTCATTTGCTCAATGTTCTTTTGGCAGTCTGATAGAAGGTACATTACAGCTAATGAAGTGTTTTTCCACAAGTTTCAAATGATACTTCAGAAAAGAACTTCTAGAAAACCATAGATACCGAAAATGTTGTGAAAACGAGGGGGAGAGTGTGTGTTTAATTCATAAATATAAAATATAGGTACCTAGAGAGAGAAAGAAACACTTGTCACCATTTTTACCAACAGCATTACACAGTTGTTTTAATGCAAAAGATTGATTTTAAAGAAGCAATAAATTAACCCAGACCTCATAAATGTTCAGTACTTTATCGCTGATACAGCATTGCTGAGATAAAAATCAGACAGAATCAAATTTTTAGACTTTATTTTCAGTGCTAAGTGTTTGCCGATCAGAATTCAACTGTTGTTCAATGTAATTTTTCTTTTTGGAAGGTTGCTTTTATGAAGATTGGGTCTGGTTCTATAATCCTTGAGTGTGATAACAGGGCCTGGTTGCTGAAGGACAAGGAGTGAGAAAAGGTTGCAGTGCACAACTGAAGTCTGTATGTTATGGTGTTTCTAAACAGATATAAATCATAGACTGAGGTGCCACCAAATGAGTAACTCACTCGCTTTTCATATCCAGTCAAACT
Organism: Emberiza elegans; assembly: GCA_024865655.1. Taxonomy (NCBI): domain Eukaryota; kingdom Metazoa; phylum Chordata; class Aves; order Passeriformes; family Fringillidae; genus Emberiza; species Emberiza elegans. Next base: position 24,515,636 of record JALJVW010000139.1, on the reverse strand, counting down.
TCAAGAGAATGAAATATGTTTGCTAGTATCAACTCACCCCAGTAAACAGTAATCCACATCACAAGAAACACTTAATTGAGTCCATTTGGCAGTTGCTGCTCAGCAGGGGCCTTGTAATGAAATAACATGTAATAACATACCTCTCATCCCTAGAGAGAGTGTCCCTGCAGGTCAAGGTTGAGGTCATTTCAAGGGCAAGGTCAGGTAGTTTATGTTGTAGTTGCTATTGCCACATCAAATTACATCTATTTTTTGCTTTTTTTTTTAATGGACAAAATTAATTTTATATACTTTATTCTAGGTTTTAACTCTGTTAAACATGTGTTTGCTATGTTTCCCAGCAAAATCTCTGTCGTATTAGAGCATATTATCACTCAAAATTAATACTTCATACATGTTATTTACTAAACTAATCTTAATGGATGAATCTATGATTTTTAATAAATTACCACACAAAATACTTTTCCAGTTAGCAAAGAATATTGTTACAAACCAAGACAAGAGATGCTAAATACCTTACAAGAATTGTTGAGCAACTTGAGGAGATACAAAGAAAAGACAATGAAAGAAAATGAACCTTAACACTCCCACTCTATGATACTATTATACAACAATAAAATATTGTTATATAGCTATAATTAGGGATGTAAAAAGGTTTTATTATTGGCTTTAATGAAACTAAATACATCAACAATTGATCAACAATTGATAATTTAAAGAAGGACCATATCATTATTTCTATTCAATATAATTTTTCTTAAAATCAGAGTTTCAAGTAAAGGACTCAATTCATGATCTCTTACTGAGTTACTTGGCAAAGTTAGGACTTGATTACTTAACTTGTGGGTGAGGGAAGAGTAGACAAGGAAAGTGTAGCTTTTAATTTAATAGTTTTGTTGATAGGTAGGTAGAGAATTAAAATTCTCATCTCCACTTCTGATTTTTTTTTGTTTTCTTGTTTAATCCAATAATATTATAATGTAGGGCCTGTACACATTTCCAGAGACCTTGATCTACAAGTTTGGCCTTTTCCCAGATTACTCTTAAGCATAGGGAAAGAGTCAGGCTACCCTCTGGGTCTTGTGTTGTGTGTTGCTGACTGACCAAAACCACCAGATTACATTTTAGAAATATGGAAACGCCTAAGATTTCCTGTTGTTCATCTTGGAATGGTGTAATAGAGAACTAAACACCTCACCTATTTGGACTTGGTTTTCTGATGGAGTCCTTATCTTTCCAAGGTGTACTGACAGGAAAGTAACTAATGTCAGGCAGCCTTCAACTTTTCAGAATGCTCTTTCTTTTTCTCTTCATTGTCTGTAGAGAGTTTTGGCAGCTACACAAGGTGGTCTGGATTGTCTGCAGCTCTGAAAATGGGCTTCTAAATTAGCTGTGAGGATATGCCTCAAGGAGGTATTTCCAGTAAGCAGACTGCCTTCTACCCTGGCTTTCCAGGCATAATATTCCAGTTCTAACAGATATCCCCAAATTAATTACTTATTTTTAACGCATAGCAGGGAGCTGATTTTATTAACCTCTAAACGAACTCAGACAGTGCAGCCAGAAGCCCTGAATTCTCCATCAGATCGCCTCGTTTGTTTTCAAAGCAAGAATCTGCACTCTGCTTCTCTGTCAGCAAAGATTTCAGAAACAAATTATTTTATGGTAAATGCAAGGAACAGTATATGTGTACACCAGCTGACTGAATGTGACAAGATTTTGGTGAGCAACAATGATAGTTCACTCAAGGAGAACTGCTCAAGGAAACTACACAAAAAAGGAACCAGCAGTTATTTTCAGAAGGTAAAAGCTATTGCTAGTACAAAAAAAATTAGATCCAAGTTTTGGTTTTGTTATGACAAAACAAAATAACTTAGCAAGGAGGTGTCCCTTTTTTCAGAATGCAATAAAAATGTAAATGGCTCAGATTATATTGTACATGATTTAGAAGAGCAGATCTAAATAAAAAGGTGTCTTTAGAGAAAAAATGAATTTAAGTAAAAATTTACTGCATCTGAACAAAAATTAAAAATGAGAGAAAATATATACTGGGATGTCAATAAGACACCTGGACTACATCAAATATTTTCTTATGCTATTAACATTCAAGATGGATGCAAGGAGAACCATTAGTTTTCAAAGGCATTTGGGAAAACCAATCTCTAAAAATATACCATCCCCCATCCTCAACAGATATTTTGAAAACACAGTTTTTTCTTCACCATTTGGGTTGCAGAACTGTGTCGATTAGGTGACCAGGAAACCATAGCCTAATTCTGTTAGGATATAATTCTGGTTACATCTCAATTTATAAAATAATTAGATCAAATTAGATCATGGAAAATTATTAACTCCAATTAGGAATATATTCTCTCCTCACTTTTTCAAAAGATATTTTGTTAATAGGAGAGAACATTTGGGAAAACCAATTCTAAAAATATACCATCCCCCATCCTCAACAGATATTTTGAAAACACAGTTTTTCTTCACCATTTGGGTTGCAGAACTGTGTCGATTAGGTGACCAGGAAGGTTAGGGTTAATAGGAGAGAACATCACTGTTCCCTCCATCTGAGTAAAAACGGGTAACCATAGCCTAATTCTACCTTAGGATATAATTCTGGTTACATCTCAATTTATAGAAATAATTAGATCAAATTAGATCATGGAAAGTTTAATTAACCAGGCATAGTTTTGAATTAAAGTCCATTTTCTATGGAAATTGGAAAAGGCCTAAGTAATTCAGTACTCATTATATCATGATTTAGCATCAAGCATCATGGGGGGCTGTAAGTCAGAGTATATGAAAAAAAGCAAAGAAGACGTCACCTCTCCTAGATTTTGGGCAGTATTTGGATGTCTTGCTTTCAAAAAAAACCCCAAAACAGGTTTTTAATGTTCAAAAGAGTTTAGCAGGCTAGCTTTGAACAAGAAAAAAGTTCATTTGGACCATTAACTACACTCAAAATTTCATGTCATTGTTCTTTGACATGCCTCCACCATAAAAAACATTAAATATAATTCTTGCTTTTATATATTTTTGAAATATGCACATAATCTACTACTAATGTGAAAGGAACCGTTATGAAATATTTCACCCAGTGCAACAGTGTCTAATTATAATTAATTCTATTAACATTCATTATGACAAATTAATTTGTATTAATGTGGATGTAATCTCATGATTTGATCAGAATTTGGAACTAATTAGTTTCCACCTAGTATAAAGAGTTATTTATTTTACAAAGAACCTCCTTTGCTTTTGAGGTACTCTTGAAAATAATTTACCACCCTGTGTATTACAGAATCTGTAAACTAGCAAACTATTGTCTGTAATACACTTCCTGATCCAGCACTACCTTGATTATGCAAGTTCCAGTACTCTGTAAGGCTCTGGGCTCCCTTACTACTAAATCTGAGTAGACTTTTCACACAGGAATCCATTCAATATTAGTTAACAAGGGTAAAATTATTTTTTTTAATCTTGTCCAAAATCTTTTTTTGTTCAGCCAGAAAACCTGAAGATGTTATATATATATTTTAAATCCCTAGATGTGGTGTTTCCATCAAAGATTTTTCATTGATCTACATGTGTTTAGAAGAACTGATTTTAATGGAAACATATACATTAGAGATGTTAAGGATGAGGTTTTGTAATGTGTTTATGAAAGCATGTTGAAAGGGATGAGGGACAGACTTTACCACTTTGGCTTTTGTTCAACAGTGCTCTAGGAATCAAAGAGTTTCACTGAAATCAATAGCACCTATTACAGATGAAGGCACAGCTCTCCATGGGTAAGGGTCTGGCTACTAGGAAAGTAATATTGAGATTGCTTTCATTTTAATGATGGAGAAACTCTAAAACATCCATCCATGCTTTTGGGTGAAATCAGTAATGCCCACTAAAGTTACAAGATTTATGAGGGATGTCCAATTCAATTTCATTACAAAAAAAAATTAAAAATTGGTTCCCTGCCTTTAAAATGAAAACCATATGCAAGGAACAGCATTTTTCTAAATTGATGCAGGTACTGAGAAAAAAAAATCTTTAAATAAGAATTGTCATTTATTATTTGTCCATCATATATATAGAATTTGTTAGCAGAATCTGCCTTCATGATACTTGATAGGGATTATTTTAAGAAACTTCTAGTCAGTATTTAATAAATGAAACAGCTTTTTGATCCTTCAGACACATAAGTGACCTTAGATAATTGTGCTAAAAATGCTCTAACTCAAGTCCCATATCACCCTTTCCATATCTAGAAGGACATGTCAGCTCCTTTCCCAGGACAAATTTTAGTTCTCAGCTAATACCTGAGAGAAAACACACTGAAAATCTCTATTGCATTATTGCTGGATTGACCATGACATGACATTGTTCTCATAGCTTCAGGTATGTGAAGTGTGAAATGTCCTTCCCAAATTTCTGACTGTTTTAAAATTAATTTAAAGCTGTCTGTTCCCATCTCTACCTTAAATTGAGCAATCTGATGTGTAGTCAACCCAAAATGCACATCTGCAGTTGAGTTCAAAATGTGTCTTTTTACTTCCTAGAGTATTGTAGTTTGAATGTACAATTCAGGTGGCACATTCAAGCAACTGAAAAGCTTATATCTATCAGACATGTAATGGATAATACATATGCTAGATCTATACTACAAGTGGTGGTAAAAATATTTAACTAATAAATTATTCAGTAAGACTTTTATCCACCTTTTTCTACTTTAAAGTTAAAAAATAAAAGAAGAAGAAGGTACAAGAATCTGCTTTGTGTGAAATTATGTTTTTTTCATAATAAAAAATTCCCAACGCTTTTTCTGGTTGTATGTTCCCAAAGCTCACAGAAGAGTGGAATAATTTTCTAAAACACATAGATTTTTCTTTTTTTCAGCAAAGCAGATTGCATTTACAATGATCTAATATATTATCCCAAATTTCAATGATAAACATAAAAACTGAATAGACATTAACATTAACCCTGACTAAAATAAATTTTTCAACTGCACTTAGCATATTTAAATTTCCTTTTCTGTTTAGAATAAATACATCTTGGAATTTTTATTTTACTGTCTGCTATTTTTTGATTATATAAATTTCTGGTCTTTACTGTTCCAACAAATTGTCCTCCCAACAAATGGATTGATGAGTTTAACCCAGTACCACCTTCATTTTTGACATTCACTTCTTAGTCACTTACCAAAATAATCTGAAGATCATACCAGCCAAATCATCGAGTCAAACAGATTTCCCCAATGTGATTTGAAGCTACCTCTAAACTGTCAAGATAGGCACTTATTTTAAATTTGAAGATATGTCCTTCATATTTGCCTGGCAATATCACCTGAAAGAAATATTTTGTAAACTTTTGTTGACAAAAAGATATTCTGGGATATTTTGCACATCTTGAAAGAACAATTCAGTACAAGGACACAAATTTTCGGATAAGTTGGAATAGAAGAATTTTAATAAAGGTTTCTGTACTGTGTTGTCTAAAATCAATAGGTCTTTGGAGATCAAAGAGAGGCCCAATGCAAGGCCATGTTTTAGAATGGCATTTATCAAATTTTTGAAATACCTGGTAGGTTGTGTATGGGTTTAAATCCCTCAGCCATTCCCAGGACATTTGAGCAGATCTGCATTTTTTATCTCAATGGATACAACTGCAGTTATGACCACAGACACACATCTTAGCAGAAGGGCCTCACTAAATGCCATAGCAGCAAAAAGAAGCATGTGCATGGTCCCATGGAAATGGTTTCAACTGATCCTGAATCATGCAAAATTTACTGATTTGTACCAAAATTTTGCATCTACCTAATCATGCACAGATTATGGTATGCACTAAAAGGTAGAAATTATCTAAAAACTTTTCGTTCATTGAATGAAACACTTTTTATTTACGTGACCTATATGATATTAGACAAATGTCCAAAGCTTAGACTTCACAGAATTTAAATGCATGAATTGTAACCCACAGAAAACAAAATGTAATTCTTCCATCCTGGATTTAACCCTTGAAATTGAAGCATTAATTTCAGAAACACCTAAGGGATCTAGGAAGAGAATTTCTATTATAGTTCAGTGGGATTTGTGTCCATAACCTCTTTAGTCTCACTTAAAAGCTCAGTCAAAGATTAATCTCAGAATGAAATGTATCTTTTGCATATCTGGACAGGTCAAGACCTCTGCTGGAATGGCAGTTGAGTTCCCTTGTATGTCAGGCTTAGACCTATCTTTATGGAAGCAGTCAAAATATGTGCAAGATGCTAAACTACAACATAGCACTCATTAGTTAAAAAACCTACAACAAAAAATCTTTATAGACTGAAAAACAGAAGTAATTTCATTGTAAGTGTTTGGGGACGTTTTTTATAGGTTGCAATCTACTTTCATCAATACAATAGAGACCTAAGTAATTGCAATTTTTATTTGATTTTCCTATTATTTTTAATTAAAATTAAGGTACTAGAAAAAATCAGAGCTGAATTTTGAAATTCAGGAAGCTACTTCACATAGTGACTGCTCTCTAACGTTCAGTGCCATTAAGAGTGGATTAGACAGAGCTGCCAGCCTGAGCTGTTTTAAACAAATGGAAAATCATTAACAGTAATCTTTTGAATCTTTGTGCACAGGGCAGCAACTGCTGGAAGGAAACAAGACCAGAAGAGGACCTGTAAAGATCTGGATAAGCAGACACTGCTAGATTAATGACTGGCATTGTCAGAACTGAGTGATGGGGAACTGCAGCAGCTTCATAGGCTCACCCCTACTAGTGGGTGTTGCCATGGGTACCAGCTCAGAGGTGTCACATTAAAAAAAAAAAGGGGGAAAAGGGAGAGACAGATGAACAGCAAAAGGGAATAAAGAATACACACACCATGGCAATATAAAGAGACATTTTATGTACACAACAAAAATGGGGTATCTTATGATATAGTAGAATATGAAAAAAAGAAGGAAAAAACAATAATGGTTGAATTCTCAATAAAACCCTCTGAATAGCATGACCTAATTTATATATCTATGATTGCACATTTTTATTTATTGTTTAAAGTCCAGGCAATGATAGAAAAGACTCCTATTAATCACACATTGTCTGACAACAGAAAAGAGTTATTTGCTGCATGCAATCACTATTCATAAATTTATTTTTATTTAAGGCCATGTGTAGTCTATAAAAATAAACTTAATAAATTATTGTCATTTAAAATCACAATTAGTTCCCAATTCAGCAAGTGACATCAACACCCCTAATCATCCCCCGCATGAGCAGTTGTCCTTTAGATTAGATGGACTGCTCAAACAGTTGGTGATTTGTGTTTTATCAAAAGTAACTTCTGAGGTAGCACAGAGGCTTATTTTTAATAACCTAGCCAGGGGGTGAATACCAACCATGAGGCATGAAACACTTTTGGCTAAAAGGAATGGTCACAAGATAGAGAAGAAAAGGGGAAAAAAAATCCAGCAAAAACTCCCACACAAATAAACAACCCCTCACTCTAGAGGCAGTTTGAGTAAGTGTTTCCCAAAGGGCAGATACTATTTTTGTCACTTTACTGTTTACTTGTTTGGCTTGTCTTTCAGTCAGATAGATATAAATGAAGACTTTATTTCTTCAGATCTGTTGAAAGTTTGCATAATGTCCATGTTCAGTGAAATTATTGTGGTGGTTTTATGTATCAGGAAGTTTCAGTACATGACAAAGCGTCGTTTACAGCTGCCGAGAAATAAACAGATATCAATGGTTACATTAAGTACAGAATATATTAATTCTATGATTATTAAGTTACATAATAAAATATATATAAAGTTGTTTGAATTCTGTTTTGACTAACTTCTGTAGCACTAAAATTTAATTAACTAAAAAAAGTGAACATAGAAAATATTTGGTGTCATGGGAAATAAGGGAGTTTAGTCCTGATTTCTAGTGAGTTGGCTTATCTGTTTCTCATGCATAACAATTGTGGCAATGGTCTTGAAAAAGCAAAATAATTAAAATAATATTTGCTTTATATATTTGATATATTTTATTTTTATATATTTCTTAAATATGTTTACATTTAGCTGAATAGGTTATGTGCTATATCACACTTTTCAGAAAACATGGTGTGTCTCTTAACTATCTGATCCTCTAAACGATCTGTCAGTTAAACCTTGTAAAAAGAGGGGATTGGAAGTCAGAAAACAATTATGTGGTAAGTAAGAAACCATGTAAGTCATACAGCTGTGTATTGCCAGCTGCTTCCCTCTCCTTTTGAACATATGCCAGTGAATGAGGTTTCAGATAAACAAGTATTTACATTAAAAGTTACACTACATTACTAACTATAAATGCATTTTAACCCAATTTTGTAATTGTCTTGGGTGGGAAGTTTCTCATTTTGTTGGGGACACTAAATGTTTATCTGGAATTCCCCCAGGAGGGAATTCCCTTATATTCATAAAAAACAGTATAACCAACAGAAACAATGCCACTAAAAAAAATATGTGCCATATGATTAGTAATGTTATCAAAGCAGACAGATTCAAGAGAAATTATTTGGTACAATGGGTGTCCCAAAGTTCATTTTCAGTATACTGACTCAAGTTCTGGGGAAATTGATGATGGTCAAAACTTAATATTATTTGATTGCTCTTGAATGATATCTCTGGAATAGTTTGCTGTCCTTTAGCTTATAGTAAGTGTAATACAATGCCATTAATCTCTTGTCTTCTAAATCAAACTCTTGACTACAGTGAAATCTTCTGTCTGAAGTAGTAATTCTTATTAGACAAACCCCAAAGTGTATCAAAACAACTTTATGTGAACATCAATACATTTTACTGTGCAGACTTATATGGAAATTATTCTTGTGATGTCTGCGTTATTGTGTTTTACAAATCAAAATTTGACTTCTGTCTTCAGGACTTTCAAATTTACTTTTTATGAAAATTAAAATCCCATTCTCAAAAAGAAACATACACACTGCACAGAAACAAGGAATGAAGACAATAATATGAACAAAGGGGAAAAAGGAAAGATTTTAGCACCCAAAGAAAACTCTGAAGAAGAAACTTGACCTTTTAGTTGTCTCTTCATTTTTCAAAAAGATTAAATTGAAATAACTAAAAGTCTAATTTAAACTAATTCACTAGCTACTGTACTATTATCTATTCTGGAGTATGGTAAGCTATATTATATGCAGAAATGCCTAGACAGGTAAGTGTCTACTGTGAGTGATTACTCAGTAAGCACAGATGACAGCTTTCTGTGACAGAATGTTTAACTCTAGTAGTCACAAGACCAAACAAAATTGTTTCCAAAAAAATTTTTAAAATATAGATTACAAGGCCTTGGAAAAGCATCTATTATTAGCAAGTGGGGTCATCTCTATCCTAAATCTTTTGTCAGATAATCAAAACATTTTCACTTTTTTTTTTTTTAAAGAGCCATTTGCTCATACTTAAGCAAAATCACTTTGCTAAACAGCCCAAATTAGTCCTTCTCTGAAAAACAATCTACACCTTTAGGATCACATGGTATTTTCAACAATCACAGTAAAATGAGGATGATAACAGACAAATCCCTCCGGCTACTGCATCTTCTCCTTCTCCTCCCTCCTAAACACAGAGACCATATGATGGAACACACAGAACCACAAATTACTGTAGTGCACGGTTCCTACTTAATAATGACATCTCATAAGTTAGCAAAAATCTGCCAACATCTGCAAGCTTCTCTGCGGTGTTGTGAGCCAAAGTTAAAAATCATGTGTGACAGTGCTGTGGAAAATACAATTGATTCCATTCTGATTGTGTCAGTTCCAAACACAGACAATATTGATGATGCTGTACAGTAATCTTATTGGACTTGGGCCCAACTGAACATTGGTCTTTGTCAACTCATTATTCCTCTATCAGAGGGATCTCACTAGATTGATCTTGCCAGAAGCTCTTGATGTGTCTCACAAATCACTGTTCTGCTGTTGGCAGGCAGATTCGAGTACTGCACAGTAATTGCTGGATTTTTTTCCTTTCCCCAGAAGGCAGTGACTACATACTGCAAGTCATTGTCATACGAGAGAATATAACTGTCCTAACAAGATAATGTAGTTAACTGTGCAGTATCTGATTGTGCCAAAAAGATGCGGTCATATCATATATGTTACTAAAGGAGCAAAATTATTTCAAAGCTAAACATTTTTTTCTTCATCCTTACCATCCCTTAAATAAATAGCCCACATTTTTAGTGTGAAAACTTGTTTGGATAAATTGTATTATTTTAAACTGCAACACAAATGTGGGAAGATCTTAATTGGCCTCTTTCCATTTACTTATATAGAAACAAACCACACAAGTGTTTGCACAATCAATACTGCACTGCAAAACTCAGACACAGACATTTGAGTATCTGACAAGAAGTGATTACATCTTGGAAACTTCTTTTATGCTTTCAGCCAGAGGAAATAAACTTGTTGGCTCCTAAACTCTTTGCTTGTCCCTCAGAAAGATCCAAGAAGATTAAGTTTAGTCTTCGGCCTGGGTAAATGCTTTCCTTAAGATACTATCAACATATCCTCTGGCTAGTCTTAGAAGAACACAATGACAAAACCAAATTTAAACACTTGATGCCCTGAGTCAGATAACCTGGATAATAGCAAGAGGCTGGACTGGAGTTTCTCCAGGAAAGCTTAGGCTTTATGTTGACTGAAGGAGTCACTGGCAGGCAGCTTCATTCCCACAGTGCAAATGGGGAGAATAACAACCCTTGAACAGATAAACTGAATTATCCAGCTCTGGCTTCTTGCTCTCTTTGTGGATGCCTGCTTTTTTGGGAAGGTGCAGGGGCTGAGAAGTAAATGTAATACATTATGGCTGAAAAGGACTGTGATTCCTGATTAGTAGAATGGTTACTATATTGAATAAAGAAGGTTTGAACGACTTGGACCTTACATTCCCTAACTACCTTCTACCTTACTTTACCTAATACAAGGAAATTGAGCAAGGCCATTAGAAATGGGTGTTGGTAAAACCTCTAAAAGATCAGATAAAATCTCATCTCTAAGTAATCCAAAGAACTCATCCCCTACTGAAATACTCAATCACTGTCAAATAGATATGTAAAGGTCAAAATACAGGCAGAAACGATCAGGTGATGAAACTATGGGAACTATAAAAGGATGCAAAGCCACAGTGATTGTTTTTATATGACAGTGCCAAAGATACTTGTGTAAACAACAGGGAAATGTTTAAGAAAAGAAAATATTAAATTATTCCACCTATAGGCAGAATACAGAACCAGCAAAACATTATACTAAATTACTAAAGACCAAAATACAAGGTTCAAGGAAGAAAAAAGAACAGTGTAAGTACAAAGGCCTAGGTTTTCCCCAGCTAGATGAAGAAAAATAAATTGAAGAGATACTGACAATTTATGTCATAAAGTTTCAAATCAGTTGCCCAGTTCATTTAAGAATGTACCTTTAATTGTTCAAAGAAACTGCCTACAAATATGAAATTTTTGTCCTAGTTTTCTTTGGAGTCTTAGTGATTTGCTACATGATTTTTATTTAAAATAGAAAGAAACTATCAAAGCACTCTTAAAAATAGATTTGGTACAAAACTAAAAGCCATAAAATAAAATAAACCAAAACACTTAAAAATCAAATTAAGTCTTTGAATAAAAGGAGAGAACATGTGACGTCCAGGGACTGATTCCAGGACTATGAGTGGGTGACTTCTGAGAGAAATTAGCACATAGTTGTCCACACACCCAGAATAAGCATCATGTGCAAACTTTATGTTGAATCTTTTCCCCCTGACCTGTGTTTTGGCTGGTGTGCTGATGCAAGAAGCTCTAAATATAGTAGAGCTAGCAACAGGAAGATTACAAACATGAATCAGAGTAAATGTAATTTTCATTTTAAATATAATAAAAATATTGCCCTCCTTAACTTTAGATAATCTTCAGATTACAGAATAGGCTTTTGTGGTAAATTATTCTGTGATGTGCTAGAATGTAGAAAGTGACTCAGAGTCCCCAGGCAGGTGCAAAGGAGAGCTGCTTTATTGCAAATACCAGGCCTTTTTAAGCATTTAGCCTATTATCATTCCATTTAAGTATGACAAACATAATCCAACCAACCACCATACACCACAATGTGAGCATGCAACAGTTATATAAATTGTTTTTCTACCTCCAATTCAGCTGAGTCACTTTCCCATAGTCCTTTTCTGCTCAGCCAAAGTAGAAGGCCTGAGCCATGATTTTACAAGGGTAAGAAGGCCCTTATTTTAAAAGGCTTTACCCATGTACAACAGCAGAAAATTTAAGACCCTCAGAGTAGAGCAGGTGTCACCCAAAGTCCTCTGCATGTCATCTCTTGGAGCTGGCCAACAGGGTGAGTCCAGGACCCTGATGCTCCTGCAGTTGCTATGCTCTGTGAGTATGCCTTTTCCAGCCCGGATGGAAAGACACATTCCATCTGCTTGGAATGCTCAGTTCAGGATCTTTTTCACTACTTTTTCATGCTTTTTTTTTAATAGTATCACATAGACATTGATCATCAGCTATAATAAAGAGGAAATGGTATTTTCTTTTAATACCATGGTCAAACAGGTTTTTTTTCTGAGACTTAAAGTCCTCACTAAAGCAAATTTACCTATGGTGACACTGAGTTTACTTAAATGCTTAATAGAACTTTAAGTGGAATACAACAAAAATATTTTACCCACCCTTTCATTTATTGTTCATAGCTGGTTCCACTGCAAGCTTATGGATTAGTGCAAGTTGAAGACTTTCCATTAAAAATGAATCTGATCTGTTGTCTGGAAAAAGTCAATAGTTACTGGGACTTGGAAATAGAGAAAGCAAAAAGGTGATCTCCCATAGGACTTTTAGCTTCTTTCTTTGATGGTGCTCACACATATTCCAGACACTGTGCTCTGGGTTGCTTATACATTTTACATTGTGCACATCTCTATCAAAAACTTCCTTGTTCAATATCAGGCACTGAATATCAAACTGCCAGTGCTAATAGCCCCTGTAGTAGCAGAAGAGCTCTGAGTTGTCCAGCATCAAGAGGAAATTGCTTTCTCAGAGGCTGAGTTGTCTTCTCTGCTTTTTATCATGATATCATGCTAGTACAAAAACAGTGTAAGGAAATAGAGACTCCATCTGTCCATATTTACAATATCCTCATGGTAAACATTTTATATTAACTGTTCCTGAAAGTTCAAGTATGAAAATCAAGCTTTTATGTCAACTTAAATGCATGCTTTATTGTGCTATAATATTCAGGATATGATTTTACTTGAAAATTCAAGTAGATCTGAACAATTGCACAAGTGTAATTTTTGAAAAAGAGACCATCTCAACCCATATGTAGGGAGTGGCTGTAAATTAAAGTACTTGGGAAGGGGAAAATAGACCTCAACTGTACCAGCTTCTGAAAATTTATCCTCTAACAGGTGAGGTTAAAAAATTATGATAGCTAGCAGCCTTATTAAGGTTCATGTTCTCTGTAGAAGGCAACAGTTACAATCTAGATAAATCACTTATCTGATTTAATTCAGACAATGCTGAAATCCTAACGGTGGTGTGGCCTGCTCACTATGAATGATAAGGTGAAGACTCAAAGATAGGAGAGTTACATGAACATTGCTAAGCAGTTGAAAGTCTTCCTTACAGACAGCAATCCAGGGATATTTATATTTGGGTTCTAAGTATGTGTGCTAAATACTAATCACATAATAGCTAGTTAGAACAATGCCATTTGAGCACTAGAGAGACTGATCAGATTGATCAGATATTTGCACTCCTTGCTTCTTGCTTTGGTTAGATAATTTTTTTTTCTGATAAACATTACAGACTATGTATAGCAGAATTCTTGGTCAATGATTTTATTGTATTCTCTTGGAGAAAAAGGCCCCAAACTCAAAAGCAACAAAGAAAACCCCAAACGAACTGGAAAGCAGAGACTTGCTGTATGCATGTAAGCAGCCTCTGTTGTGCTCTTCAAGTCTGCTTATCTCACACTTGCTCTCTGTGGGTATAGTACATAGGGACATACCAATTTCTGTAGTCAGATTAGCAGTATGCTTTATTCCTATTCTATTTAATGATAAAAACTGAGCAGAATCCTCCATAATCCTTCTTTGGTTTCTTCAACTACGCCTGAGTATCAAAGCACAAACCAGAAATAACTGGTAAGCAACCACAAGCACATTTCTGTTTGGACAGGACAGTGGTTAAATTAACCAATATTTTGAGAATGCTAAGGTATTTAGTAACCAGACATAGTTTTCAGCACTTCATTTTCTTTTATGGCAATAGACCAAGTACTTTGCTTTACATTAACATCCATCAATGTCCCTGTAAAATTCTAAGGGATTGAATTTTTAGAGCTGCTGAAAATCAATAGCTTCATTTGTAACTAGAAGAGCACTGGATTTCTGAAAATTAGGGTCCTGTATGCATTTGGCAATTCTGATTCATGTATGGCTTAAAGGCAAGAGTTTCTGCAACTCTGTTTTGTATTTGTTGAATTTTACTTGTGTCAGGAAAAGGCTGACCAGCATCTCTCCTTCTTCACTGAGATCAGAGGCATCTGCGCATTGTCTGTGTTGATATCTCTCATGATTTAATCATGTGTCTCGTATTGGCTCATACTAACTGAAATGACTAGCTCTTTGAGACAGGCGAGTACAGGAAAAAAACAACTTTCATCTTTGTTTAAATAAGCTTCCAATCCCTATCCTTACCAAGAAAAGTGAGAATCATTATCAAGGTTACCCAAAATTTTTGAAAAATAAGATGGCAAATTAAAAAACCCTCAAACATTGAAAGGTACCAATTTTTCAAGATATTCTCTTGATTTGGACCTAAACTTTGGTAATTGGGGGTCGATTACATCTTGGGCTGACCTTTTAGTTTTTACCTTCCAAAGAAATAATCTCACTGTCAAAAAGACTCTTTCTTAAAGATAGGCACAGAATTATCACAGAATATATTAATGGAATAAAAATGTAGGTAAAGTAACATGAAAATCACATTCACATTATTTGATAAGAAAACTATGTTTCTTCAATATTAAATGCTCTTAACATCAATGAGAACTGTTCTTATAAAGTCTTGTATTATTAGTTTATCCAGCTGTGTCCCTAGCTGCAAGCATACAGTATTATAGGTGAGGCTGAAAACTGGCAATGTCAAGTTTCATGGTGAAAACTGGTTTATCTTTTACTAACAATCTTAGCAATGTGCAGTGACCTGACCTTGGAGTAGTGGTTTAACAACCTTTGCCCAAGCACTCCGTGGCTCTTCTTATATCTGTAATAGTTTACGTGATGGACTATGAAGAACTGCCAGATGACAGTTCTATTTCATTTTTGTCACTGCATGGCTCTCCATTTTTCTCACAGTCTTTTTCTCAAGGGCACAATTCTGTAAGTCAGTGTGGCAATGCTCAAGATGGGTATTGCTTTTTCAGTTATTGTACCTTGAAGTAGCATGTGCAAGTCTTATGCATGCTGCAATTCCAGGCCCTCGGTAAAACAAAATCATGGGGAATTTTATATATCCTCATTTCTTTCCTAATGAAGATAAACTGAAATTGTACAACATGGATATTACATTAGGAAATTAGTTAAAAATATTAAAAATTAGTACAAACCATTCTGTGGGGTTTTTTTAATGAATCATCCAGCAAACGGTATCCCTTTATAGATGCTAGATAAAATTGGCTTACTCTATAGAAATTTTGAGGCCTTTATTGACAGTGCATACAGAGGAGCAAAGAAAAATAACAGAAGGTATGAAAGGAGAAAACCAGACTGAGTACATATCCCAGCCCAGTTTCTCAAAGAGCTGCCAACATTTCATAAATTTCTCTGCATGATGTATTATGTGTTTAAAGATATACATTTACAGTTATGGTATAGTTTTGCCCACAAAGAATGAACAATTAAAGATAGCGTTTCTGTTTATAAAAATGCATTTCCATTTATTTGTAAAAATCAGTGAATTTTTGCTTTTCCAAATGGTTTCAGGTGTATATGCCATGTAAAAATATTTTGATATTTTTTGTTGTGTGACTCTTTCCCTTTTGACTTTTAGGTTATAACTTGTCACATGGACCTTGATAGGTCCTTGTCAACATCCTAACTGCATGTCAACAGGCATTTTATAAAAACCTAGGTTGCAGTAAAAATTGGTTTGCTAAGCACAGAGACAGAAAAACTCATATTTAATTACTGCAATATGATTTATGGTACATCTGTTGATGTTCTATAAAACAGAAACAAAGCAAAATCTTTTTTTCTACAGGTAATTCCCTGCAATTATGTCTATGTCATCCCCATGCTACTCCCCACTTGCCCCCAGCCTTATTTTCAGTTCAGTGCTAGCTTACCTCTGCCCTTGTGAAGAGATGTCATGGGTGGCATGTGTCATACCCCTGCTCCCTGTTCCACCCTGGCATATCAGAGGCAAAAAGCAAAGTCCTTTGTCATATGCATAGAGCAGGAAGCACAGCAAGAGACCTCAGACCTGAAGACTGACACATTATGAGTTTCTCCTTGTGTCATATACAAAGCACTTTTCCAGAGTGTTTTTCAATGGCATTTTTTATCTCAGATGCAAAATTAAGTGAAATTTTGGGGACAACACAAATCAGAATTAGTTACTGTTTCAGGCTATTTGCAAGCTCATATCTTTTATTTTCAAAACATTAGGGAGATAAACTTATTTTTTAATATGGGGGTGGGAAATTTGATGAAATCCTATTCAGATGGTTAGGAGTTGAAAATTTTGTTCATAGTTTTGTGCCTACACTCCTTTTTTTTTTTTTTAATTAACCAGGTTCAAAGCTAACTGCGGTGGATTTTAAATACAGATTTCTATTTTTCTGTTCAGTATTCTTTTGTTCATCTGAGCATTTTTCTCCTGCTCTAATAATTGCTATTCTATCAGAAACATGGCTTCTTCTCTCTGAGTGAACATCATCCTATCCTCCAACTTAGAGTAGTATAATGTAGTATCCAACTCTCCATTAATCTTCTGGCTCATACTGAAGATGTCCTGGAAAGTTATATATATGTGCTACACTTAGAGAAATGATAGGCTATGGCTCATTATGCCCATTAAATATTTTACAAATCTTTTCCTATTACAGTTTATTGTTCCTCAGTGAATATATTTTGGGGCCTGTTGATTATATATGTATAGCCTTTAAGCTTTAATGAATGATTTATTCATGTATTTGTTTCAGCAGAGTTTTTATGAAGTATATATATATATATGCATGTATAAATATATATGTATATATATATTCTATAAATGTAGAAAACCCTTTATCATCTGGGGCAGAAAAATCTGTCTGAAACCATCTATAGGCTGGCATCTGAATTTAGAGGAAAATTTCATAAAACTTTAAGCATATTTTTTAACATGAACATACTCCTGCATCAAATGGAAAACCTTGGTAAATTAAAGGCAAACTATCATAGTTGTCTTCTGTGTTAGAATAAAAAAACCCTCAAAAATGTGTGTTGCTCTTCTATATGAGCAAGTTTTGTAGTAAAGGTACCTCAAAGACTTGTGAGTCTGCAGTGCAGTTACATCTTGTATATTACATTTCCTAAGGCTTCATAATACTCTGAGTTATAAGGTTGTTTGCTTGTGAGAACAGTGAATAAGTACTTGAGCATATTGTTCAAAAACCCCACTGCAGGCAGCAAGACAATACATACTCCTTGTTCTATAAATCACCCTGATGTGAGAGCAAGGAGTCAAGAAGTTGGGAAGGAGGCCTTTTAGCCACAAGGGATTTCACCTGCAGTGAATCAATCACAGGCCATGACAGATTCAGGCCATGATAGATTCAGGCCAGAAACAGAGAGCAAATTTTGGGCAACAGCATATTTCCTTCCACAGCACGACCCAGAGCACACCCAGCCCATGGTTAATCTGCCACTAGGACTTTGTTTGTTGACAAGGTTGGTTGTTTTTCAGTCTCAGTGTGGGACTGCTCAAGCAAGAGCAGTGCTCTGCCAGGACCAGTCTCTTTTGTGTCAGTCTACTAATGACACTGGGCTTGAGAGGTTGTCTTTGATTTTGTTGAGGGCCACTCACTGGAACTTTCCTTAGTACATAACAGTTGAGAATCTTGCATTTCCACTACAAAATTTAAATCCTGCCAGTGTCTCTCCCATTCAGTTTCCAAGAAATGGATATACAATCATCATGGGTATGCAAAGCATCAGCAGCTTTCCAGTGTTTGGTTTTGGTCCTGTGACCACAACAAGCATTTTGGAATTCACTCTTTTTTTCCTTTGCTTTGATGTTAAAATTCTTTTGCAGGATCTCTTAAATATTTTTATAACTATTATAAATCATACAATACTATATTCACTAAATCTTTGAATTCTTAAAATATAATTTTTGTTAAAGTGTAGGATTAACTGAATTGTATGCATCTAGAAAGTCATCATTGCTTGGTGCCACTGACTAGGATCTAGTCATCATATGATTAGTGCTGAGAGGAACTTAATTTGAGCATAGGTTTCTCTATGTAGGCTTGCAATGTGACACAGTAGCTTACTTGAGATTTCTGTCAATTCTTTTCTTTGTTGGGCTGCTCTTTTCCACCAAGTGAATGAATGTCACCGTTTTTTCTCAGAAATCTGCAGTACAACATTAAAAGCTAGGCCTAGAATATTACTAAAGATAACTTAAATAGAACACAGTGAAATCCAGATGAAAATTGTAGTTTGTAATCAGTTTTGTACTATGCTGCAAGAATGAGAGAAGCAATAAGGGTAATGCTAATAGAAAAAAGCTTTTTATTTTAAAATATCATAAATGTTTTCCATAGTTCAAGCTCTCATCTCAGTGAAATAAATGGTAGTTCTATATTTTTTCACCTCTGTATAGTGCATGAGGTTTTATTGCTACTAATTTGGATATATAATTAACTGTATCATTAGCCATTAACATTATATTTTTTTATATTTTAAGAAATAGTTTACATAGTCTTAGGTCTCATCCTCTCTGAGACTTTTTCTGATTCTGCTTCATATACAGTCTTCATTTTCACTTGGGCCCACAAGTTTGATTAATATCTCATTTACATCAGTAGGGTTTGATTTGAATAGAGAACCCTACCTAAAATTGTAAAAGTGGGTCACATTACAAGTTTGTCTGACCCTGTTTTTATAACTGTCCCTGGTACAGGAGCCAAGCAGGCATAGCAATATGGAAGTATTATGGAGACCTCATGCACTACAGTATTTATTTATGGCTTACAGCAACATGTGCCCTAAAAATGTCTAGAGTCAAAGACTAGAACTGGCTTTATGGACTCAATTCCATGAACTTGACTAATTCTACTTTACCCCACTTATATCTTCATCAAAACACAAATCCCCTGGCTTACCTAATCACTTTGTGTCTAATATTACAAAGGAATACAGATTAAATTGCATGTCTTTCCAAGAAAAATAGAGATGATACCTGAGCTCTGAGATAACACTGAGGCTTAGGCTAATGGTTTGTCTGATGGAAAGAGTGTGCTGCTTAAGTAACCAGAAGTAAACAGCAAAACAGGATTATAAATCAAATGTTCTTGAAAAAGAGGTGTTCTCTTTAGAAGTACTAAAGTGAATGTCTCCAGAAGCATGAAGAGTTATGGTGGAATACTAACTCATAAGTAGAGTAGGGAATAAATAGCTATAAGAATGTTCTGCAGGAATAAATTTAGTGTTTGTAGTTAGGATAAGCTAGTGTTATGAACAGTATGGCACTACTAAAAAGGGGAATACCATAGAAGGCACAAGCTCGACACATAAAATAATCCTTTTCTTTTAATGGCTATCATTATTATTATTATAAAATAATCCTTTCCTTTTAATTGGTACTATGGGAGTTTGGTACAGCAGTCAAGAAAGGGATGAATCCTTGGGACAATCGAGAGGAGAGAAATAATGATCCAAGATTTAGAAAGCATGTTCTACTAGAGCAAACAGAAAAGAAAAAGGAAGGATTTACTCTGGGTTGTTGATTGGAGGAAAGCAATTCACTAAAATCACAGTAAAGGGGAGTCAGATTGGGTATTATGGGCAATATTCCTAAAGTAGAACGTATCACTGGGAAAGATAGCATTCACTTTTCTGTGAATGAAAGTTTTCAGGAGCATACTAGGCACAAATGTCTCAGGAGTAACACAGGTTTAGCTGGCTCTGTTTTGAGAAGAGAATTTGGGTGGGAGAATTTTCTGACTTTTTAATGTTCCTATGACACACTGTTGTTATAAGGCTCATTGAACCTACAGTATCTTGACAAACCTTTCTCTGTTATAACACCATTAAGCCAAAATTTCAGTCTGATTGGTTACTACAGAAGTGCTAAGGGACAATCTAAGAACCCACATGCTGGGCAAATATGCAATGCTCTTTCACAACAGCACCAAATGGTTTGAAACTTAAGTGGATAGCACAGATGTGGGAGACCAGAGAGCTGTAAAACATACGAGGAAACACAGATAATTTGAAAACATCCATGTCTTTTAAAAGCAGCTGTGTCCATTTTGAGCACCTGCAAAACGTGATCATCACAATTCTCAGTGTCTTAGAATTGGCATCTGTATGATACTGAACAGCTGCAATGGGAAGAGAAATTATTTTGTACAGATGTCTATTGCTTGAGACCAACTTCCTCGTTCTGCATTCACATAGCATCTTGGCTGGTGTTTCTCATCATTATCACAATAGAAATCACACATAAAATGCAGCACTTTTTGAAAGTGAATAGCAATAAATCACAAAACAAGTACTTTACCAAGTAAGTCAAATCACAAGATTTAGATTTTTGAGTCTTGTCTGAGCAACCATCTATAACCTCAGGTGTGTGTCTGAAGGTTGTGCAGAAAAGAAATCATAGGGAAAAGTCTTTTTTGTAAGATTTCAAGCAAAGTCTTGCTTTACAATAACCTTGAAAGAAGAATACAACTATTTAGTTTTTCTCCACTTTTCATGGCTTTATACAAGTTCATATTTTTTAAGCATTCATCATTTTCTTGCCTGGTATAACAAAGAGGATTGATTCTTTCAAAAAGTCACAAATAATCATACAATGTCAGAAAAAATATCAGCTAAGCAAATGGCTGTAATCTATCTAAGCATTCTGCATTTTTTTAAAATGAAAACCAGGTTCTCAAGTAATATAACTTGACATGGATGCTATTTGTAAAAATGTCATTTTTAAAACCCATGCCAAACTACACCCACTTAGGAGCTTTCCTTATGCTTTCCAAATTCCTAAGAAAGAGAGAAGGGCTTACATTAGTTCTTAGACTAACTGATGTGAAAGTTTGGAAGGAATTAAGGATGTGGTACAGTTGGGTTTTTGTATAGTCATCAATAAAAAATAGGTGATCAATTGCCCGGCTGTCATTTTCTTGCTATCGGCAATGCCATGGTTCACAAAACATGGCATGTGACACCTGTCATGTTGATCTGCTGAGGCAGTTACATGAGAAGGAACAAGAAAATATTAGCATAACATTTCCAGTACATATTTGACTTTGGAAATTTACAGCTGAAGTATGTGGGTCATAGGTCACAGTCACTTGATTTCATAATGTTTTACATATCCCCAAGATGTTTGGAAGTCTTATACATTCTTCAAATCAGTAGTTTTAATGTATTTGACAGTCTGAAATCTGCAGTGGATGGGACAATGTTTAACATGTGAAAATACATATTCATTACACAAAAATCTAAAGTATTATAATTTTAGTTCATTCATGTCTGTGAGAATATGGCAGGTGAAAGATGGCTAGAGGAGGTTAAGTGATGTTCTTGTAGATTTGCTATGATGTGTAAGATAAAAGAGACCCATTAAATTATATATCTTATTTATGGAGAAGGAGAAGTAGCCCCTATGGATTGTCAAATACCATATGAAATATCGCCAAGCATAGTAATGTGTTCTTGCTAATAGCTCCATTGTTTGCCTGGGACCAAGGAGTAAAATAGATATTCAAAAGATATTTAATTTAGCTATATATTTTAAACCATTTTCTGTGAGGGTTTTTTTTTTGTTTGTTTTGTTTTGTTTTTTAATTAATAAAAATTAATTAACACCTCTTCATTGCATTTATCTAGGATTCAAATAATTTTAAATATAACAATATATGGAAAATAAATTATTGTCAGGCTGCTAGTTTGAAGCCAACACATTAAAATCACTTTTGGATTATGAATTATATTTTAAAAAGTTGTTAAGATTCAGTATTTTTATTCCTTTAAAGAAATATTTAAAATACAATTAAACTCTGTTTTCTGTTGGAAAACACTTCACAGCATAAAAGCACAGAGCAGCACAACTGACATTATCAGATGGTCTTTAGTTTGAAGTGAACAATTGTTTGACCAGTCACAGAATATACCCTTGTCTTTCCTAAAAGCAATGTAACAATATCAGAAAAGCACTTGGGCATGATGAAGCAATATATTTATCTTTGGTCATCAGTGTGTGCAAAAGGAAACTTTCACTTCCAAAACTATTTTCCCAAAGAAAGAAAAACTCAGAATAACAGGGAAAATAAAAAAAAAAATCACAAAATAAAGCATAAATCATAACTGTTCAATGAAGAAAAATCTTAATCTTTTGTATTTACTGACCAAACACTCCAATTTACTTGTAATTCTGCTGAAGAGTAGCATTAGAAAATGAAAACTATGTATTGCAAAATATTGGACTTGCTGTCATTAAATTTTTGCTTTTTACAGGCTCATTGCTTTCCAGGTGCATAGTTTTTAATTCCTCTGCTTCCTATTGAGATGCCAAAATCTTTTTGCCGCATCAATCTACCAACTCACTTCTCACTTGGAAATGCAGGTCAGGAATGTGGGAGCTAGATAGCTGATTCTCCATGAATAACCATAAATACCAAGTATGTTAAAGCTAAGTACAAACCTGTAAGGTTCACCTTAGAGTTTATCTGGTCCCCAGTATGTTAATTAATGCACATTAATATTTTGTCATGATGAGGTAATACTGATTTATTGCTTTTACTGGCCTTCACATTTGTTCTTCTGTGGTCATATTGTAAACTTCCAGTGTTTGAAAAGTGCTACACATATTTCTAAGTACCTATCTCAATGTACAGTGAGATAAAGGACCAAAAAAAGGACACAGGTTCTGATTTTAGAGTTAAAAATTAGTTAATCAGTTGAAATCAGCATTACAGATGAAGTAGGGCACTTTGTTTTTCCCCTTTTGCAGATAATGGTACTTTGTCTATGGTGAAAACTGCAATTTCAAATGGCTGGTGTGTGTTCAGCTTTGTTATTCCCACCAGTACAAACAACAGCTGTTAAGACTGGGTGGCCAAGGTTATGCCACAGGATAATTTTTCAACGATAACTGAATAAAATTTATTTTTAATTTTTAAAAATAAATATTTTGATAGGACACATTCTAAACCCCAGAAGTTTCTTTTCCTACCCTCTCAAAAACTACTGCTGAAACTTTGTGTCTCTGATAGGCGTAAAAGTCTAAACTGTACAGCTATTTTGACATCTAACCCAACATCTAATTTTGTAAAATATTTTAAAAACCTTTCCTGTAAGCACACAGTTTATAGTGACTGGGAGTGGGGCTGGGGCCGAGCCTCATCCCCAGTGGGCACAGCTGTGAGCAGCAGGTGAGCAGCACTGACAGCAATGGGCCATGGAGTGCCCAGGGGCACTGACCAACCACCAGAGGGAACAGAGGGCACACAGGTGCAATGCATCAACATCAGGGCTATAAAAGGATGGGCTGAAGAACAAGAAAAGCAGGTGTTTGGGGTCTTCTGAAGTGAGATAATCTGTGTGGGCAGCTGCCTTCTACTGTGCTGTGGTGACACTGAGTATGGTGGCCTTCTCAACTGTGGCATGTGCTGTGATAATTTCCATAGTGAGGAAATTTTTATTACTGATAGAAGCTACACTTATGCTTTTAATCTATTTCCCTCTGTTTGAGACTGTGCATCTTGGTACTTTATTATGAAGTTATGATTCTTGAAGTATGCCCTTGCTTTAGGCTGTGCTCTCATGGTATAATTTAGCCTTAAATTCAGTGTCAGGTCTAATGATGAATTTTTCATTGCCTTTACATGATAGCATTTTTCTTTTCTGCCCTCACTCTCTACCTTAGATTTGTATTTAACTTCTGCTATTTTACTTTATGTGTGTGGCACCTGTGCAACATCTACATTTTGTATTCAGCTTTCTGTTGGGGATATTTTTAATTTCCCTGCTGTTCCTTATCATGTCTAAGACCTTTACTTTTGATTACTCCTGTGACTTTTCTTCTTTTTTGTAAGATGTCAGAAACAGTTCCCACGGGTCTTTAATCCCACTTTCTTGCTGCTCTGGAGAGTAGTGGGGGTTTTTACATGCTGTTTAAGTGTATTATTTGCAGAAGGGAGGGCATACATAGGTAAGTAACTAAATTCATATTGCTGCTCAGGCTGTTCCCCAGTGGAAGGAAAAAAGAATAAAAGTAAAGAAAAGGAGAAATGTGCTAATAAGTCAAATTGTTCAGCATTACTTTCCTGTATTTCTTGTTTGCTCTTTACTGTCTATAAATATTTTTTTTGGTTTAATGATCCCCCCTCCTCCACCCCCAAAAGCAACAAACCACCTGAGCCAAAAAATCCCACAAATCCTAATACTTCTAATTATTATTTATATAAAATCCTTATCTTTCTTTCTGGAAGTCAGCTTAAGTTGTGAAAAATCCTTCCTTGAGCTTCACCAGAAGAAATAACAAATTCACTTTGTTTACCTGCATGCTTCCTGCATTTAAAAAAAGCATCAATATTCTCTTCTGCATTTGTAATTTTGTATACCCTTATAAAATGGTGCCATGGTGAATAAAGTAGCAGAATCTCATAGGTGGTTGTTACTTTACTGGTGCACCATCCTGAAATTGCTTTATACAAAGCCAACAACAAGAATTGCAGTATTATAAGCCTCATACAAAAACTTTTGATGATTATCAGATGCGCTGCTTGCACAAGAGTCATTACTTGCTTTTCTAATCTAACTGCAGGCAAAGCAAACACCACGGTGAACACAACTGTTGAAACCTTCAAAGCAGAAACTCCCAGCAAAAACTTTCAGCTGAATCTTTGAAATAATTTTGCTGTTCATGAAATGGGTTGTTCCCAATGAAGCATTAGTTTACTTTAGCAAAAAAAAAAAAAAAAGAACCAAAAGGCTATTTTTCACCCTCTTCTGTATTTAAAGCCTTAAAATAATATTTCTGGTTTTCCATTACTTGAATTTTCATTGTATATATGGCATCTCCTGGCAAGTTGGAATTAAAGTCCAAGACACTAGGAAAGAATCAAACCTTCTTTAGTGTCTGCATCCCAGCTCCCAATGCCCGAGCAAACATGCCATTTTCCACAGAGGGTCCCTGGTGAGAAACCCGGCTCCAGGAGAGAGAGGTTTTGTGGTGAAATTTATGAGCCTATCACTCTGTCAGTTGAAAGGGTTTCTGTTTTTGGCCTAATGCTGTGAGTTTAATATCTAAAGTTTTGGAAAGGAAGTGATTTGTTTCATTTTGCTTAGGCCTTTATGCAGCTGAATTATATTTCAGCAATCCCCAGTATCCATAGCTACAGTGCTTTCCCACTGACACAGCGGCACTTCCTGGTAAAGTTTCCCCTATAACTCAGCCAGCAAGCTTGTCTGAACTCCAGCTTCTGTTTCTCCAGTTAAAGCTAATTACACTTATATGGCACTGGGCTTTCCACTTCCTTCTTTTCTTGGGGTGCACAATTGCCAAGGAGATCTATATTTGCCAGGGGAAAAAAAATCCTGAATGTTGGTGCCAATTAACAAAACAAATATGTTGCAACTTAATGAGTACCCACCAGATCAAACCTGATCTTGCTCAACAGAAAGGTGATGTAGGAGTAAATAAATGGCAGTGCTTAGCCGCTGGCAGAAGGGGAGGGCATTTTGTTCTACCAGGGAATGCGTTTCTGCTTTGCTCTACTTAGTAGGACCATGCACTTTCTCCCCTTCAGACCCTGCCCACAGTGCTTAATTAATTCACATCAATTTTGAAAGAATACATGATTAGCTGTCCTAGGGCTAAGCAGTAGCATATTGAGTCACACACTAGAAGGCCTAGTTTGGGCACTGGCTCAGGACGGCAGGATCCATGCCAACATAAGAAGCTAAATTGGTTGCAGGGCAGGGGGTGGGGGGCTTGCCAACTAACTGCCTTGCCTCATGGCACCATCTGCCAATTTGTAGACTGATGTTGGCATCAGATCTAAAAGAGCCACTTATCCACTTGCACAGCTATAGGCCACAAGAGTGAAAGGAGAAACGTTTGAAAATAAAAAGGAAGTTGACTAAAAAGCGCATCTTGTCTAGCACAATGCCTGTCAGGTTACTGTCTACAGTACTTTATCATCAGATATGGATGTTTTTTAAGAAATTAAGAAGCTTATCTGTGATTAGCATATCTTCACACCTGAGACTGCAAACAACATAAGGTTCTAGCTCCCGGATGTAGTTACCTGCTTCATGAATATAATGGCACATACAAAACTAAGACCTCTCAAATTTTACTGTGAATTAGCTTCCAAAGCCAAAACTTAATTCTTCGCTGATGTAGTCTACTTTGGGCCGTCAAAAGTAGAAAGTAGAGAGGCATTCTTAAAAGAATATAAATTAATTTCGAACTTATTTCAGAGGTAACCTGGATAAGAACCAAGCATTTCATGAAGGATATTTTGTTCTTTAAAGCTGTTCCTTGTCTTAGGGTCTACTTCAATTCAACATTATGTCAGCGGGATCTTAGCAGCTTACACCTGGCCAGGAATTCTTCATCCTTTTCAATCTCTCAAGGAAACTGAACCAAAGCTTCTGAGATGCTCATTCCTGTGTAATGATTTATGCATTGAGCTCAATTCAACCCTGTCATATAGAGAGAACAATCAAAATGTTGATACTAAAGGCACAATCATCAACTACTAAAAAAATTTTACTCACGAAGAAATAAGAATTACAAATATTACATTGTTTAGATGCTCCATTTATTACTAGACATGATTCTGACCCCGGCTTCATCTGACATGGCCTTTAATACATTTTATCCTTTTTCTCTTTGTAGCCCCTATGAAACTATATCAGCAAAAGAGGGGAATGACTGGAGTGAAAAGAGAGTGTGAAGGAGTTTAAAATAATGTAAAATCAGAAAAAACTGGTTTTCCTCGCAATTTCTTATTGTAGAAGGTCAACAGAAGTCCTGTTTATTATTGGCCTTCTCTGGAACATAGTGACAGGTCCATTTAGTTGCATAAATATGCATAAAGTAGCTTGAGATCATTATGTCCTACCACCGTTTTATTTCCCAAAATAAAAAGGACTATGAAACTCTATCTGAAAGAGATAGAATATATTCCATTTCCTTCTCCTGTCCTGAAAAAATCCTATGGTTTTATACAATTGCATTTCTTAGTTTTGATGACTGAAATGTCATGGTTGCAGTCCTGAGCCAGACACAGTTGGGTGAGATCCAGTACTGCCTTGAAGTGTGCACATGCAGACCTGATTAACATTTAGGATCCCACCAAGAAAATGGAAACCTTCCCTCATGTGGAGGCACTGCAGGAGTTCTGCACCACTCCATGAGGGGAGGCTATACAGCTCATACTTCTAGTTGACACCTTACCCATAAATTGGCCCCCAGAGGCCTTTGGTAACTGTCTTAAATTAGAGAAGCCTAGAGCAAAGTGCCTGAGGCTGCTTCCATTTCCAACCTGACTGATCCAGCACTAGGAAAGTCCTGGGACTACAGGAAAACAAACCCACCTTTGTACAGTCTCCATCCTGCAGTGAGGGCTGAAATAAGCACTCAAAACTCAGTGAAGTATTTTGGAAGCTAGATAATAAAACAGAATTCCAGAGCACTCTTTGTTGCCCTTTTTGTTCCTTTTAATGAGTTTTATACATGATAATGTAATCCAAAATCACAAAAATATCAAAATACCTTGAACTTGATGTTCTGCCATCCGCTATCCCGCAGTTCATTTGTGGGTTTTGTGTGCATTCTACCATGTGCACACTGCATGTATATTATTTATGAATTAGGATTTTTTGTTGTTTTATGCTATACTTTCCCTGGACTTATTTCCTAAGCTGGTGAGAGCTTGTAGGCGTGTGTAGTGTCCCAGGAGGATAACATTTTCTTTCTAAGGTATTACGTTAAACCTATTAAATTATTTTCAAAAGACATTCAAAATGGTGGGGAAAGGAATGTAGCCTCTTTAATAATAAATGATAAGTATCGATACTTAATGGAGTAAAAGATACATCTTGTCTACGTTGCTGTTTACAGGAAAATGGATGGTGTTAATCTGCTCTAAGTTACCTAGAAAATAGTCAAAGTGGTGAAAAGTACAAAAGTATAATATGGTGAAATATTTCAACTCAAATCTATTATGTACCAGAGAGTGAGTTGTTGCTAAATAGAAATTTATATTTAGACTAATCAAGAAGTTTGGAGGAGCCAAACAAGCACCTCTGAATTTGGGTGAAACTGACTTTCACTCAGATGACAGGACCAAAGCAAGATATATGCCATTTTTTTAGAAGACATAAGAAACTTATTGAGGTGAAAATTCTTACAGTTAAGAGACAGCTAATGCAATTATGCTGTCAAATAGTGGTCAGCAGGAAAATCTCACTGACAAGAGTTTTGTCTTTCTGATCAAACCAAACAAAACTAAAATTAGCAGAATAAATGCAAAGTCAGGGAGAAAGCAGAAATGTGGAAGCCAACAGGCTATGGTGTAATGAAGGTGTGTATGTGACCCAAGAAGAAAGTTAGTACAAGCAGTGACAAAGCACTCCTCAGGCAGCTCCTCTGTGCTCTACCAATTGCAGCACATATGGTCCTCTAGCAGAGGGTCTCAGAACAGCGGGTTAGTTTACATACCATATGTATGCAATTGGTAGGCACAACGGGGTTGCGTTAAGGTTATTGCATCTGCCCTACTTCGGAATTCCCTTGTATTTTTAGGTTTATGTCGGACAGTAATGTTATTTTAACAGCTTTTGTGTTAAATTTCACATGTTTTTTAAAACAACATTATAGCTTCCTTTATTTTCTTTTTATTAATTTTGACTTTGTAATAGAGACTCTGGAGACTTGAAATTGAAATGTGTTGTAGAATGATGGCTTTTGGAAGTTCCAAACTTCCAGGAATGAATGTCAGCTAAACCTTCTGCTGTCTCACTGCTGTCTATTTCATTGAGTACCTAGTATTTTTTGTTCCAAATATTTTGAGAATGAGTGGTATCTGTGGATTATTTATAGAAGAATTCTTGGAAATATTTTTTTGTTCTGAATCTCTATCAAAAGTTATTTGTCTGTGGGAGTTCAGTAATATGAAAACAAGCAGTTTTGACTGGACAGTGTGGTCACCAATTATATCTATTTTGTACATAATCAAACCCTTGCCATCATGTTGCATATGATTTAATCCTTACAGTCAAGTTGGATATTTTACAATATCATCAAAAATTCATCTTATACCAGTATTTTCAACAGCTGCCTAAAATATTAATGGCAAATATGTGGTTCTTAGGAAAAAATACTTAAGAGATATGGATGACATTAACATGTATTTTAGCAGAACCTTCATAACATTACAAAGTAATTCTGCACTATTTTTACTGCTTTGTAATCAGAATTTCTGTGAAGAAAATGGAATAGTCTGGAAAGAAGGGGTTAATGCTCTCCAATGGACACACAAGTTTTCTGCTAATAGTATATCTGTTGCTTCATTTAACTTTTTTTTTATCTGTTGTATGTTACCCACCACCACACACAGGAGACAAGGAGTGCTCTAACATTTAGATTGCAAGGTGAAATATACTTCTTGTATCCATTACTGGAACAGTTTAAGCATTGGTTTACCTCTAACTTCCTAGTGCCAGGATTAATAATGTCTGGCAAATGCATTAATATGGTGAAAGCAACAGGAGATGGCAAGCCCTTTCACATAACACATTTCAAGCATACCTTAAACTCTTTTATAAGTGCCTTTTATGGTAGACAAACAATGGAAAATTATTATCTTTGTACTGAAAAGCTGTGGTTATTTCACTTTTCTTCCAATGACAATCAACTCCTGTAAAATTTAATGCAGGCCAGTAGTTTATTTTTTTAAAAAGGAAAAGTAGGAAATAATTGGAAATTTCATAGCTCATGATAATGCCATAGCTCATGTGTTTTACAGACTAGGAAGCTACTGAAGCTGGGAAATAAAGTGCAGGTAAGAAACACCCGCCAGGACATACCACATATGAATCTGAATGTAAGGAGCACCAGGGCTTTGCTGCTAATCAGGTCATCTGTTCTTCTGAGACTGCAATCTCTGCAAAGGAGACTTTCCCATATGGCATAGTTTGTCAGATTCAAAATGGGAGGAAATTATGTAGGAGTTCGATTATTTAAATTATAGCTACAAATAGAGTTTATGTAAGGACCACCAACAGACCCAGATATTTTAGATTAACTCAGAAATTATAGAAATTTATATTAAAGGGTAATGGCAATTATCTAAGGTCTAAGCTTTAATCTCCTATGAAGTCTGTCAACAAAAGCCAACTCATTCATGGCCTGAGAAAGCATTCCTGAATACAGGAAGAAAATGTTGCTAAAGTCCACGAGGAGAGTGTTGTAAGCTTAATCAGAGATACCTTTAATGTGGAGAAGTAAAAAAAAATCTCCAAACTTTGACAGTCATAGAGATCAAAGATTTTTGCAGTAGTTCTGTAAAGAGTTGAGTCCTCCAAAGTTTAAACATAACATCTAAGAGGCAACATTTTCTGCATCTGATTTTATTGAGCGGAAGCAGCTTCTAAGGTTAACCAGTAAGAAAGTAATTTAAGCTTGTCAAAGACCATGCACAGTTGAGCTCTCTGGAGCAAATGAAGAATCTCATAGTAAAACACTAATAACGAATAAGGGATTTTTTTTTTTTTATTAACATCATTCTGAGTAGCAAAATGAAAATTTTTTAAACTTGTAAAATTGAGCTGACTCTACCAAATGCTGCAACATTGGCAAGTACACTCCCTGTAAAGACTAATCCTTTAGTGGCTTGTGAAAGGTGACCTTGTCGGTTACTCCACTTAAATTACTGTAAAAGAATGGAGATGTTCAACATGTTCAGGTGAAAAAATAGAAAAATTGGTGCTGTGGAACTTTGAATCAAGTCCTGGATCCTCTTGGAATTGACATAGTATGGTTCTTGCCATGGATTTCTCTTATTCATATTATATCTATGAGAATGTTAATAGCTTCTGTATTTCTCCCAAGGAAATCCCAAGCTGGACTGTCATGCAGTATGTACAAACTGTGTTCTACAGATGCATATTATTTATAAATATTTCACAATTAGACTGATTTATCTGGAATATATTTGAACTCAGCAGCTCTTTAATTTTTAGATGCCTTTCTTGATGTAACAATTCATGTAACATCAGGATAAGCTAAGCTAATTTATACTAAGAAATGTATACAGCATCCCACTTAAACTTTTCCAACAAATTCAGTTATTTTCCAAAAGTTTGGTTGCATCTAATGCATTTGTTCCATGTATTTTACCTGAAAGGTAGGATTCATTCAGAATCGGTTTGCCGAAGAGACAGAAGCCTTAGGAAAAGACAGTGTATAAGGAAATACTGAGAGAATTTTGTGGAAAGGAATAAATGCCCTACAGTTACCTTAAACAGCTCATACCTGCAGCTGTACCCATGGTAAGGGTAAAGAAGGTGTTGGCTTGGTGGTGCACAGGAGGCATTTTTACAGCCATTAGAGATCTGGCTGGTCATAATGCTTTTGCAGGTGTAAAAATCCCAAGCAACCACAGGGATATCTGCTCATTTCTCAGGTATGCGTTAATGAAGAAAGAAAATAATTAATTTCCAGAATTATTCAATGATCATTCTATGCCTCCCAGATTGATTGTTGAAGACTGTTTTGAAAAATGGCACATTTACACTGGAAGAAGAATTACTTTTCCAGCATTTAAATTTCTTCTTTGGGATTTTTTTTTTTTAAATTTTTGTCTTACATTCCAGCATGCATTTAGCCCTTGGCAGATTGAAAGGTGTCTCTGTCAGGAAATATCATCTGAGGGAACACAAGATACTACACTGCACAAAAAAAAAAAAGGTGTGGTGTAGGAGGAGAGAAAACATCAGAAGCATTGCAAAAATACCTTTTTGTTTTGTGTTCCACAGCTTTGAAACTTTTCAACAGCTTTGAACCATTAAAAAGTGTAACTTGCTGACAACTTTTTACATGGAATGTCAGCTTTGTGTGATTTGAAACAGCTGAGATAATAACTCCCAAATGAGAGGATTATAAAACTGAAAGGAACATAAGTATGTATTGTACCAGCAGCACCTCTCTATTAATGACTGGTGTAGATCAATTGATGGAATAGCCAGCCTTTTATCTGTACTCTTCTTAAGAGTTCATTTCTACTGGAGTTTTTTTTTTACCGATCTGAATGAAAAATGTTTCCTTGGAACTGTTATCAAATTTATTTTGACCCATATGTTACTGCAAAACCACTAAACAGATACATGTTTTTTAAACAAATGTAGAGAAAATGATAGAATAGTAGAGATGTGTGAGCTGAGAATGGTTTTTAAAGTTTGCCATGAGGTGTCAGCAGCTCTTTAATTTTCAGTAGCCTTTTCTGACATAAAGATCTCACAGCAATTTACAGAGCTACTTGCTCAAACTCTGTCAACAGCGTTGGAATATTTTCTTCAAATAAAGATTTATATTTTAGAGAGCCTTCAATATTTCCATGTGGCTAACAGAGATGAGTTTGTATGTTTGTTATAAATGCAGATATACCTACAATTAAGTTAGTAAATAAATGCAAAATAAATTTGTAATGTTTTTCTTCTAATTAGCTCAGTTAATTTACCTGCTGTTCATTATGTTTACTACCTTCATTAAGCTAAGAAGTTAATTTCTGTAAAAATTTTAAATATTAAGAAATTCAGTAACAATATACATCGAGGATGTCTTGGAGCTAGTATGTGTAATAAACTTTAGAAACTACTATGAACTTTCAAGTTAGTATGTTAAATTTCATTGCAAATACTGTATCTTCAGGTTTCCCCAGGTGGCAATGTGTATTAAGAAATGAATGTCTATGTCTGGAAATGCTGTTCATGCCATTTTTATTTTTGGAAGTTATTTAGCTTTTGAATGTAATACTAGTCTTGGGTTTAGGAATGCCTTCAAAGGGAAAGTAGGACTGAAGGAAAACCAGGACAACTGTGTTTCTTAGTATAGTGGGCTCCAGGTAAAACTAAAACCTTATCCAGTCTTAAGAGATTAAATGAAAGCCAATATTGAGGTAAGTTATCCTACTGTTATCCTGTATAACCTATTCTGTCTGTATCTCAAATACACTGAAAGTTAAGTAGACTCAGAAAACTGGTCTTGAAAAGCTGTATCCTAAAATGAATGTTTGCTGGAAAAAGGAATATATTCCTGTACCAAACCCCTAGAAAATTGTAAGAATTTACTTCAAGTACTATGGTTTGGATTTCAGATGCTAGGACTTAGCCTTCCTGCTAATCCTGAAAGTGCCTCTTATATTTTGTAATAAACCAGTATTTTGTAATAGCACCAGTAGTGCTATTCCACTGATCTAGCAAAAAAAAAAAAAAAAATCCATAATGATCTACAAACCCGAACTCTGACATTCAAAGCAACCTTCAGTGTAGGAGGACTGACAGGTCATAGCATTCTGTTTGTGCTCAAACCTGCAGATTTCACCACAAAGGTTTCAGAGAAACCAGAGTTTAGGCTGATATAAGTGCTTCTTTCCCCTTAATGGTGGGTCATCACACCTGATCACCACATTTTTATTCTGAATGATATTTCATGAGTCAAGACGTGCAATGTGGGCAGAAAAAACTGCAGTATGTTTAATCATTTTTCTTTCTCTTGAGCACATGAGACAAAGGAAGGTGTGAGGAGGATATGGCCTGAGCTGGCTAGTCTGTATTACTATCTAGCATGTGTGGAAAGTGATTTAAGATCAATAGGTCACACTTCACTTTGAAGTTCAGATACTGCCACATCTTTTTGAAAACATGATCCTGAAATGTGCTGAGCACCCTGGCTGAAGGCCAGGAAAACACATAAACACATGCTTAACTCTAATCATAGGACTAGGCCCCTTGTGTTAAAGTTGACATGTGCTGAAGTGCTGGTCTGGACTAGTGCCAGAAGGTTCAGCATCCTTCAGGACCGATTCCTCGGCCAATAAACTAAGGGCTGCAGCTTAACAATAAGTCTAGGATTCTGTTTACATTTCCTGCTTGCATTTTAAAAATAAACCAGTGATTGTTATACACAGAGTCTTTGCTCCTTTGAGAAAATTGGCATAGATGGAGGGACAAAAGTTCATTTTAACAGTTGCAAGCAATGAACAGGATGTTCACTTCATTTGGCTGTGTGCAAATCACCTCTTTCCCAAACAATCTCTTAATGACCTGCTAGCACAGAGCTATTCAATGTCCAACAGAAGTCTTGAGCTGGCTTTTGCAATGGTCTCAGGTGTCAGTGCACTGTTCCTGAACTTCCACAGCAGAACTTAAGTTCATTCTCACTGCTAAGTAGGCAGTTTTGTCATTTGAAAATGGCCAAGCTTTCGTCTGATTGTTTCTGGCAGATGCAGAAGGTAAGAACTAACGCTGAGACTTACAAATAATCGGAGTTTCTAATGGGCTGAAATCCACTCCAGCCTAGAAAGAGTTTGTGTCTTTAAACTGTGAACACAGATGGTAGAGGTGGGGTGCATAGTTATGAAATAAACTTTCAATAAAGGTAGAAGACATTTCTGCAGGTGACTGTGCAATATCAAACACAGATACAAACTTCCACTATTTTATCTCCAAGCTCTCATCCTCCCTATAATCTTTCTTTCACCATCAAGCAGAAGGATTGCTGCAAAGTTCAAATTAAACATACCTCAATGTCCAACTAAATTAAACTTTAAAAAGTCCCTAATATGATTACAGATTATACTGGTTTCTCCCTGGTACATACAAAAGATTGGCTAAAATTTACATTGGTTAGTGAGACCATAGGAAACATATTTTTGAATGGTTTTTTCCTAAATAATTGGAAACTAATTCAAACAAGTTTAAAAAATTGTGTTATTGAATAATTTCTTAAGGTTTAGCAAATTTTAAATTGTCTAATTGTTTTAGTTCAATAAATTTTCTGGCACTAAATATATCGGAGAATTATGAAAAAAAGCCATTCTAACTGACAGTAGGAATTATCTAATTCCATGTAAAATCTGTTCTTGCAAGATGTCTCTCTGTCAAACTCAATTTTACAAACTTTAGAGTCCTTAAGACCATTAGGTACTTATCAGACAGAACCAAAAGAACTTCCAGATGTTACTGATCCAATTTTCATGATTATGAGAATGAGAAATTGTTGCCTTAGTGGTAATGCATCCCTTTCTACAGTTTCCAAACAATATTAAAAGAATGATTCTTTATTAGTGAATGTCTTTTTTCTTTATAAAACTTTATGGAAATTCTAGTTCAAGCATTTGTTTGTTTGTCACAACTTAGTTATTAACAAATAATAGTAAAACCAGTAAATATTTAATGACCTGCTAGCACAGAGCTATTCAATGTCCAACAGAAGTCTTGAGCTGGCTTTTGCAATGGTCTCAGGTGTCAGTGCACTGTTCCTGAACTACAGCAGAACTTAAGTTCATTCTCACTGCTAAGTAGGCAGTTTTGTCATTTGAAAATGGCCAAGCTTTCGTCTGATTGTTTCTGGCAGATGCAGAAGGTAAGAACTAACGCTGAGACTTACAAATAATCGGAGTTTCTAATGGGCTGAAATCCACTCCAGCCTAGAAAGAGTTTGTGTCTTTAAACTGTGAACACAGATGGTAGAGGTGGGGTGCATAGTTATGAAATAAACTTTCAATAAAGGTAGAAGACATTTCTGCAGGTGACTGTGCAATATCAAACACAGATACAAACTTCCACTATTTTATCTCCAAGCTCTCATCCTCCCTATAATCTTTCTTTCACCATCAAGCAGAAGGATTGCTGCAAAGTTCAAATTAAACATACCTCAATGTCCAACTAAATTAAACTTTAAAAAGTCCCTAATATGATTACAGATTATACTGGTTTCTCCCTGGTACATACAAAAGATTGGCTAAAATTTACATTGGTTAGTGAGACCATAGGAAACATATTTTTGAATGGTTTTTTCCTAAATAATTGGAAACTAATTCAAACAAGTTTAAAAAATTGTGTTATTGAATAATTTCTTAAGGTTTAGCAAATTTTAAATTGTCTAATTGTTTTAGTTCAATAAATTTTCTGGCACTAAATATATCGGAGAATTATGAAAAAAAGCCATTCTAACTGACAGTAGGAATTATCTAATTCCATGTAAAATCTGTTCTTGCAAGATGTCTCTCTGTCAAACTCAATTTTACAAACTTTAGAGTCCTTAAGACCATTAGGTACTTATCAGACAGAACCAAAAGAACTTCCAGATGTTACTGATCCAATTTTCATGATTATGAGAATGAGAAATTGTTGCCTTAGTGGTAATGCATCCCTTTCTACAGTTTCCAAACAATATTAGAAGAATGATTCTTTATTAGTGAATGTCTTTTTCTTTATAAAACTTTATGGAAATTCTAGCGAAGCATTTGTTTGTTTGTCACAACTTAGTTATTAACAAATAATAGTAAAACCAGTAAATATTTTTTTGTGTCTGAGACATTAAGCTCACTCTCAGAGGTTCAAATGCAGTTCAGAAGTCACATTTTGTTTCTCATTCTTCAGATGCATAATGGGAATTCCCTTTCCTAGCTTAATGTATTTTTGAATAGGTGTCTGGTACCCAAACCTTTTGGTAGAAAGTGGTTGAAGTAGATGACTTACAAAGTCCATTCCAGGCACATACTTATCTGTAGACTGTAAATTCTTGAGGGTACCCCTAATATTAGCGCCTTAATTGTTAGCACCTCATCATTTTTAGGCTTCTCACTCTCAGGCCCAATTGGAATAAAATTATTGGATAACGTGGGTTTAATACATTCACCCCACAGGGATAGAAAGTGACATCACCTTGCAGTTATTTCAGAGGCAGAACCCTAAGGAATAAATTGTGCTTTTGTGTCTTCGCCATCAGTTTTGCCCCTTTGTACTGTGACTCCATGGTAGTGCCTGGAAAATACACATTGTGTGACTGCACTTGGAACTTCTCCAGTGTTACCAAGCTTGACAAGTAGAAGCACAACTGATTACTTTGTCCTGGTATTGTTTTTGGGGGGAAGGGGAGCAGGCTGAATCAAAGATGGAATTTCTAAATTTATACAGATTAACTTGATCTGATTGTGTGAAGGAAGTTATTTTAGAGCATTTCCTTTCTTTTTCTTAAAAGAGTAGCCTAAAAGGATCTTTTACAGGGATCTTTTTCATATTCTGGTTTTGTTTAGCTATCATCTGCTGTCAAAGGTGTTCAAACAGACCTGAACGATGAGTTGTGGCACTGTGGTAAACTGCTTCCTTTGGAAGATTTTTAGAAGTCCTTCTTTGAAGGTTTGGCCTTTAGCCTATGAAGGTCAAAACACATTTGGGAGCT
Source organism: Emberiza elegans (assembly GCA_024865655.1). Lineage (NCBI taxonomy): Eukaryota > Metazoa > Chordata > Aves > Passeriformes > Fringillidae > Emberiza > Emberiza elegans. The sequence goes on along the minus strand of JALJVW010000139.1, from coordinate 24,477,899 downwards.
TATATTATTTGTCACCAGAGAGAGTCTAGGGTAAACCTAGAAGCACATTTCTCTTCAGAACCCACATGACTAAAATTAAAATAGTATGTCTGGTATGTATAGAGAAAAAAACCCACTGGATTTTCTTCTGTATTTTCAAATAGAACCAGTAGGCAATTAATCAAAAATAACATATATCATGTGTGTAATATGTTTGTATAAATGTGTGTGTGTGTATATATCTGTATATAAAAAACATATAAAAAATTTCCATGTCAAGAGATAACAGTATTAATATATTAGCTCAACAGAATTACAGAATTCTACAGGAAAAGTCCTGATTCCATAAGTTTAAAGCCTGGGAAACTTGTGTAGCCAGCTCCACTGGAAATGATGCTTCACAGATTTTTTTATCTACAAGTAAAAAAAAAGTAACTTTGTCATAGGGTATTGCTACAGAACTGATAACAAAATTCAGATCAAAAATGCCTCAGATGCACCTTTCACATACAGAGCAAACTTTAACTTTCAAATTTGATACCCAAAATACTGACAGAAAAGGATCCATGCTTCACGAACTGGTATATGACAAAAAAAAAAGAGATAATTATTCTACCAAAAGAATTTATGCATCATTCTCCATCACTCATTTTTCAGTCCTGCTAGGACTAGTAGGAGAATATAAAGTCCTGTAAAATGAGTATCCTCTCATTTTAAAGCAGCCTAAAATTTTATTGAAAATTTAGAATTAGATTTTATTAGCATGAGAGAAACTTGAGAGATGTGGAGTTCTTCCAATTCTGCATTCATTTTCTGTTCTGTTCAGAAAACTATTAAATGGGTATGGTAAAGCCAAACATTTCTTGTACTGTTATAGATACTATGAGCTGAAAAAAACCCCTCTGGATCTGATTCTCAATATTGCCACATATTAAAATACAAAAGAAATTGATTAAGGTAAAGGAAAATTCTTCCTAAACTGATCCATAATATTTATCATAAGCGGTAATCTAGGATATTGGACTGCATGAAAGAGCTAATGAGTCACTAACACAGAAAGCAGGAGATTTGTATTGTATTACATTCTCTATCATTAATCTCTTGTGTAGTCTAAGAAAGTCACTTCCCTTTGTCTGTCTTGATTCTCTTTTTCCTCTTGTCTTTTCTATATGGAATATAAACTTTTAGAGATTAAATTGGCAGGCTATATTTTGATATGCTAATAGAACTCCAGGTGCTAGATCAAACTCATCACATCTGCATGATTTGAGACCTTCCTCCAGTAAGAACTCACTCTGAAGGTATGGGTTTGGGTTTTGTTTGTTTTCTGGAATGACATGGTACTAGTACCCTGTATGTGCATTAGGCTTCCTCTGGATGTTTGCATTTATTTGTGCTGTGTGTTACTAAAGGAAAATGTTGGTCCATTGAATAACACTGGGATTCACATCTGACATTTTTGACAGAGATTGTACAGTATTGACAACATTAATGTAAAATGGAAACATGAAGAGAAACATTTACTAACAGCTATTTAAAGTGATCACTGGAAATAATTTATCTTAAAGTTACAGAGACTCATTCCCTTCTCACTCCCTCCCTTCTCTCCCTTCAGAGAAGAATCACTATTACACCTCTGGAAAGAGGTCTAATGTTCACACTTCATCAAAGGAGGATCAAACATCTTAAACTGTTCCTTTCGAAGTTAATAGTTTCCAGACTACCATTAGTAATTTCTTTTAAGTGAGAAAAGTCCCAGTACTGAAAACAAAAGCAAATATCCAAATATTGCAAAACTTTTTTCTGTAATACCTAGTAGAAAACTTTATTGGGACTTAAAAACTGTAGTATAGTTTTTTATTACAGAATTTTAACTGGATCTGGTCCTGGTTAACATCTTTATTGATGATCTGGATGTGGGGATTGAGGGCACCCTCAGTAGATTTACAGTGGGACTAAGATGGGTGGGAGTGTTGGTCTCTCGAGGGAAGGAAGGCCCTGCAGAGGGATCTGGGCAGGCTCAGTCAGGGCGCTAAGGACAGCAGCATGAGGTTCACTAAGGCCAAGTGCCAGGTCGTGCCCTTGGGTCGCAGCCATCCCAGGCAGTGCTACAGGCTGGGCAGAGTGGCTGTCCAGCAGGAAGGGGCCTGGGGTGCAGGTCAACAGCAGGCTCAGTGTGAGCCCGTGCTGGGCCCAGGTGGCCAACAAGGCCAGTGGCATCTTGGCCTGTATCAGCAATCGTGTGGCCAGCAGGAGCAGGGCAGTGACCATCGCTCTGCACTCAGCACTGGTGAGGCCGCACCTCAAGTACCACGTTCAGTTTTGGGCCCCTCACTTTAAAAATGGCAGTGAAGTACTGGAGTGTGTCCAGTGAAGGGCAACAAGGCTCTGAGAGGTCCTGGGAACTTCTCTTTTGAGGAACAGCTGAGAGAGCTGGGCTTGTTTAGTCTCAAGGAGGCTCAGGGGAGATTTCATCGCTCTCTACAACAACCAGAGAGGAAGTTGTAGTGAAATGGGCCCAGTCTTTTCTGTTTTGCCTGCAGTGAGAGGACCAGAGAAAATGGCTTTGAGGTAGGAGATTCAGACTAGATATTAGAAAACAAATTTCCCTGTTGATGTGGTCAGACTTTGGAATAGGCTGGCCAAGGAGGTGGAGTCACCATCCTGGAGGTGTTTTAGAGGTGTCTGGATCTGGCTCTGGGTAATGGTTTAGTGATTTAGGGGTTACAGTGGTAGTTAGTGTTGGCTGATGGTTGGACTTGATTATCTTTAAATGTCTTTTCCAGCCTTGATAATTCTATGATTTTATGAAATACTGTCAAGTTATGGACATTTTGTGCTCAATATATTGTGTTCATTGTGATGTTTCTGTTGTGCTATTTCTTTCATTGCTCATATAAGACATAATATTCAGTAGGATGCTTTGTACATTTGCAGCTAAGTTAAACAGCATTGCCCGCCAGTCTGGATTAACAAAGTATTGTACCAAGTTGTATCATGCAAGAAAATGCATGATAAACATTTATTGAGAAGCTGAGTCTTTTTATGTGTTCTTTCCTTCCTTCTATGTTGCCAAGGTGACCATGCAGAGATAAACCAGCTTAAAATATAAATAACCATATCCCTGAATATTTCAGATTCAGAATGTCTACTGAGTAACATTAGAACTGTCAGACTTACACAAGCAGTCGTATCTAAAAGATCCTGCAGCTTTTAGTTACATTTCCTTTAAGGTTATAGCCTACCAAGAAAGCAATCCACTGAATTATATTTTTGCTCCCATAACTTGCAAAGCAGCAGTTTTCTGCTGTAGGAAACAAATTGTTCAGAAAAAGCAAATCCAATGTAAGACTCAGAATTACTGTGATGTCATACTATGATGACAGCCTCTGACAACCAGCCTTTAGCTGATAACCTTCAATGTACAATTTTTACAGAAGTTCACTTGACTGTCAGCAACTAAACTGTCATCAAGCACTGGCTCAGGTTTTCCTTCAAACACTTTTCAATTTTTTTAGATTTCAGCTTTATAGAAACAAAATACTCCCCAAAAAGACATAACTGAGACATGTAGCTCCAAGGAGACTTCACAGCTGAAATTCTCAAGGTCATTGTATTTGTTCCTCATACGCTGTACTACAAATACTTTTAACCCAGTTAAAAGACCAGGTTTCAGAGGTTAGTAGCTGAGAGAGTATATGTGCAGCTTCCAGAAAAGGAGTAATGCTCTGGCACAAGAGCTCTGCAGACTTTTCCTAAAACTGGCAGAAGACTCCTAAAAGTATTTAAAAATCACTAAAAACGTAATTTAAAATCCCTACAGAAGAATCAATACTTTTCTTGTTTTTCAGATGCAGAAAAGTGTAGTTTCCAAAAATCATGCACTAGTGACATGCATTCATATCTTTTTGCTCTTTTAAAAATATGACGCCTTAACATGGATTAGCCAGTAATGCAGGCAAGGTAACACTGTCTATTACTAGGCTGAATTTTTTGGCTATTTCCAGACTTATAAGTGCTGTTCCTGAGGCATGGGCAGAGCATTCACAGCAATCAAGTTCTCAGAAAGATATCATGTGAATTCAGGAAGCTAACTTGCACTTACCTTTTAAGACCTCTGTGTGGAAGAGAACAAGATTTCTGTCTTCTCAAGGCTAGCTATGGCATTTACCTGGGAAGCAGAAGAACAAAGTTTAGAGTCTTTCTCAGACACAAATTATCCTTTTCCTCCATGTCAGAAAAAGTCTGATCCAGAAGGTTTCATGAAGGTTGCAACTCAGCTGGTCCCTCCTATTCTTTTCTCCATCTCTGCTATGCTGGACTGGATTCCACACATTTGACAAATATTACCACAACTGTTGTTCCAGGCAAAGGAGACTGCAGGGTTAATGAGCCAGTAAGGAGCTGAAATCTTCCTCCCCTCTCAGGAAGGAGGAACACAGAATTTACCATGTGGCACCACGGTGGCAATAAACTCATGAGGATTTGTATAGGCACAGTCCACCTTCTTGCTGTCCTTTTCCTTTGGGAGAATCTTATGCCCATCAGGAAGAGTTGGAACTTTTCACTTATGTGTTTAGAAAGGGAATTCTGCAATTTTTTCCCTTACGTGTGCCTGTGTTCTGCCACTATTTTAAGGAAGCCAGCTCAAAATGAAATAAAAACTTGTTTTGATAAAGATTTTCTTTCATATCTCTAAGACAACAGGAAAAAAATCCACTACAAGCTCTTGAAGGGCAAGATGAAAAAACATATTCAGAAGGCGGATATGAGGTACAGAGTAAGATGAAGCAGGACTAGGGAGAGACTAAGAGGCACAAGCTAGAAAGTGCAACCAGGAAGAAGGAGACACTCAGAAATGTAGCTACAGGTATCAAATACAACGAGAGGAATGCGTCAGTGGTGGGATGATTTACCTAGCAAATAGAGAAACATCCATTAGTCACACTCACAGCCTAGTTCTCAGGTGGTGACATCTTTAAATGCCATTTAATTGTTCTTAGCTAGAAAGGCATTTAATGCTTCTAATGAACTCTAGCAATTAAAAACTCTACAGAGAAATACGTATGCAACAGGTTTTTCCCTCAAACCTAAGCTTATGAACTACTTGACAACATTTTGACACAGGTACTGAAATAATGGCAATGTGTGCCCTTGGCACTCTTTAGAAGCAACCAAACTTTGTGTCTTTCGGCCCAAAGGAAGTGTGCTCTGAGGAATGATGGAGGGGAGGGCAAACAGGGTGGGACAGAATAGCCAGCTACTGCACATCAAATACTCTATAGCAGGAATTCACGCAGAGAGGCTGTTGAAATAGTGTTCAGTGAATGGCAGTGATTGAAATACTATTCCTGTTGTAGACACGAGGCCTGATTCAGATAGGGCATAAGCAGGTGCAGCTTCATTGAAGTCAATAGTGCAGCACCCACTGGGCCTGAATTTAGCTCACAGTAGGACTTGCTGTGAAGTGTATTACACTAATGATAGCTATGGCAACACAGTTTTCTGCATGACCTAGATGCATTTGCCCCACATAGATGTTTTCACACCAAGACAGTGTTGTTCCTTAGTTTTTCACCAGGAAGAAGATGAAATTGAGAGATGAATTTTTAGGCCGTGGATTATGCCATTCTGTGGGTTTTAACCCATTTGTTGAAGGATTATGCGGTGCTCCCCTTCATAGTTAGTAGGCCTTTTGCAAATAGGCTTTTTAAAGCCAGGTCTATATCAATACCTTCCCGATGTTAACTGTAATTTTCTAGTGAACTATTCAGTTATTATTATGATAGAAAATATTTAAAGACAGCATTTATTACTAACTCCTCCCCAGAGATACCAATAATCAAATTACTCATTTCTTTCTCGATAGAAGATATCCAGGGAATTATGTGCTTAACACTTGGGAAAAGAAAGAAGATTTCCCAAGATAAATAGATTGAAAGACATTTTGTCGGTAAATTTCTGGTTTCAAAGTAGAAATATGTTTGCCGTGTCTAAAATGCAAATTTTTAAACTGATTTTTAGTGTTTTACCTGTGTATAAGGGCCTAAAAATAAACTTTATAAAGTCTTATCAAGCACTACTTCCTCTTTGGGAGAGAACTCAGTCAAAGGGTTGTGGTTTCTCCTGCAAGTCATGCAAGACTTCACAGTTTATTTTTATGGGGTTTTTTTAGCTTCATTTTAAGCTACATTATAAATTTTTGTAATAAATATGTGCTTCTTTTCTTTAAACCTGGTTCTCTCCAGCTTACACAAAGCACATTGTTCTGCTCTGCTTTCATGTTTTCTTCTTATTAACAAGATAAAGAAAATACGGGTAAGTTTTAAACAATGCTTGTTTGTTTCCTAAAATTGCAGTGCATTTACTGAGTATATCAGGTTTGCCAGAATAGTCCACCCTTCTCTTTTTTTCCAAACTATTACATTACACTATGAAATAACATTATGAAAATCTTACATAATATGCAATGACACAAAAAAAAGGTGCAGATTAATTTTTGCTTCCAATTAATTAAGCATGCATTTCACTAGAATTGAAGTAGACTATCACTAAATTACAGAACAAGTTGCATCCATCAGAATTCTTTACCTCCCTTACTCAAATTCAAATTATGGAATTGGTTGTTGCTCTTGGATTTACTGGATCCTCTCTAATCTGTGTATATTTTTAAGTCCTTTTCAAAATGGCTTCCTCAGCACAGATCACGATTCTACAGAGGAATCTAGATCAAAAATCACTGATGGTGCTGAACAGAAATATGGTCCTCACTGGTGCCACCTGAGGTGCAGGAATGATAGAATCATAGAATCGTGAAGGTTGACAAAGACCATTGAGAACAATTGCTAATCCAGCACCATCGTGTTCACCACTAAACCAAGTGCCATATCCATGTGTCTTTTGAACACTTCCAGGGATGGTGATTCCAGCATGTCTCTGGGCTGCCTGTTCCAATGCCTGACCACACTTTAGATGAATAAATTTTGTATAAGAGCCAATCTAAATTTCCCCTGGTATAGTCTGAGGCCATTTCATCTTGTCAACCTCCTTTCATGCAGTTGTAGAGAGCAATAAGATCTCCCCTGAGCCTCCTTTTCTCCAGGCTAAACAACCCCAGCTCCCTCAGCTGCTCCTCATCAGACTTGTGCTCCACACCCTTCCCCAGCTCCGTGGCCCTTCTGTGAACTGCAGCGTCTCAATGCCCATCCTGAATTGAGGGGCCCAAAACTGAGCACAAGATTCAAGGTGTGACCTCACCAGTGCCAAGTACACGGGGACAATCACAGCCCTGCTCCTGCTGGCCACAGCCTTTCTAATACAGACCAGGATGCCTTTGGCCTTCTTGAACAGCTGGGCACACACTGGATCATGTTCAGCCACCATGGGGAAACATAACATTGCAAGGAGAATCATCTGGAAAAGCTGATACAAATGGTTATGTTTGTAACTGAGGCACGGCTAGAACTTGGTACAGAACAGTAAGTTATTTAATTATTTTCACAAATGAAAAAATTTGCTTACATATATTTTAACTAATTTGGGTTTCGTCTGTAAATACAATTAATGCCTGTGCATCAAACCTACTATATTACACTGTATTCAAAGATAACTATCATGTTAAGACTTTTAATTGATTGAACAAAATGTTTTAAATGGAAATAAAAATAAATAACAGTGAAATGTAACGATGAAATCAACAGGAAACAGTCCTTTCCCAAAATAATTGATCCTTACCTTTTTTTTTCAAAGAGGATAGAGTTTTGAGAAATACTTATTAGTTAAAACCAGTATTTTTAAAAATGAAATTTATGTATCCTTCCAAACTGTGAGACTCCTCCTGCACCAGCAGAAAGAAATCACCAGAGATGCTATCAGTTTCATGCAAAATTTATGGTCCCTAATAGTAACCTTTCCTTTTTTAGGAATGGAAGGAGTAATCTGAGGCTTATCATGAGTTTCAGTCTCTTATTTCAAATTGCTGACATACTGTGAGCAATCTGACATTTGCTTTTAATTAGGATACTTGAAACATTTTTAAAAGCTTTAGATTCATCTGAGTTTGTAAAGCCCAGTGTTGTGCTATTGTGGCAGTTTTGTGTTTGAATCTGGAATGCCATCTTGCATCTGTAAGCTGATCTTACATCAGCTTGTGTTACACTACTTCTTGTTCTTAAAAGCAAGCAAGATTTTCAGATCTGCTTGATTTAAATCCCAAAGAATTTAGTTCACTGATTCTCCTATGGTCTCTTGAAAAAATGCTTAAAGGGACTGAAATCCAGTATTCTATTCAAAGACTTTGATCTATGTAATACAATTGTGCAAAATTTTGCAGCCATGTTATATTTATGGAACAATCACATAGCACTTCACATATGCTAATATATGCTGAGATTTGGATTTTCCAAAATCTGTTGCTGTAAAATTGGAGACTTATCAGGATGTGAAACACTAAAGACTATGTAGAAAGCTGTAGCAGAATGGGAGAACCTCAAGTTACAAAACTCTGGGTAAGTAACTGGATGTTCCAGGGCATGAGATCACTTGATGACTAGGATTCATCATGAGCAACCACAGAGGAATGAAACAAGGACAAAGAATAATTATTTATGGTGCCATAATTAAAATTGCCAGTTGCTGCAGCATAAGAAGCTTCCTGGGGTAACATGACTATATGACATGGTTTAGGAGTCATACTCTGCAATTTAGTGCCCCCTGCCCCGAGACTCCAAAACCACATGCTGCTGACTTGCTTTTCCTCCCCCACTGGTGGCTGGAGAGGACAACTAGGGGCACAAAAGGCAAACATCACAGGCTGAGATAAGAACAACTTACTGGAAAAAAATCATGAGATAAGAGAACTGTAACAGCAACAATATTAGTAACAAAAGTGTACAAAAGAGAGCATGGAGCCCAACCCAATCACACACAAACTGCTCTCTCTGGTCAGGATCAGCAGTACTCCACTACTCTGCCACTCTTGCTCCACTGGAAAGAGACACCCTTCTTTTCTGAAGCAAGAGTCCCTGCCCCACTACAATGACATGAGATGGTTTTAAATAACATTCGAGTCTTGGCCATACCGCGTGGCTCCAGGCTCCACCTCCTCATGGCTCCTGTGAAAAATTAAGACTTGGCCAAAACCAGAACACCACACTTCAAAAAAACCCCCCAAAAAACAACTAAATCAACTGTGAGGGAACACTACTTGCCAAGGAGTTCCTTGGGTAGTTGAATTTCTTCATATTGTTGACAGTAGTAAGAATAAAACCATAGATCTGAAACAGTGTACTAGTTTTTTCCTTCTGGTTTATTGGAGTCTCATTGTGTGGGTTTTCTTTTCCATCTCTCCAAGTCAGGGAAAATGATTAAGAAAGAGAGAAAGATTTCTCTAATGAATCTACACATAATGCAAAATTTATATAGCTTCATGTGCAGCTGGGCAAAGCATGACATGGTGCACAAATAAGAAAGGAAATTTTCCATGTTTTTTTGGAGGTAAGAATCCTAGTTACTACTGGCCATCATGACCTACTCGTTCATTTTAGGAAGAAGTGGATACTTTCCATGGGAGAAGCTTAAGCATCGGATTTGCTCCTTGGAGCATTAATAAAGGGGCTCAGTTAGCTTCATCTCATTATTTTACTATGAGTATTGACTTTGGCCTAGAGTCATGTATAGATAAAATGGTGCAAGGGCTTGTCCTAAGTGATTACTCAGAATTACAAATCATTTCACATGTAACTGAATACTGCAGCTTAGCTGGCATTCTGCCCCTCTCTTTTCCCACCTGCATCTTTCCAGCATCCCACTCTTCACTCTTTCCTGCCCCAATAAGAGAATGAATCTGGTTTTGGTTAAATGGATAATTAATCTTATTCACTGAAAGTGGACTCTTAATTCACCAGCACAGGGAGAACATACATGACTATCTCATAGAGTTATGCCAACAAAGACATAAGAAAAATATCTAATGGTAGCCTGGTAGCAGGCAAACAGCAGGAAGTGTGTGAACATGTATGTGCCCTTTCTCTAAAAGAGTAATTAGACAGGACTGGGGTTTTTTTTTTTGCTAGCAATTGCTTGATGGTTTCTGAATATATAAAATGTTATCCACTAAATGTGTGTGTTTTAAAAAGGAAGGAGCACGAAAGTAAGAAAGATAAATTTTAGTTGGTCTGGGATTCTAAAAGCCCATTATTTTTAAGAGTACAGAGAGGATCAATAAAATAAAGAGACACATAAAAGCTCAAGATACTCTTGGTACATCCAAATAAAATAAAATAGAAAGTACAATGTTCAACTTACAGATTACAACACAGGAGATGAAAATAGAGTTTTTTAGAAGATATACCAGGTTTCTGGAGTACATCTTCTGTGGTATATCCAACAATCTTCCCCTGAGCAAGATCCTAGCATTTTTTCTAAAGTTTGATTCATATCTAGACTTTTTGTGAAGGAAGAAGAATCTTGAAACAGTTACTTTGCACATGTACCTATGATCAAGAATAATATTTAATACATATTCCTGCTTAGTCAGGTATCAAGTTCCCATAAGGTCTCAAAGCAGATTTTTCTCTCAGTTTTGTACAGGTCTAAACAGAATAAAAATCCTTTCTGTGAGCCACATGGTATATATGATATATAAAGAAACCAAATGCCTGAAACTGCCTGCTCAGAGAGGAAACTTGGAGTTCAGTAATTAAAAAAAAAAAAACCAACAAGCAAAAACCCAACCAAAACACACCTAATAATTTCTAATTTACCTGCTATGGTAATATGTTTTATGGTACTATTTGTAGTCATGACTACTATTTCTACATTAAAAACAGATTAAAAACCAGAAAGCGCATAATTTTGAGCCATGCAGGCCTTACTAAATTTAGAGTTACAATACTGATATCTCAGTTGAATATTTTACACTCAGCAAAATACTAACAAAAGAGTCCAACAATAGATCAAACAACTTACTGCAAGTGAAACTTTGACCTTGCCAAATTAGAGCCTAAAACTATTAATGATGAGCATTAGCAATATATAATACATTTACAATTGTAATAGATTTTGCTGAGGTGTATGCATTTTTTTGGGTTGAAGGATCATATTGTTTTTTCCTGTTCAGTTACATTTCATACTTGAATGTCTGGGTTCTTTTAATGAATTTAGCTCTCTACAGTGGAAATAATTTATATATTCAATCTAAAGGGTACTACTAAAATTAAACCTCTTCAGCAATTGGGAAAATAACTTCATAGAGTTAATTTGAAATTTGGCATTTTGTTTAAAACGTCTAGATTTATGCAGCTAGCAGACCTGTGTTTAATCCCTTAGGGGGATCAGGTCTGTTGCTTGCACCATGTCTGAGTGTGTAAGACTCAGAAAAATTGTGCCTCCTGAAAGAATTCGCTAACCTTGCCATTTTAGGAGACAAAATCTGAAGAGACTTCCTGACAGAATGTGGCTGGAATATGTCTGGTCATTATAATTATTATAACTAGCTGAAGGTCCATTGTACAGCAATGCTCCACTTGTCAAATCATATTTTAACTAAATATTAAGTGTCTGTGTTTTTTGGTGGTGATGATGTTCTAATCTTTTTCCATTTCTTCAGTTATCTTTGGAGGGCTACTATTTCTAATTTGCAATATTAGCAAAAAAATAATCTCTTCACCTAAACAAGGAAAGAGAGCAAAAACTCAGGACACGTCCTGAATGCCTTACTGCTGAGAAGAGTGTACAGAGTCACATGATGAAAATGATCTGGACAAAGACAAATATCTGCCTTTTCCATAAATAACTCACATGACAAGTGAAGTATTCTAGCTGGTCACGATGTGGAAATTTTGATGAATTTAATAAACTAGGAAGCTCTTCCTACAAATATTTGGAGTGAATCAAAAACATGAACTCCTTTATACTTGTAAATACTTCTGTGTGTATAATTTAATTAGTGGCAAGTAAATTTGTTACTGAAATATACTTTTATAGATAAATTCAAAAATGTGAATATATTTTGAAAACTTACACCCTAAATATCCACTGACACAACAATGCCAGGATCTGTTTAGGCCAGGACAACTATCTCATATTATTTCTACTCATTGCTAAAACTATTCCACCAGCGTGAAAGTGGTCTCTCCTGTGGAACCATATAACTTTTCATCATGAAGAAACTTAGCTCACATAACTTAAAAAACTGACCACTTGCTACTTTTGGAAGATCATACAAAGGACTTTACATTCTTACCTGTAAAAGTGGTAAAAAAACAATTGACAAAACCTGCTAGTAATTCCATTGGTCATTTATAACTATAAATGAAAATTATTCAAGGAAAATCTGTTTCTTACAGATTCTTACAGCTCTTACAGTTTAATAATTTACAGATATTGCTTATAATATTGTTTACCCTGATATTTTAGAATAAGAGAGATTTGTTTCCCCACATTTCAGTGGTGCTAATAAAAATTAAGGAGTGACAAAACCAGAAGATTCAGGGGAAATGAGCATATATTTCATAGAAAAACATATTTGAAATGTACTGACTTCCAAGATAACCTACACATATACCGTAGACAATGCCCAAATGAAGTTTGTTTGTGCACCCTGTGTATGTGTATCGTGTCACTGTATTTACATATGCCTTTCTTAGAACTGTCCTTGAATTAGGACAAAAGCTAATCGTTTACTATGAGTGAAGATAAGTCCAGCTTTGGGAAAGAAGACATCTGAAACAAACTTACGATTTAGTATTTTTATTAACCACAGTGGTAGAAGAAGGTTTCTGGCATGGTTCTTTAACATTCCCTAATGAAGGAGATCTGGTACCCTGACCACAGGCTGGGCTAGACTGGTGGGATGTTGTTGCACAGGGAGAAAAGATGCTCTAAAGCATCTTCCAGAACTTGCCAGCTGTTAAGCCATTAAAAAAAGAGGTGTTCAGATGGTAAAGTGCACAGTATTGGATCTCACTAATGAAATAATTTCTTTGTAGCTGCTTTGTAGAAACTCAATATGCTATATGCTCTACTCTTTCCCTTTCTGTACAAAGGACTGGAGAACAGAATATCAACTGGCCTCCACTGCCATACAATGCACATTCCAGTGACCTTTGCCTTCAGGTTCTACCCCAGGGAGTCATCTGAAAAGGCAAAAGTAGCTGCTGTCCATGCAATCTTATTCACACAGTTTTTGCATGGGGAAGGCTGCATCCTGAAACATGGCCTCTGTCTGACCTGTTTGGATTCAGAGTGTCTCAGTATCTCCACTGTAATGCTCAGGCACTCTCTTGGAACGGTCCCCACTCTTGGCAATCAACACTGGCCAGTTGGGTTCTCCAGGAGACTATGTATAGTAAAAAAATTTCATCTTAACCAGTTTTTGAGTAGATACACTACTTTTCAGTTCCAATGCCCAGTGCCATCCTGCATCTAGTCCTGCTTAATTCTATGTGTTTCTTTTGTTTCTTAAATGCAGACAACAAATGACAAGTTCATGGGTGGAACAGAAGCAGTAAAACAGCACATAAACATTATTCTAGCAGAGACTTCATTTTCCCTACAAATTGCAGTGAAAAAAAGGGCTTCAGCAGTCTTATTTAAAATCTATATCATATTTTCATGCATGGGTTTTCCTTATTTTTCTGTGACTGGAAAATGAAAAAGGAAGATAATGTGGGTATAGCTAATTCCATTCCTGAAAATCAGTTATTGACTCCATGGTTGGATTTCATTGAATCCAACAAAAGGAAAAAGAAAGAGTAAAGATTATTGGTATGTTATTTGCTTTTAGCTTTGATAACCTCTCACATCTAATTACAAATAAAAGGCTTCTCTGTATCTGCTGTCAAAATTAAAATAATGGATATTTTCTACTTTCTCCCTAGTCCTTTCAGACATCCTGTGAAACTACAATAGGGTGCTGAAGTTCTGTCTGGGCAACTTCTTTGCAAATTAAGATGGATGGAGTTTTTCCATTTTAATTATTAAGACCAGCTGCTTTCTAAAAGAGAGAGTGGGTTAGGTTTTGCAGGTCTTCCAAGCTAATGTATTATCAGAGTTTTAGTGATTGATTAAAGAACTCACTGGTCTAAGTTTCTACATATGAGACATGTCAGCTATTTAAACAGATGTTATGCAAATGAAGGAAGTCTTCTATCCATTTTTTATATAGTTATAGATATATGCATGTCTTGTAGGAAAGATACTAATATTTGGCGTATTCTGACAGTAATTTTTTTAAGTTCAAAAAATTAATTTCTTTTTTGCATTTATGTATCATATTTCTTAAATTGTCCATCACCCTCTACCTTCTTTGCCTGAAAATATACTTTTTGTGATCAAAATTATGTTGACACCACTAAAATTGATTTTACTGTATCATCTGTACTATTCTTTTCAGACCCACTTGGTTTTTTCTCAGCTACTTTTGCAAAAGCCTTGCTTTTCTTGGAGTGCTCTGTTTAATTACCAGAAAAGTTTGCTTGAAGAACAAATTAGCTGATTCTTTTCTTGAAACAGCCCCTCTGCATCTTGATAGAATTCTACCTGTCCATGGCTGTCTTGCAGTGAGGTGATACCTAGCTAAATCTGAAATTTCTGTGTTGCAGTTTGGAAATCAGACTGAGAATGATACTTTAAACTGCTGGTTTTTACTAAACTGTATTATCCTGTTTTTGTTGTTTCTCCTAGTATACAGATAGTAGCTCTCTTCTCTGCTTCAGAACTTAATAAGTTTTAACAGGTTTTATCATAATCCCATAACTAAAAGTGTGCAATGATTCTTAGAGAGGGGTGGTTTCATTCCTGTTACAGATAGCCCATGTGCTGGTGTCATAAATGGCCATTTTATAGATGGATAATGTACTATAGTCATAATTCTTTATTGCTGATAGTTATTGCACTAGATCATGACCCTTGGATATTGAGAGTCAGTTTTTAATATCACAACCATTTACAGAGGTTAATGGACTAGGTTTTGCAGCTTTTGACCTTTTGATGGTGAGGGTTAGGAGGTTGCATTTGTGCACTAAACTGCCAGAAAATATCTGTTTATTTATCTTAGCTATAATAGACATGGTTACTACTTATAATCAAGAAGCTGAGAATAATATGACTTGCATGAATTGGAACTATTTGAGCTGCATCTTCTAAGGTACGCTCAGTATGAGATTTTCAATTTTTATTAATTAGAAAATCAATGTTTATTAAAATTTACTCTTTACTATGTTTCATCTACACAAATAAAGCTGAAATTGAATTATAGTAGCTAGAAAATGTTTGATAACTGGCTTTCAATACAGAATTGTTTTAAGGCTCATGATCATGTTTATGACCTGGCTAGGTTACCCATAGATGGCTTGCTCAGGTGTTACGTGTATGGATCTGAAGGAGTCACAGCAGGTTAATCACAGCAGGTTAATCAACAACTCTTCTGTTTCAGAAAGCCTTTCTCTTACGTCATAAAATGCCTGCAATATGAGGCAGCCATTTTAATGCTTCTGCAATAATGAAACAAGCATCAGGTCTGCAGTACCAAGTGTAGCATGAACTACTACTAGAGAATTAAAATTTAGCCCTTTTCCTTTTAGAAGTTGAAGTTAACTTTGCCAGTTACTTAGAAAATAAAACATGGGGGTAAAAGGAAAAAAAAACCTTCAGGAAAGAAAAAGCAGAAGAATACAGTAACTATTCTGATTCAGTGTTTCAACAGTATAACTAATGTTAAATGTGGGGAATATTAAAGGACCCTGTCTATATTTAAAATAAGCTTTCAAAAGTAAGTTGTAATTTTAATGTCTAAAATGCTTATTCAGATGGAGATGTTTAAAAAACAGATGGAAAAATGTGGTGAAACTATGACAGAAAGAAAAGGGAACATTGAATAATAGAAGCACAGCAACTTAGAGTCTGAGTTCGAACTGAGACCTGATGCACTGACCTAAGGTTTCTAAATCCTAGTCAAATTTCTATGATTTCCATAAAAGTTAATTTTCATAACTAGAGACTTAGAGATTTCATTCATTGTTTCTAGTCAGAAAAACTTCATAGCTTCTGATTGCTTTAGCATTATTTTTACCACTACTTCTTTTAAAAAATATTTTGAGTACCAAGTAATTCAGATAGGCTCATAAAAAATTTGTCCAATTCTAGCCTGAGAGAATTTGTAAAGCTCTTCAACCACAATGGCTTTTTCACTCTTATTTATCCTTCTTACAGCTTTTATCCTCCCTTCCCCCTCTTCTTTACCCCCTCTTCTTTGCTACCATAGCAGTGTGGGTGGGAGTGCTGCATTTGTTTGCTCTGTGATGCTGAATGATTCCAATATAATCAAACTACACTTTTATAGTGTTGCTTTATACCATGCAGCCCAGGGTGCTAACAAAATAATAAAATTAGCAGCTCAGATAATGACGAGCAAGGCAGGTCAAACAAATAATCTTTTAGACCTGGAATTGAAACTGGAATGGTATTAGAGTAAACAGCCAGAGGCAGTGCTGACATATGAGACAGTGCTTAACCAAGCCTCAAGCATAGATATGTGGGGAGTGTTTTGGAGATCTGATCATGGATGATACTGAGTACTTTCTATAGGCCACAAGAAAGACAAAGTAAATCAAATACAGCCACAGTAGTGGTGCTGACAAGCGCTCAGCATCTGAAAGAATTGGACTCTAATGCCCAACCTGAATTTTTATTTGTAATCAGTATTGTGTTTTCAGGTACCTAGGGGCAAGGGTATTTCTACTCTACCTCATCTGTAGTTGATTATCTCATTTTACCTTCAGCTGACTCCATTTACAATGAAGAAAAAATAGTATCAGTTAACCAAACATTGCTGATGTGATGAAATACTTACACGGATTTCTTTAAAAGGGTGTTTTGGGAGGTAAAAGCCAGCAGTGCTTTTGCAGTTTGAAATCATGTCAATTTCCTCTTTTTCAATCAGGTAGCTTGCAAATCTCACAGCACAAGAGGCAGTATTTCTTATATTACGCAAGTCTAGTCCAAATCTATCAAGAAGCTGCCCTCTAAAAGTGTGGGGGGCTCTTTAAGATTTACACTGGTTAGATACAAGTGCTTTTCACTTATAAAAGTCTAAAATGCTTATTCAGATGGAGATGTTTAAAAACAGATGGAAAAATGTGGTGAAACTATGACAGAAAGAAACGGGAACATTGAATAATAGAAGCACAGCAACTTAGAGTCTGAGTTCGAACTGAGACCTGATGCACTGACCTAAGGTTTCTAAATCCTAGTCAAATTTCTATGATTTCCATAAAAGTTAATTTTCATAACTAGAGACTTAGAGATTTCATTCATTGTTTCTAGTCAGAAAAAACTTCATAGCTTCTGATTGCTTTAGCATTATTTTACCACTACTTTTTTAAAAAATATTTTGAGTACCAAGTAATTCAGATAGGCTCATAAAAAATTTGTCCAATTCTAGCCTGAGAGAATTTGTAAAGCTCTTCAACCACAATGGCTTTTTCACTCTTATTTATCCTTCTTACAGCTTTTATCCTCCCTTCCCCCTCTTCTTTACCCCCTCTTCTTGGCTACCATAGCAGTGTGGGTGGGAGTGCTGCATTTGTTTGCTCTGTGATGCTGAATGATTCCAATATAATCAAACTACACTTTTATAGTGTTGCTTTATACCATGCAGCCCAGGGTGCTAACAAAATAATAAAATTAGCAGCTCAGATAATGACGAGCAAGGCAGGTCAAACAAATAATCTTTTAGACCTGGAATTGAAACTGGAATGGTATTAGAGTAAACAGCCAGAGGCAGTGCTGACATATGAGACAGTGCTTAACCAAGCCTCAAGCATAGATATGTGGGGAGTGTTTTGGAGATCTGATCATGGATGATACTGAGTACTTTCTATAGGCCACAAGAAAGACAAAGTAAATCAAATACAGCCACAGTAGTGGTGCTGACAAGTGCTCAGCATCTGAAAGAATTGGACTCTAATGCCCAACCTGAATTTTTATTTGTAATCAGTATTGTGTTTTCAGGTACCTAGGGGCAAGGGTATTTCTACTCTACCTCATCTGTAGTTGATTATCTCATTTTTCCTTCAGCTGACTCCATTTACAATGAAGAAAAAATAGTATCAGTTAACCAAACATTGCTGATGTGATGAAATACTTACACGGATTTCTTTAAAAGGGTGTTTTGGGAGGTAAAAGCCAGCAGTGCTTTTGCAGTTTGAAATCATGTCAATTTCCTCTTTTTCAATCAGGTAGCTTGCAAATCTCACAGCACAAGAGGCAGTATTTCTTATATTACGCAAGTCTAGTCCAAATCTATCAAGAAGCTGCCCTCTAAAAGTGTGGGGGGCTCTTTAAGATTTACACTGGTTAGATACAAGTGCTTTTCACTTATAAAATGGGTGACGGTCAGATCGATTAACTACAGTATATAGTACTTAAAGTGATGAAGAAAGACATTGGATGGTCAAATGATTAATGTCAAGCTATCCATTTTGATGTTCAAAATCCTAATTGTGTTTAGCACTGACCTCCACCCTCATTGCTACCAATATAATTACAGGATCTCATCTAAATGAGATGGTTTAAAGAAAAAAAAAGGAACTTGTTGTTTCTAGTTTATCCTCAGAATATTCTTTTATATCTACACATAGAGAATGCTTATATTCAGCATTTTTTTAGCTGTCTGAAATATGCTCTTTGGAGATAATAGCACTTCATTGCTTAAAGTTAACATTAGTATTTTTTTCTTTCTCTTTGTCTCTCCTTCTCTCCCTTGTTCGTTGCCTACTCTTTTGTTTGTACAATGTTCTTTTATCCTGAACAATATAACATTTTAGTTCTTGTAATAAATGCCTTCATGTGAGGCAGTTCAGCTAAGAGAATGTTATTAGACTGTGCTCTCAGGCAGTGCACCTTCACGCGATCAATACGAATCTGAGCTTCTGTTCATTCCCTCTTTGCTTAAATTCCCTGCAAATGTGCAAGGGAAGCAGCAGAGGGTGTCATCAATCATGGGCTACTCTGACACGCGCTGAAACCTGACCAATGCTGAGATGTTTTAATAAGGCATCCATTAAAACCCTCAAATAAATTGCAATTTGAAAACAGAACGTAATATAGCCAAGTTTTTCTCATCCATCTTGTGGCATGTCATGTAATGTAATTGCACTGTTAATTTATCCAAGAACTTTCTCTGTACATGGTTTCATTGGCATTGCTTAATTTCCCTGCAGACTCTTGTGTGTTGGTGGAGGTGAGTGTACATGCATGTGTTGTGCATATATGTACCCATTTCCACTTTAGGGGGTGATAATGGCATTATGGCTGTTTAGCATGGCATTAGCCAGAGAAACAATCAAGGATTTGAAATGTTTGACATTATGTCAATGGCTCCCGAGCTTTTGATATTTCCTAACCAGTTCTTGCCTGGAGCAGGCCCCCGTTTTCTTGCCTTCCCAGCTTGCCATTGGTTTATGCCCCTCAAGAGTGGGATCACTCGGAGCGCCTGTGGATCCCATCAATAAATATTGACAAAAGGGTCGAGGGACCATTTAAGATCACAAAGCAATGGCAGTCAAAACAACACAATGCTGATTTCTGTTCCTGTGCTTAGGAGGCATGTGTGAAGTTTTGGCAAGGGCAGAGGAAAGTGAGAAGTAGCATATCAATAGGACAGAATGAAAAAAATTCTTGTGTAAAATAATGTCCAAAAAATTACATTCAAGTTTCTCTTTTTTACACATAAGTTCTGTGAGGGAAGATACAGGGAGAAGCTCATATAGATTTCTTTGTCTGCCATGCATAAGTCTAAAAATAAAGCTATTCCTCATCCATGGCTGCATCAGCAGTTTCTTTACTTTTATTTATTTTTCTGAGCTTTTGGCAATCCTTTATCTCTCTTTGCTGTGAAAAAACCCAAAAGCAGAATACTGCTGCTGTACACAAGAACTCTAAATCTGGTCTTCCAGTCTAACTTTAATACAAATTAAGATTTTGTTTGTTTTGGTCAAACAATTTCCTTTTTGGAATCAATAATTGCCATATTAAAAAACCAAACAAACTGAGCCCAAAAATAAACCCTGGAATTTTTTTTCCAGTACAATGAAATGAAATCAAAATCAAATGGCAATAAAAAGATTTTTAAACTAAAGAAATCAGAAAAACTACATTTTATTTCTACAGCTTGATGCTTCATAGCACAATTCACCTAGTTTCTAAAGAGCTGCTCCTAAATACATTTTTTCACTTCTGAAAATACTTCTGTATTTTCAGTTACATTGCAGACATGTATAGGGACATATTCTGTATCTGGAAAGGTTCAATAGCCTGCATTTCTGAGTCACTGAGCACCCCAGGTCCTGAATGCCAGAGAAACTACAGGGATCAGTACTGATGATAATAACATCGCAAATGTGCTATACAGGGTTACTAAGCACGTAATGGATATTCCAGTCATTGTGGTGTCAGCATCTTAAATCTTTATGGAAGTAATTTTAAATCACTGGGGGAAAAACCCTAAAGTTTTAACTTTTTAAGCACCTGATTCCATTTTTTATTTAAGAGTTCAGGCATCAGTGTAGTGCATTTAAAATGGACGTGAGGCAATATTGCTGCAACCTTTCACAAAGGCTTCTTTCTGTGTTGACAGTCAAAGAACTGAAAAAAATATGTGTCACTAAGGCCCAGAGAATCAATTAATATTGTTTTTAACCACAATGTCTCCTACAGACAGCATTCATAAAAGTGTCAAAATACTTGCAAGAAAATACATCTGCCTAATTTTTTTGCCATTTTTCCCATAAAATCATTGGAAGTTCAAATTGGGTAAACATATTGTTTGCAGGACATCCTGTTTTGTCAATTATCTCCCTTATAGGGTAGATTTTTAATTCTTTGTTTCTATTTAATCAACCTTAAGATCAACACTACAATTATATGAAGGGTTTGGTGAAGTATTCAATCAATTCTACAACAATCATTCCTGAAATGCTCATTTTATATAAAAATGATGGCATTGTAATCATCCTGAGTAATCATTGCTTCACTTATGCACTCTTTCTATGTTTAATATTCCTAAAACTGCAAATATTACAGATGAGAAAATTAACAGAGATTATTAGTAGTGGTTTGTTTAGATGTGTAGGTATAAACCATCATTTTTTTTAATATACATAGAATTATTGAAATATTAATGCACTGAGAACACTGAATTCAGTTCTGTCAGTCTACTTTAAGGAGAAGAAATGAATATGAGTCTTAAAATGATATAAAAAAACCCCATAAAATAGAAATGTGCTTGTTAAATAAAATTAAACAGAGTTTATGTGTCTGTTTCACGGGCACTGGGCATGATTCCACATTCCCTAAGGATACTATACATCACTTTGCTAGTGTAAAGGGAGCATAAATCATATTTACAGTTACTTCATGGCTGCTTTATATTGCCAGAGTCATGTAAAACAGTGCAAGTGTAAATGAAGTTTGAAATAAAAGGAAATGCAAAAAAATTCTGTAAGCACAGGTAAAGCACAAAAGACACACTCATGTATTTCTGGTACTTGGAACTACAGCCATTATGGAAATCAATGGAGTGATTATTTAGTTTCTTTCTTAGGAAACACAGGAACATTTAAAGAAAAAGGGCTTGACTGTTGAGTCCGCTGTGGCCTGCCCCATTTAACCCTGTGATGTTTTTAAAGGAACTGATTTGTTTTACTTTTTGATTTCCTTTCTCTGAGCTCTTTCTTGAACTGATTTATAATTCTTGCATCTATTGCTGCCTTCAGCAATGTGTTCCATAATTCAGCTACCCTTTGTGTAATTAAATTCTGTTTGAATTGCTTATAGGCTTGTACTGCTTGTAAGCCTTCTATCTGGGATCTCTTGTTTCTGAGTTACTAAAATTATACCACTAAAAGTATACCATGAACAATGTAGTTTGACTACTAAAATACCTGTGTCTGAATTCAGACTGAATCTGGGTTAACTAGGCAAGAAAAATCTCTGTAAAACTACATTTCAATTTTGGGCCTTAGAATTTTCTAATGTCAGTAGGTGACAGCTGAAATCTATGGAGATAAAATATGTGACACAATAAACACTCCATAAAAAATAAAATTTCAGTTCTGGTCTGACAACATTTCTCATATTTTCTTAACAATTCCTCTGTCCAAATTTGAATATGCTGTAATGTTTAAAATTCCCATTTGTGCAATTTATAATATACATTTTTATATGCTTTCCCAATGCCCTGATAGTTTTGTTTCTCTTAAAGGAACAGGCTTCTCCCCTCTCCTCCTCCCCCCTTCACTCTGAAAAAAAACCCAGGAAAATATGCCAGTAAACCAACATGACCACATGCAATGATATTTTCAAGAAAACCTCAGGAGAAAAGCATTTCTATTTCATAGCATAAATCTGAGCTCTTGGCCAGCCTTCCGTTTGCAAGTCGCCTGCACAACTCTCATGCTAATTCTCCACCAAACCTCCAGTTTTATGAAAGCTATATTTTATCTGTTTGGTTCTTTGCAATCACATGAGAGTTGAAAAAGGAATATTAGCACCACTCACATTTTATAGTGGGAGTCACAGTACTTGGTTGACCCCTTTTTCAGGTCCTATTGAATTTCCTATACAAAGGAAATGAAAATGTTTTATATTTGCTATAGCAGCATATAACAAGAGGTTTAGTTATTACACATAGAGCTGCAATTTTCTGCCTTTTGTTTCAGTTGTCTGATCTGAAATTTCAAAGCACGATGTTTGTTAGGGTTTTTTTTGGTTGGAGTCTTGAGACACAAGGAACAAGAAACACTGTCATATGTATGCAATTTACTCTGGGCAGGTAACATGGAAATCAGAGAATACAAGCACGGTGTTCACCTTTTGTTATTTGATTCCAAACCTCAGTTAAAATATATTTGAGATACCTTTTCAGTATGGTCTCGTTACTGTAGAGCTCTTCACAAATAATTAAAATGATTAGTGTTAAATTATCCTGCTCCCTTTACCTACCTTCTTTATTCCACCTGAATAAAGGTGGAAAGGGATTTTAGCATTGCAGTAATGACCCCTGAATCATCTCTTCTAATCTGTTAATCTGTATTTCTCTCCCAGTTACTAAAAACCAGTAAAAAACTTTAACTATACCTGTACAAAACAGAATTACCTTCTACTTTGTGTGGCAAGGAAGCAAAGCATAATTCCTCATAAGGAATTTAATACTGATGCAACACAGCCACTGTTGTGACACAATTTAGATGGCTTAAAACCTCTGACTGTGAAATAAAAAAAACCAAAATGTAAAATTTTAATTTGGGGAATTAAGCCATTAGTTTCAATGGATCAGGATTTTACTCAGAATACTTGAAAGGCCAAATATTTGGCAATCCTCAAATAGAAAGTAGGCTATGTGTGCAGACAGGGCTCTTGCACACTGAGTGAAAGAATCCATATTTGGGACAAAAAGATACTACAAATTCTTGTCTCATGTCCTTGCTTGCAAAATGAGTCCAAACAATTCCAATGGGAAATGGCTAGTTTCTTGGCTCAATTATTACATTAGTGATAAATGAAGATAAAAATTAAGAACAGGTTAAATTACAGAACAATGCCAAATACATGCTCAAGAGGACATTGCAGGCAAAATCTTCAAGTTAAAATAAAGTCTAGCTGAATGAAACCTCACTTCTGACAGATGCTGTGAGAACTTGTAATAAAAATTGAGGAAACAGAAGTTGCAAATCTGCATTTCATGGCAGGAAAATTTAAAACATCACAAATAAAACTAAGAGAAAAAGTAGGCTCCAGGTTATTTTTGATTTGTTGGTTGCTTTGTTTGTTTGTTTAGTTTGGTTGGTTTTGGTTTTTTTGTGGTTTGTTTTCTTTTTTCCTTAAGGAAAAAGCAGTAGTATGACTAACAGCTTACATGTGGAGTTTTCAGTTCAACATTATTTGAAATTCTGGAATTAGGATTTCCTTTCAAAATTCAGTGTAATTTTTGTGGTGTTTTACTTATAATCAAACAAAATTTCCAGGTTTTGTGGTTACAAGAAAACTTAAATTATTCCTGCATTTCTATTAGCTTCTTCTTGGTTCTTTGAGCAGTCACTGGCCTGCTTTTCAATCCTTCTGTGCTTGCTGTCAGCGTGGATGCATCCCTACTTTAGCATCAGTAGTTTAATGCAGGGAGCCCTGCAGCCACGGCTATTGACTATGGGACCCCACACCACAGCACTGGTGCTGCCTCAGTGTTTGGCTCAAACATTTTGTTCCTCACGCTGAATTGAATCCTTATCTAGGCAATTATCTAATCTTTATCTATACGCTTACTCCCGCGTTAATGAGCTGCAAATACTACAGACTTATTTGTTGGGTTCTGAATTGTTCCTTTGACTTTCAAAATGAAGAAAACATACAGTGGTGAAAATGAGAGAAATCCAGTCCTGTGAACAGCGCAGAAAAGCAAGACTGAGGTTTGTATTAAGTCGCACTCAAGCATTGGTAACTCTAGGAATGCCTTTTGTAATAGACCATAATGAAAGTTTGAAACAGAAAACCAGTGGTTTTGGGGGCTTGTACTCTGTAGTTTTGTTTCAGACCTATTTGAAAGAAATATTAAAGCATTCTTTTTTTAAAAGAGTTTTGAGGGACTTTCTCTAATAGTAAGCCACTGTCACCAAGAGGAAACAAAGCTTTTTGGTGGTCAACACTATTCCTAACATAGATCATAAATTTGCAGTATATTGAACCATGATATTTTTCAGAATTATCTTTTAGTGTTGGAAAATCTTACTAACTTTCTTTCTCAGACTTTTGAAGGAAAAACCCATAAATTATGTAGATATTGAATAAGAACTTGCCATTCTAACAAAAACACCACACTTCACCTTTCTGCCCCTAATTTCATGGGCAAACAAAAGCAATCCGCTGTTGAAGATATTGAAGCTCATGAACTGAGCTAGGGAAACTGCTCCCCACTGTACAAGTTATTTAAGGGCAAGAAGTAAGATAAAGGTAATTTGAGCTGCAAAAATATTGGGAAGGGAGAGAAAACATTGAAATTTTATGAAGAATGATGGAGGTAAATATTTCTTGGGAATATTTTTTTAATAACTTTTTGGCAGTAATAAAGTGGTGGGATAGTCTCCTCAGTTCCTTCTCTTGTTTGGGGTAGCCAAGCAGTGTATGCAGAACTGTCATCTATGCATTTTCACTGGCAGCAGTTATAACAATATGTCCATCACAGCTGGATTGTTTTTATTTGCTATTCACAGGCAGTTCTGCAGGAGAGAGTTTACAACGTCAGGGCCTGATCTATGGCATACAAGTTGGACCAAATGGGTGATAAACTAAATGTGAATCCATGTAAGCAAAGTAATATATTTTTCTATACACTGTAGCTTCTCTGACAACACTGGCTTTTATTGTAAGACAAACAGGTACAAATTAGTAGGAAAGACAACCTGCTCCACTCTTAAGAAGATTTTGCTTTCCTTCCTTAGCATTTACTTCAGATAAAAATAAACAATTCAGAATGTGACTACATGGACAGCACACAGGGACTTAAGACTACTGGAGCAAGAATAAAGCTGATTTTCAGGCCTGATTTTTTGTCTGTAGCAAATACAAATTCCAATATTACGTGGTGATTGCTGTCACCTACCATTTCCTCACACCTTTCAATGAAGAGGCCATCTGCTGCATCTGCTCAAGATCCTGAAGAAGTTGAGTGCAGCTGTCTGACTAGGGAATATCTGAACTCTCAACTGCCTTGTACTGCCTTCTTGGTCAACAACATTCTGAATTGTTGCTGAGGTATGAGAAAGTGAAAATTGCTTATTCTCAAAAAGACCTTAATCAGAAGGCGCATCTTGATCTTCAGCTGTAATTTCTTATCTAAAACAATGTCACTCATATGACACACAGTAATTTCTGGATCAAATCTAACATTACTTTTGAAATCTTTTAGGAAGGTATTCAACCTTGACATGAAAGCTAAAAGGCATCATGTGCATCACTGAGAATCCAGCTCAGGAAAATATTCACTGTTATAGATTTATTTTATCTTCAATAGTTCTGTATCTGTTGGTACAATCCCACACAATCTTAGTTCCTTATAAAATTATCACTATATATTTTCTATTAAAAATCAGTGACTTTGAATTGTTACATCCATTAAAGAACAGAGAAACATTTGTCTTTCAGTTCACACAAGTGAGTGGAAAAAAAGAAGGTACCAGTCTGCTAAATACCAGTATAATCTTCAAATTGTGATCCTTCAAAATAGAATGCAGACACCACATTCTAGGCAAATTAATGTCTCTGATGGTATCAGATTTACAGAGGAAATGGATACAAAAATTTTGCCAAAAAACAACAGAGATGACTCAGAGACATGTTAAGGAAAATAGAGATCACTTGTCCTAAGGATTTCTGGTTTTGTCTTAGACCTTCTAACTAGGAAATAAAATTATACTTAATAGGTACAACAAAATTTGTGGCGTACACAGGTGTTAATCCAAGGACTTTTTTGTGGGTTTTTTGTTAAAATTAGAAAAATCCTGTGCCAAAGATTAGAACTTGGTTTCTGATGAAAAATGCTGCACTGGATTCAAAACTTTAAAGTAGTTATCAGCAGCAAGAAGGAAGCCTTTAGGTTCCTAGTAAGAGTTTGGTAAATATTAGGTGCCAAAATAAGAGTAACTTTAAGTTCATGTGGATTTGGTGTTACTGTATATAGGTATACAAGTATTTTGGTGGTTGAATTATATTTCTCTCAATTTTTCCAAAAAATGCCCATGATCACTCTTAAAAAATTCCAAAAAGAGAACCCACTTTTTTTTTTTTTTCCCAGGATGTAGAACTCACAAAATACAATCAAAAATGTATTTGAAGGCTTGTGCAATTTTAAAATAAATTACTGATTCCTTCCAGTGGATTGCTCAGCCCTACAAAGAAAAGAAAATAGAGTAATAAAGAACAGTTATGCAAAAATTAAATTCCTCTCTGAGAAGAATAAGAAATTCACTTCTGTGATTTATTAAGCTTTTTACATTTACAAAGGCACATTACAATTCTGGTTTCTTTCATCTCCTCTGTCTATTTTAAAATGTAGAACAAAAGATACATTACAATATTTTGGTGGGAATAATTTTCAGTGGCATAGAATATCTGCATCCAATGACACATAAGCAAACATAAGAATAAATGAAAATTTATAGTGATTAAATTATGACTCTTAAAAGAAAACTCTTGATTTATGAAGCAGCTTCTTGGTTCAATATAGTTAAACAACTCTTTCCTTTTTTTTTTTATTTCTTTTTTTTTTTTTCTCAGGCTCTTTAATTTATTTGACTCTAAGTTTCTTACTGTTTTTTAGCCACAATATGACCTATTATCAGGGTCAGAATTAACCACTGTGAAAAATTTAGTCTTATGTTCTATAAAAAACAATTGAGGAATTCCCTCATCCAGACCATAACTGATCAGCAAGTTAAATGAAAACTTTTAAACAGAAATATGACCTGTTCTCTGGCTTATGTCTTGGAGACAACATTATATCCTTAGATACTGTTTTATGATATATATATTTAAGAAATAGGCCATTGCAAAAGTACCTTTCCAATTTTTTTCTATTTTAAAAGAAAACGATAGTCCTGAGAAACCTAAAAGACAGGTTTCTGTCTCATAACCATTGGAGTAGACAAAACTTAATGATATGCCAACATGAGACACAGCATATTTCCAAATTCTAATGCAAATATTTATTGGACCCTTTGACATTTTTCTTTCTTTTTTAGTTTCACATTTTATCAGTCTAATTATTTATATTTAAGAAATAACTTTCAAAGTTCATAAGGACTACACGAGGACTGCAAATATTTATTTGACCCTTTGACATTTTTCTTTCTTTTTTAGTTTCACATTTTATCAGTTTAATTATTTATATTTAAGAAATAACTTTCAAAGTTCATAAGGACTACATGAGGACTGATTAGGGAGAAAAAGTTACATGTTTACATTTGTATAGTTCACATATGAATGGGGAAAAAATCAAAAAGGGATGAGAAAGTTCTTTACAGCTCTCAGTGCTAATTCAGAAATTCCATAATGGACTGACTTTGCTGAAAAGTGAGTTCATATTTGTAATAAGTATAGGTAATAGATCATTCAATGACCATTCCAAATAATCATTAACTTCCTAGAATTTTACTTCCTATCTCAGTTAGGAGAAGATACTTCCTATCTCAGTCAACCCTGAGTCCTTTTAAACTTTCCTAATTGTAAGACTGTGCTTTCTAATCAGTGAGAACTCTAGAAATATAATGATTAACTACTGATTTCTTTCTCTCACCATAGCTCTATCACATCAGCATAACATTTGCCTGCTAAGGCCAATGGAGGAGGGAGATAATCAAAACATGAACATATAAAATGCTTTTACCAGTTTATTACTCCAGCTGACCTCTTTCCCCAAAAGCTAGGACCTTTGAGAGACCATTTGGAAAGTATATTGTCAATACAAGTAACATTTTAAGCAGAAAGCCTCAACATTAAAAACTGTGAGACAGATGCCTGTGTTGGTGTAAGCAGATGCTATCGGTGCCCATTGCATGTTTTCCCTTCTGCAAAAAGACAGGGGTTGTGGATTGCTCCAAAACGGGCTGAAGCCACTGCCTAAGTCGGTGCTGAAGAAAGCACAGTGAGAAATACCATATTCTGTATGTGGAGTGTCTTTTCTTTTAAGCCAGTTTGATTTGTTTCTGATGCTAAACTCATTGAACAATGTATGCACTGCAAGCTACTTCAATGCCAATGTGACATGTGAGACCAATATATAAGAGAGCTGTAGAGCAGTATAACATAGAAGATAGTGATATTTCCATTCTGCAAAACAACATTTAAAAAAATCTTATTAGTGAAATGATGGAGAAGATTATGCTTATGATCCTGTGTGTGACAGCACTGTAAGCAAGTCTTTCCAATTTTAGCATCACAGTCCATGATGTAACCAAAAAGCAGCAAGTCTAAAACAAATTGAGAAGCTTGATATCTTTGAAGCTTAAGAATCTTTGTATGAGAAACTGAATTATTCTTAAAATATGATTATAATCACGTAGTGATCCATTACTAAATGCATCTGTCTGCTACATGTATTCATTAATATCTGTAGCACTGCAGCCCTGTAAAGCATTAGATTGTTTTATACTAAGCACTATGTAAATATGGATAAAAAGACAACTCTTGTCCCAGAGGACATATTTGTAAAACAGCAGCAGATTGTGCACATGAAGCCCAGCAGAAAAGTTTGTGGAACCATTTTCAGATACTTCCAGTTCTCATAAGCTGTGGCCCAATCAGTAGCATAATGTATGTGAAGTGTGCTCTTAAATCCTGATATCTTCATCTTCAGATTTATGTTCACCACACATAAAACTTCTTAGTTATGTTTTCTTCAAGGTAAATGATTTTTCAATAGCAAAACTATTTTTAAGAGGTGCTGAAGTTCATTCATTAGTAATCACATCCAATTGACACCTATAATGATTTTAAAAGAAGGTAGAAATTTCTAGTGGTGTAGAAAGTATATAAAGAATAAATAAATAAATAAATAAATAAATAAATAAATAAATAAATAAATAAAAAGACTGTCAAATATAGCACATGCAGAACAATTCCAAGGAAACTCATGAGTTTTACAACCTTAGGGAGAATAATTTGCTCATTTAAAAAATTTCCATAGAAACTGTTATATGTAAATTGGCAGTCTAACTGAATAAATCTTCATGTAAGCTAGAATGGGAAGTGATGCAATTTTGTTCAATTTTTGCATTAAATACTGCAAAAGAAACTCCAATTACACTGGGAAGATATTCGTAAAAGTCCTGAAACTTATTGAACTAATACATCCAGACTTCCATGCTTCTGAATTGATTCAGTTCAAGGAAATGCAGTACAGTTAGCATTCAACTTTAATTGCAATGAGGTGACAACATACTGGGTAATGAGTTGTTTATGAGTTGTAGATGTGTTTACAATGAGTTGACAATGTGTTGGATAAAGTGTTCTTCTAAAGTTGTACATCTATTTACAGTGAGCAGTGGGGGAATGTTCATTAGTTGTCGATTTGTTTGTTTACATTGTTTTCGATTTGCAATTGCTATAAAACAAATCCCAGGCTGATGAAGGATGATTGTTTGTGCGCTTTAATGATTTACTGTAGTAGCTTGTCTGAAAAAGTACTTAACTCTGCTTCATCTGTCAGTTCTCACTGCAAAAGCTCCTACTCACAATAGTTTTATTAGCACAGCATGGGCCATTTGTAAGAACATTACGCATCTAAAAAATATTAATGCTTTCCTGTTCAAGTCTGTTGTATTTTGGCTGACTGAGCTGAACAGAATTTCTTCTGCTCTGTTCAAGGTTATATCTTTTAATATGTACCAAGACATTCACTTGAAGCTGTACACATACCATCCCTGGAAATACTTTCCCTGATCTGTCTTAGGAAAAGAAAGGTCATGTACTTTAAGTTAAATTACTTTGTACTTTTTCTCACTGCTGCTACCTTCTCAAAAACAGTTAAAAAAAAAAACAATTTACCATTAGGTTATATTGGGTAACATGACATGAAGAAATATAAATATACATTGGAGTACACTTGTTTTTACGTTACAGAAAATCTTTCAGCAGTTTTCAACAATTTGGCAAAATATATATGACAACATACTTTGTTACTTCAATTGGTGTACGTCAATAATTTCTGTTCAAAACAGATCCAAAAAGGAATTTTTTATTGTTTTGTGCCCAAACTAGTTTTTCCCAATTACTAATCCTGTCATCCAGAACAAGCACGGCCCATGGGTTTTTCATGGGTTTTTTTCTTTATTTCCCAAGAGCACTGTATGACATACACCCTCCCTTTCATCTTCCCTTGCTGTTAATCTTTTAAGTATAAATCTTTGAATAAGTTTTTGCAACTCATCTTATCATGGATTTTTCCAATATTCAAACACATTTCATCCTCAAATGTTTGCAAAAAAATCTCCCAAAAGAGTTGATAAAGAGGTCTAAAAGATGTCTGAGATTTGGATTACATTGCTATGCAGAAAACCTGCTCTACCCAGGCAAAGTGAAGAACTTCTGGAGCTTATCAAAACGTTATTTTGAATGTCCTGAATAATACAAAATTAGTTCAAATACTCTAATTACTAAAATCCAGTCATCTGATAAAATCTCTGCAATCTTAAACACATTAGAGAGATAAGGAAAGCAAAAAGGCCAAATATATAGCATTTAGAAATGGTATGTTGCTGGCTATAATATGAATGCATTACCAGTGTTCTGACTTTTTATCTTTTTTCGTCATTATGCCCTTATCATTAGTTTGTAACTAGAAATTCAACTTTTTGGAATTTATATACTATAATTCTCAATATTTTTCCCCACAGTGATCATGCATAAAGAATGAAAGCTATAATTGCAGGGAGAGGTGCTGGCTCCCTGACATTCCTGCTCTTTGGGGAGTAAGGTTTGGCCACACTGGGGGAAGGAGGAAGAGAAGATTAATAGAAACACTAGATAAACTCTTCCATAATTCTGTCCCATAAAACCAGAAGTTGCCAAACAGCTAATTTTTGTTTTGCCTTGGCTTTCCTAACATGTCATTTGTGATGCTCACGCACTGAAGCTGGGAGGCTGACAAGCAGGGGCAGCATGTCTCCAGTAGAATTTTCCATGCACAGTTCTGTATGGCTCAGCTGGTTTTGTGATCTAAATTCTTAGCCTTTTTAAGGAGAACAAAAGAAAGGGAGATAAGAAGGAAATTAAAAAGGGAAAAGCTCATTCTCCCCAAGTGGAAACATGTATTTTGGCAACTCGATCTTGCCCTTTTCTGTGAAGGACCTCAGTATTAAGAGTGTTGTCCATGTTGAAGCAGTATTAAATCTGCATTTTTTTATCCCACGAACAAACAATGCCTCTGTAGAATCCAGATATGCTCTGTGAAGTGAAACTTCACAGTATGTTTATTCATAAAGAACAACACTGAATTTGATATACCTTTCTATTAGCTTTTTGGGACAGATTAGAATTCTAAGACAGGTATATATGCATTGTCTTTCACAAGCACAATATTTAAAACTAAAATATATTCTTTTTTTATACCACTAGATCGTATTGTACCACATTTATACTATAGTGGGACATTTTTTCATAGTATTGTTGTTTTAATAATCCCAGACTTATATAAATAATATTACTTCTAAAAAAATTTCCTTTATACATAATACTTTATCTGTCATGCCTTATTTTTTCAGTCACCCATTATTTTGTTAGTGGTACTAATTCTAATTCCAGGAAATGGAAAATATTACCTCAAAATCAGCTGCAAAGGCTGAAAAACCTAGTTCAGGATTATTTTCTCTCATTGGGAAATATTTCAACATATAAGGCCAGGTTGAATGGGGTTCTGAGCAATCTGGTCTAGCAGAAGGTGTCCCTTGCCATGGCAGAGGGGTTGGAGCTAGATGACCTTTGAAGTTCAAGGCATTCCAACCCAAGCCATTCTATCATGCTCTCTAAGCTGTTCCTTTTCATATTAGGAAATAAACAAATAAATAAGGAAATAAAGCAGATTTTTATGACAGACAAATAGGGGATCATTTTCTAGAGCATGAATGGAAGGCACTCATAGAAATCCCATTAACAAATAATCAAATCTGTGGGTATGCATCCATTCACATTGCTTTTGAAAATATACCCCAGGATGAATAAATTTAGTATGTACAGTAAGTTCACAGCTGATGCTTTATTGTCCACTGAGCCATCTTTTTCCTCATCTGGGAAATCAGCTATGCACATGTTTTTACATCAAAAAGGAAGTGTTCTTATTTACTAATATGCAATGCCATAAAACTTTGAAAAGAATTTTAATGATATTTGCAAATTAGTTGAGTCTAAAACTCACCTAGCAGCAAAGAATACAGAGAAGGTAATAGAGAAACTGCTGTTCATGTAATTTTCATAGCTTCTTACATATTCATGTTCCAAAAGGATTTCTTTCACAGAAGCTCATGCTCATCTAACCAGACACTTTGTAAGTAAAAATGCATGAAATTTAAACCAGCTTTTCATATGGACATTTTTTTTATGGCTGAGTGTTTTAGCAATCCAGCAGTGGTAGACACCTATAAATGTATAATGTGATGGATTAGATTGTAATGCAGTCTAGATGCATATGGAGGTGGTGTTTGCCCTTCAGTGCAAATCCATTTTAATGTCAAAAAACTCCATTGGAATTAATAGTGCATTGTCCAGGCAAGAAGTAAAATGTCGCAATAGTTTTTTCCTTTGAAAAAAATCCAAATCTTGCCCCTAATTATAATAATTATGACAAAGGATAAAGCTATTTCTAACAAGGAAATACTAAGAAAATCAAAATATCAGTGATTTGAATAGGTTTGGATTCCTGTTTCAAACCTGGTTTTAAAATAAGAACTTTAAAGAATTTGTTAAAGAAGATTTGGTCTCTTCATGATTTGTCAAAGCACATTGTAAAACCAGTAACAGACTTACAGCTTAGACAGACATGCATGAATTTGGGGCATGTCAACCTGGGGAACTTGGGAAAGTTAAAACCAAAATAGCTGAAAGGTGTGAATGTAAAGCTTGTTATGTAAAGTGCTTTACTGTTCTGTGTGAATACGCTCCCTGAAATCCAAAATCCTTTTGAAGCTTTTCAGCAGTAAGACCACCTTGTTTCTCTGCAGGATTCAAAGCCCTTTGAAACTGAGGTCTAAATTCACATGCTTAGGCAACTCAGTTAAACTTTACTGAGAGCCTTCTGGTAAGTGCATCCTAAGTTTAAACCTTACATTAGAAATTATTTTTAATAGGGCAAAAAGCGTCCACGATTGGTTTCACATCTGTGTGACCTATATATACTTTTAGATTATTCATATGTTTAAAATGAGGATTCATAAGTTTAAAATCAAATATCATGCTACAATTCAATGAGCCTAAGAAAATCTTAATGGAACCCTCAGGATAAAAAGGAATAGAGTGACATCCTTTGTGATGTCTCCACCAAAAACCCCGTGCACAAGCAAGTCTCCTAAATGATTCAATATTGTTAGTAACAAACATTTTTGATAATAAAAGTTCCTGATTTTTCTCAAATTCTCAAAAATTGTTAACAAGACATTTTAAAATATAAAAAGGCCTTTCTTTTTTCAGCATTCTGGTTTTAATTTTGAAGGTTTTTTCCTAAGATGGTGAAAGTATTTAATTCAAAATGAAGAAAAGAATGAATAATTTAATTTTACAAAATACTTATATTTAAATTCCTTGGGACTAAAAGTTTCATAACAATAAACCCTTAAAAAGTCCTCCACAGTTTTTTAGATTTGATTCTCTCAGCATATTAATTGGCCATTTCTTTTTATTTTAATAAAGTTTGTTCCAGAATTTCATACATGTAACATTTGGAAAAGCCAAAAATTTCATTTTTTAAGAAAGGTTCTTCTGGGATATGGAGAGAGTTTTCCATTACTGTTGTCGTAATTTAACAGAGCCACCGAGCATCAAAATACCTCAGAGAATCAGGAGGGTAAAAGCCAGAAAACCCATGGGCTGAGATGCAGGCTCTTCAGTAGGGAGAGCAGAAGCCAAGCACACCAGCAAAGCAACACAAGGAATTCATCCACCACTTCCCATGGGCAGGCAGGTGTTCAGCCATGCCCAGGAGAGCAGGGACCCGTCAGGGGTGATTGTTACAAACACCATCACTCCAAATGTCCCCCCTTCCTCCTCCTTCCCCCCACCTTATACACTGAGCATGATGCCTTACGCTGTGCAATGTCCCTTTGGTCAGCTGGGGTCACCTGTCCCAGCTGTGTCACCTCCCAGCCTCCCACGCACCCCCAGTCTCCTCACCAGCCTGGCAGTACAAGCAGAAAAGGCCTTGGCTCTGTGCAAGCCCTGCTAAGCAGTAACAAGACATCTCTACATATCAATTCTCCGTTCAGAACAAATCCAAAATACAGCCCCACACTAGCTACTGTGAAGGAAGTTAACTCTATCCCAGCCAAAACCAGCAAAAACCTAAAGTCACAGATGGACAAGAATGTTAATATAATGGTAAAAATGCCATGTATGCATTCAGATTGCAAAGATTGATTGACAATGAATATTTTAAGTCCTTTTTTACAAACTTTTCAACCTTAAAAAAGTAAATTTCTTCTGTACTTCATTAGTTATTGAAAATCTTTTTTTCCAACACAAACCTTTTCGAAATACAAGTTATATTCAAGCTGTCTGTCAAGTAATACTGTGAGTGCCAACAAGATATTTTCCTCTCTTTTCTAATTGGGTAACACAGCTAATTACTGTTGTCTGTAGAATCATGCTTGATTGGCAGCTTGAATGTAAACAGAAACCATAATTTCAGATGATATTGTATAAACATTTGGAGAGGGATGTGCAAGCATTTCTCTTCAACCAAGAGAAATATATATCCTAGATAATAAAAGTTACCTGTGTATCATAGTTATCTATCTCTGATAAAAATTCTTTCAAAATGTATGAATTCCTGCCAAACGTCCAGAATAGTTTCCAAAAAAAATTTGGCAAGCTATTTATCAAGAAAAAATTGGAAATGTATCATAAATTACACAGAAAATATGAAAAATGAATGTCACAATAATGTAGTCTTTGGACACACTTTAAAGCCCTTCTAGAATTAGGCTATAAAAACTTAAGGAAACAGAGATATAGTCCATAGTACAAAAGCATAACAATAAGAAGACGATACATTTGAAAAGAAAAAATAAAAAATATCTTCTAAAATAGACTACACAAATTAACTTCAGAAGGACAAGGATTGTTGATGGAAGGGACCTGTGTCAGGAATATTAGCAATATGTCAGATTTTCTAACTGTACTCCAGAACTCTATCTGAAGTGTCCTTCATAATACTTTCTGATCTTAAAAAAAGAGAATTGAGTGTATTTGATAAATACACAGATCAAAAGACAAAATACTTGGAACTGGAGAAGGAGGAGGAGATTGAGTCCTGATTTTTTTTTTCCCTGAAAATTTTATTCAGGACATAAGAAGCAGAACAATGCAAAAATCAGTCAAAGGAATTACTATCTGCTTGAAACATTTATTTAGCAAACTGAACTAAACAGTCTTTTCTTCCATCATGTTTTTTTCAACTAATGCTTTACCAAGTTAGATTAACTGCTGTTCCTCAGATTCCCAGATATTTATTTGAATGCTTGAATTTAATTTAATGAAGGTTTTTCCAGAATGTTCAGAATAACATTAACTCATTGAAATTTCTGCTGGACAATTCTAACCAGTTCAAAATGTAACTAAGAACCTGTTAAAATTATGAGCTCTTTTTGAGAAGAAATTTGGAGGCTCTCCCAGTTCTGACTGTTTTATACAATTTGCTGTTCCACCAAAAATACCCAGTATGAGAACTTTGTATAATTTGCTCTCACGATTTTTGTTCATGAAAATGACCTCCCTAAATTTCATATATAAAGAAAAGAAGGGGAGAAAACATATAATTTAAATTATTTCAGAAAAGGACCTTTCTATATATAAAATATTTCAAAAACCCCTCAGAATGAAATATAATGGCAATCCCAAAAGAAGTCTAGTTCTCTCAAAATTTTCTTTGTCTAAGAGAAAAACACCATTATAAAATGCTTTGTTGAATCCAACAAAATATGGAAGTTGATGTTTTCAGTTGTAATGGCCAATTGGAATGTTAAGCAGTAATATTTTTGTTAAAATTTCCTCATTGAAGCTAATTCTAAAGGTTCTGCCTGATTGTTATGAGACATTTGTCTAGAGCCAAAAGATTCTGTTCCTGGTACTCTGTGCTGCAGTGGAACAGCAATGATCTAGAATGCCAGGCATTGTCTCTTGAAAGACATCATTTGGGAGCAATGGCATCTGGCAGTAAATGAAGCAAAACATGACTTTATGTGACAATTCTGGCACTGGATGGTGTATTGCTCTGAATGGCAATTGTAGTACTGAGTGTTTTCTGTTCGTGAAAATTTTGAGAAGTCAAGATACAGCAGCATCCTGTGTGATTTATCCCTTGTGCCTTCTCTCCTTTGAGCCTGGCTGAATAGGTATATCTGAACTGAAGGCCTTGATTTATTCACAAAGTAGGGAGCTCTCACATTGAATTATTCTCTCTGGCCTGTAATGTTTGCTTGTGGTGTGGCAGTCTGTACTACAAAAAACCCCACAACTGTGGTTATCTTATGTGAAAATGACCATTTGCTTTTGTAATAAATATTCTGCATATATAAAATTATACATAGGTATATATTATTTTGATTGCTGTACATTAAAATTGAACTTTTTTTTCACAAATTTAATGTGCAGCTACATGCTCTTTACTTCTGAAAACACAAACGTTGGCTTTACTGCAAATCAATACAATCTCACTACACAAACCTTTTAAAATTTGTGCCATGTACTATTGTTCTTGTATAATTATTTTGCTATGGATAGGTTAATCTCCTGATTTTGAAAATTTATGACACCATGTGGCTTTAGATTTTTTTCAGCTTTATGCATATGTTTAGTATACTGATCTAGATGGAATTGATGGAAATTGAATTAAAATGTGAATATATGGGAAAAACCAAACTGATTTATTAAAGGCCAACAATTACATTACATAATGACTCAGCTGAAATTGATGTGATATATCTGCTAAGAAGTGAATCTGCTTTCATGACTGGAGACTGATAGCTCAGCAGGAAGAGGAAGCACATGGGAACTGCTCGCTCACAGCAGGCAGCAGCAGCTGGCACACAGCAGCCAAGGAGATTGCAGAGGGGTTTCCCACCACAATGTGCAGAACAGAACCATGACCACCTAATCTGCAAAATACCTCCTAGGCATGGACTCACAGGGAGATCTCAGACCTAAAAAAAATACTAACCTTATTTGGAAAGGCTTTTCTCTGTAAAAATCTTAAGCATATCACAGAGTTCACAGTCCTGCCCTGCTCTGAAAAAGAGCCAAATCCCTCTTTCATTCTCAAATAAGATGTTTGTCCATTTGTCAGCAGCATGTTTGGTCAGAGATTTGGGTACTTCTATATACCCATTTTTATACTTCTATATAAACTAATTGTTTAAAAAAAAATGCAGCATAGAAAAGGAAATTAAATTCAAGCTTTTACACTATTAATTCACTGACATCAAGGACAACAGCTACAGATCATCTTCTGCTATCTTTGCATAAAAGCTTCTTTCTGCTTTTATTAAACATTGAAAAGAACTTTAAAAATGCAAGATAAATAATGTACGGATGGCTAGAAAAAGAAAGAACTTTGCCATTTCACTAATAAATTTTACTTGATGTGTAATTTGTATTCCAGATGAGGTTTACATTAGTATACATCTTGCTCTCTGATCCAATTGTAATTGATGTTTACATCAGCAGGAGATATATCCTCAATATGGATGTTATATTTCCTTCCACAAACCCCTCCTTATTCATACAGCACATCAGAATTTCTTTTTACACCCAAATATTAATACTGATTCCACCAGAACTTACTTTCCTCATGAAACAGCAAAGACTATTTGGAGGGGCTAAGTGACTTCGTTTTACTCAGTGTAGTAAATATCAACTGCAAGGTGAGCTGACCAGTACTGACACTATTGTAAATAAAAGGGAGAAAACTTAGTGAACCTTGCAGCCTATTTTCTATTAAAGGAAATTTTTAGAATGCAAAGTTAGACGTTGCTACCTGCAAAGAAGACTCAGGGCTGATGAATGCATGTAAGTTTTACAACTATGGGTGTAGGTCAGTTGGTTGTATGCTTTCAAATCTTTTAGCTGATAAACATTCTTCAACAATCCTATTATAAGTAGAAGTGGAGAAATTAAACATATATTGCTGAAACCTATCTTATTTAAAATCCACAGAGCAGAAAGAAAAGGTTTAGTCTCAAACACATTTGCTTATACATTTGACACTACTTCTTACTTTATCAATTGGGTTTTCTCTGTGGAGGATAAAACCGAAGAATACATTTAGAAACCATTTTTGATTTATCATCTAGGAACCGTCCTAGATCAGACATTCTCCTAGCAAGACACTGCACAAAAGATACCAGCACTGTACCACTTTATTTCCTTCCACTACCAAAAAAAAATAAAAATTAAAGGTGTTATGCTTTGGGAATACAACATCTTTAATTAGAAATCAAGTCAACCAATGAAAACATTTTTTTTTGTGTATTCTCTATCTGCTAACTAATTAGTTGTTGCTAGTTAAAAAAAACCCAAACCTAAACTAATATTTCAAGTCTTTTTTTCTGCACATAATACTAAATCAAATGAGTTCTGAGCATTGAACAACCCAAAGACAAACAATTGAATGAAGGTCATATAATATTGAAGGAAATAATTCAACAAGATGTTAAAGAAAATAATTTACTCCCAAACATAAGTTAAGATTGCAGTTGCTGGCTGGTAACTACTGGAGATGTTTCTTTAGTAAGCACATTTTTATAAGCAGCAGTCTGAAATACAATTTATTTCATTGTATTTGGTCACAACTCACCATTTCCTCTCAAGATTCTATTAGGAAAATTGCCTATTGGAATAGCCATGGAAATTAAAGGAAAGCAAAATTTTCTATGGTCTGTTATTATCTAAATAGAAGTTGTTTTAGAGCATTGTTTCATCTTGCAGACAGAAACATAATGTCCAATGATAGGCAGAAGTCAGTAAAGCCCAACCTGGAAATAAAAGGTAACTTTTGATGGTGAGGACAATTAACTATTGCAACAATTTTTCAAGTGATAGAGTAATCTTTTTATCACTTTGAATCTCTAAATCAAAATGGGTCGGTTTCCAAAAGACAATCTGTTATACCTCTGTGGGTTACTGTGTGCTATGGGAAGAATGAAATCTCTGATCTTTTTTGTGCAAGTCAGATAGCATTATCACAATGCAACCTTCAAAATATATTACTGTATTTATTTAGCCTTCTAAAATTCAAACTAATGTTAACAGGTCTTTTTAAAAAATTTTTTTTCTGTATCCTGATCTAAAAATGACTGTCATGTTTGTGACATTGATAGAAGCAGCATTCAAACACCACCCATTTTCTTTGTTACAATCACTCAAATGTCAAATAGGGAGTGGCTTCTGCCTTCTGCCTTGTTGTTGTATCAGCCACAGGTAATTTGTAAATAACAGTGACTGGGAACGCCAAAGTTTGTCCTTGTAACAAAAAGGAGACAGCTGAAGAAAGGAGGCGGGGGAAATTCTGCACAGTCAATGCCAGTTTGGGGATCTGTCGGTATCAAATTATCATTTCCATTTTGTCTTGTGATTGTAACTTTCATTGTGAATTAGAGCATTCATTCTGCAGCA
This sequence comes from Emberiza elegans, assembly GCA_024865655.1. Taxonomy (NCBI): domain Eukaryota; kingdom Metazoa; phylum Chordata; class Aves; order Passeriformes; family Fringillidae; genus Emberiza; species Emberiza elegans. The sequence continues at coordinate 24,437,498 of JALJVW010000139.1, read as the reverse complement.
GCATCTTGACACACAGTGAGGGAATCAAGATAGTGTGTGACAGAGCAATCAGCAGCTGAGCTGAACCAGCGCTGAGGGGCTGCTCTTTACGAGAGCAATGACATCCGGGCTGTTAGAGCCATTGACTGTGGATAGCTGCAAAGGCAATGCAGCGACAAGGATGGCAAAGGTTTGGAGCTGAAACCTGGACCTTTCCTGCTCGCTTTCAACTTCTAGCAGGCAATCCAGGTGGGAAAAGAGAAAAAACAATCTTCCCTGAGCAAGGCAGGCCATCTAGCAGCCGAGGTAATAAGACCAGGCAAAGTACCACAGGGGATCTGCTTGATCTAAGTCAGATGTAGATCAATCTTAGGAGTCCCAGGTGTAGCAATATCTACTCTAGACCGCAAATCAAGAAAATAATGTTCTTCATACAATCAATGTTACTGCAAATATCCCCATTAAAGAAGATAAGAAGAGATGTTGAGGAAAGGTTTCATTTTCTGTCAATTCTATCATTAATTTTGCTACTTCAGTAATGGCATTGAGGGAGTTTTGTCCCCTTTAATTGTGGCAAGAAGCAACTCATTTTGCTATATTCATCAGAACACATTACAGCTCATGGCTGGAGGGAAGGAAAGTTTCAAAACTAAGAAATGGCCAACTGCTGTGTAACATTATGTCTTTTGTCTGGTGGTGCAACTGGAAAACCCCATCCTAATTATGAGTGGAGCTATTGTCCATTCTTTCCAAAAAAACCACCATTACATAGTAAGATATTTATTCCAAAGAAACACTTAGAATATTGTACCATCAGAGCTATTATTATTTTGAGCCAAATCACCTATGTAATTTTTTATTACCTTTGTCAATCACATTTATTAATTGGGGATTTAGCATGTGATATACAGCAAAATGTGTGAAATAATAATTTTTTAATATAGAATACATGAACACATGGTGACTGCTGAAAACCATATATAAATGAAATGTAAAATAACTCATTAGTTAGAAAACATACCCCATAAAATCCTTTGCTAAGAAAGTTGCTATTCTATAGGTTTGTTTGAAAATAATTTTCTAGTAACTGGTCTTTGCAATTTTATAGTATTAAGAATTACAGATGAGTTTTTCTAGTTTCAGCTAAAGATATTGCAATAACAACATCAAAGTCCATGAAAATCTCTTCATCTAAGGAGTATTAGAAAAAAATAATTATTAAAGGAATGTGCAGGTAGATGGTATGAAAAATGAAGCCCTAATCACCTGGGTGATCTGGGTTGTGAAGCACAGCAGGCTTCCTTGTTTTATTGAGTCAGACTACATTTCAATGGTTACAAAGCACCACTGTCCAACTTCTTTTTCCTTCTGCTAAATTTCTCCTCATGCATCACCACTGAAACCAACATTTTGCCAGTGATATACAGGAAATCATTGCCACTGAAAACTGTGTTTTTACATTTTAAAACCTGATTTACAAACTTTATGTCTTTCTCAACTTTCTTAGCAATATTTCCACTGAGATCTGAATATAGACTAGTGGCTTTTTTCTGCTACAGAGCAAGAAACAAAGGAAACTCTCGTCCTTGGATCAACAGTCCCTTGTGAGGAATCCATCCATTCAACTGGCTTGATCAATGAGCCATTACAGAGGTAACTATTTCCTTTTTTAAAAATGACAAATTCTTCAACTCTGCAAAACCACTGTACAATTATATACAAGAATACAAATATGCAGAAGTATATGAGAAGAAAATAAAGGCCATTTTAGTATCATAGTCTTCTAGCCCAGTCAGTGGCTGCTTGCATTTTTTCTACTTTTAAAAGTAAGAAGATGAAAGTGGAAAGTTGATGGTATTTGCTGGTTTGCTGAGAAAATTAATTATCTTTCATATATCATAGCACAAAACCCCTGTAGTATAAATGAAGGACTAAATTATTTCTGAACAGTTCCTGAATTATTGCACATCTGATAAGTTCAGTATAAGGAAGAGGCACAATTTGCATTTTTGGCTATCAGGTCTGCAGTTCAACCTCACACGTTATAAAATACTTTTTCCTGTCATTATTCCTTCTCTTTAACATATATCTATGTAAGCATGGTGGTGGCATCAAACTCTGATGTATTTGATGTGGAAACAAAATCTGTCACTGTTAATACTGTTTTATTGATCAGAGGCTGTATCCAGACTGGGTCAGGCTTTTTCTGTGTGCTGTAGGTTTGTACCAAAAAACATCATGCATCATCGCTCATGAACTTGTAGGCTGCTCTCCCTGGAACCCAACGTGTTTGCCTGCTGAGAACAGGATCATCTCCCTCTCAGATTTCTGAAAGATCTGTACATGAAATTAAAAGGGTGATATTTTTAGAAGAAAACTAACAAGTGTGATGCTGTTTAATTATGAAACGAGGAAGGGAAGACTTTATGACAGAAAGCTAAAAATTTAGATATAAAGTGTAAGAAGGTTGAAATGCAGTGTGGTTTTACCAAAACTATAACCTAACAAGATGAAAAGGTAGCATACCTCATAGATAAAAGAAATACACTAGACTTCATTTTCATTAAAACCTAGATAATTCAGTTAATTCTACGTTGCAAGATATTTTCAAACAAAGATTATCAAAGAAATGGAAAGCCTTGTCTTTTGAGAGCAGTCTTTCAAGCATGGCTTTTGAAGTTGAAAGAAAATATGGTTATTGCCTACAAAAAAATCATGTGTACATGCCAGTGATAGAAAAGAGCCATTTAAAGATACAATACATTTAAAGAACATTCACTGATGCCAAAATCCATTTAAAGGAGAATAGAAACTTTCCAGCTGTCAGAGCTTCTGGGTCTGTCTTCCAATGGAAGAAAATGGGAGAGTCGGCTTCTGGGAAGGTCTTGGCATTTCTGAAAGAGCTAAATAATGCAGTCCCTGGAGAAGCAAAGTGCTCCACTCAGTGGCTTAGGGTCTTTCTAGTTTTACTCTCTGAAGAAAGAAAAAGAGAAGAAAAAATTGTGTGCAAGATGTGAGCCTCACTTTTACATGTCTCTTACTTATTTTCATTGTAATTGTAAATATTCCTTCACATGTTCATACTTAAGAAACTTTTCTAGATACTTCTAATTAGAATTCAAGGCTTTTCCTTTAATCAATATCTCCCCCCCAAAAACACCCAGTGCAAGTATCTGAAGGAATTCTTTTTTTTAACTGAAATCTCTCCTGTAGCACCTACACTTACATGAGTAGGAAGTAGAGCTTCAGTTCGTGGAAGTTGTGGGGAATGCAAGATTTACCACCATGAACTTTTTCAGTCATTGGGGCTGTCCTGGCTTTATTTTAGTGATGAAAAATCTCATTTCATGGGCTTTTTTCAGATTCCAGGAATGAACTAATGCTAATTAATGGTTGTGAGCTAATCCACTAGCCAGCAGATTTTGTAGGACAGTAAATATGACCTTGTTGTGTTTCTTGGCCTTTAGCTTCAGCTGACTTCTTACTCTATAAAAGTATAAAACTTTGACCAAAGTTAACCAGTAGGTCATTGTTGAAGGTGCCATTGTTTTGTGCTAGAGGATATGTAAAATGTCTGCCTTCTGGACGGTATGCTTCCTGAACTGTGAATGACACCACTGAGGGAGATGTGAAGGCTTCAGTACCAGCAGCTGATAGCATGTGAGGGCAGTAAAAGATATTCCTCTCCATGACATCCCTTTCCTGGTATCATTGGCAATGAATGGGTGTAATAATTAAAGAATCTCAACAATTTCAAATGGAAGGATTTTTCAATGGAATTTTTTTTTGTGGTTTTGTGACTGTGACATTATGATACGTACAAGTTATGCCATGGGCCTCACATGACACACATATTTTTATTAGATGGATTATACTTTTGCCTTAAGCCTTGTCCCCTACCCCAAATAAGACCCCGTTACAATAGGGACTGGATAAACTTGTAGCTTGATGAACCTTAACCAAAAGGAATTCTTAGTTCTTAGTTTTTCCATAGACCTTTACAAATTTCATCGCCCTTACTAGTTTAAAGAATTTGCACCAGAAGTTTTCATGCTCTGGACATCTTCCTTCCATTTGGATACTATGCTGTAACACTTTGAACAGGTTGGTTTTTAAGGCAAGTGGTGAAATTTTCAATGTTTTCTTTTTCTCATTACATTTATTCAAATATTCTTCTCTCTAGTTACCATTGCCCCCATCAATCTAAGTTTCCTACTCAGCTTCTCAGTTTGTTACTTTTTGGCCAAGACAGGAGGGAAAAATAAGTTTTTGTCTGTGATGACAGTAACAGACACGTAGCATTTCAACCATAATGAATTCCATAAAAATATATCCCTATCCAAATAGCCCTAAATATTGCTTAAGGTTTGATTTAAACAGATTCAAGCCTATTTCTCTTTCTTTAGCAAAGTCTCTCTAAAAACCAGCATTCCATGTCCTGGTAATCTGTTGTTTGAAAGAATGTATGTCTTTATGCAAATATCTTTCAAAAACTGCTTGACCAAAGTGGCTTTAGAATTCACTTCACACATTCTGAAGCTATAACATTCTGACATATTAGTTCACTTGAGTTCTGAATGGTTCACGACTCTTCATTTTCCAGCAACTCAGTGTTTATGGCATGTGCTCAATTGTTTTAAGGCATGACTAAAAAGTGTAAAACTGGTCTATGAAATCGCTAGTTCAGAAAAAATTCTCTGCTCTATTGAATTCAATAAGCAGTGTGTCTATTTACTTTCTCTGTCTATTACTTTTAAAAAAAAACCTTTTGAGTGTTTCAGAATTGTAGGGTTGGAAGAAGTACTTAGAAATACCAATTTTCTGTATGCAAACTTCATGGTGCAGAAAACTTTTTTTTTTTTTTTAATGTGGAAATGTGGGTCTCTACAATAATTACAGCTTTGCAAAGCAATCCACAGAATTTTACCTGCCTCCTCAAAACCACTGAGAGAGAGGAAAGATGAGGAAAAATAGCCTATCTCTATTCATCATCCTGCAGTAGGGAAAATAAAAACTGGACAAAGCACTGTAATTTGAAGTTTGAGGACAAAAAGACATAAAATTCTGCTTCCCTAGAATAGTACATACAAAATCCCTTCTCTTCAAAGGCTTCTTCAATCTGTACGTCATGAAGCCACATTGAAATAAATCTTTGAAACAAATTTCTCCTTTGGACACTAACAGCTTCTTCAAATAATCTGTTTTCCTTAATGATGAGAGGGGTACAAACTTTAAGAAAAGCAGCAGATGTTTAATGGCCATTTTAAACTAATTGTATTGACTGTATCCTGTTGAACTGAAGAATTGTATCCATTAGAATTCTCTTGTATAACATTCTGCCTTTGCTGACATTCTCTGTAGTAGCAGTGGAACTTCCCTGATCACTTAATAAAGTGAGATATGTCAGATTCCCTTTTTGACTTCAGCTCTCCCCAGTCATGAGGAAGACATGATAATTAAAAAGAAAAAAAACAAAGAACTGTATGAGTTGTAGGCTTTTGATAAAAAAAGCTGCTTTTCAGTTGTATTAAAAGTGTCAACATCGACTAAATGGAGAAATAGATTTTCTCTTTGTGATAGGTTTAAAAAATTGAATGCAAATGCATTTTCAGTTTCAGTACAGGTAGAAAGAATGATGCCTAGTTTTACACAGCTCTGCTAGGCAGGTACATATGCATCACTTGAAATGGTGTCTAATATTCCACAGATGGCAATTACTTGCAGAGGAATGGCTAGGGACTTAATTAAAAAGGCTGAGAGTTAGCAAAGTAAAATGCTGCAGAAGGACATGAAAAATCTATACATTATGCAAGACATAGAATATTTAGGAAGTTAAACGTGTCTTTTTACATTTTCCCTTCATTTCTGCACAAAAGGTTTACTGTAAAATAAAGGTTAGTTATGCCATGTTTAAAATTGTATTTTAGCTAACTGAACCTACTACACAACAAAGCAAAATATATTTGACTACACAATATTGATTTTACATGAAAGCACATCAGTTAGTAAAATGCAAAAACCAATAAAACATCACCCCTGGCTGGAATAGATATCTCTAGATACAATTTATTTTTACATTTAAACCAATTATTGGGCTTGTTGCATTTAAAAATGTGCACCATATATCCTTTCAAGGACTTTTTTATTCAATCAAATCAATTGCATTGATCTCCATATTCCATATTAAACACCAATCTTAAATTAAAACTGACACATTTTGAAGGCCAAAGTACAAGTTTCTAAGCAGAAATAAATTCTACAAGGCTTTCTTTGTGTGTTTTTTATGCCCAAACATGAATACAGATATTGATTATGTTTTAACACACAATTTATGAGCTATTTCAGTGCTTATTTCTTCCTAAAATATGTCCAATAATACAAACTTACAGAAGCAGAATGCTCCCTGAAGTTCTTTCTGTTGCATTGGAATATGATGATGATTTTCACAAATAATTAAATGACAGAATGGAAATAAATCCTTAGGCAGAATTGTTCATGAAGAATCTATGACTAACAGGACATACAACTAACCTACCACTTGTTGAAATAATCACTTGTTGAAATGACATAGGGACAAGATTTGTTTCTTTTGAGCATTTTGTCAGAACAGTTCACGCTGACCTTGAGCCTGACCAAGTTGTTTTTGCTCCCAAATGCAAAGCAAGACTGTAAATTCAGAGAGCCTATTCACATGGACAAATCTGTTAGGCATAGGACTGGTGCTAAGTATTCTCATGGCCTTTGTCCACTGATGATAGGGGCAAAACTCCAATTTCATACAAAGAAGCCAGTGTGTATATATCCAGCTGCCTTTTCCCCTTCCGGCATCACCTCTCTATGCCTGGTAGAAAAACAGCCATGTCACCTGGAAAGGGCTTCTCACTTCTCCCTGGCTTATCAGTTTTCCAGCTTTTAAAGCTCTTTTGGCATTGTTTCTACTTCAGAACTTCTATCTCCCAATAGATTTCAATTAGCTTTAAATGCTTTATTCAAGTCTCTGAAACTCTCCAGAGTTTACATAGAGTTTGCACGAAAGTAAAAGAGAAAAATGCAGACTTTAGAAATATTTTAAATATTCAGGATGTTCACTGTCCTGTTCACACCTCTCCATCTCTTCATATTGTTGTGTGCATATGTTGCAGTCAAATGAACAGCATAAGAACCAAGGAGGGAATTTGTCAAATACTCCAAATAGCTGCACATCACTACAGATTATGACTGCTTGGATTTAGGGAACATTTTTTTGGCTGAGGAAACATTCCAATGGGATAGATTAATCTATGTAAACCACACAGCTCAGCTGAAACTGCTGTTCAGCATTCTAAATTGCCACCTTCGTCTTCTTTCAGCACAAAAATGTGCATTTCTTCCTATAATAAAGATATTTTATAATAGCAATAAGGCAACTCCAGGGTGTGCGGTTATCACGAGATAATCATACCCTGGAGGGATTGCAGATACTTGGCTGTGCCTCATAACACCCCATGTGTGTGTTTATCTCATGATAACCCTACTCTCTTTTGTATCTTATTGCCTAATTATCCTCTGCTAATGCAAAATACTAATTTTTTTGTCTGAAACAATATGTGCAAGAATGCATTGCTAACAATCACTGGAGGACATTGACAAATAATGCTGTCACTACTTTGTACTCTCTTCCAGCCAGAATAATGCTGTCACTACTTTGTACTCTCTTCCAGCAAGAAATTTACATAAAGAACCAACTTTGGATATTTTTTTTCTGAACCAATTAAAATTCTTTAAGGTAACATCAACTAAAATATTGGAAGCAGGCCAAGTAAATATCTCTAAAAATTCCATGTACATTCTTATATGAGATTTGTATAGTTTTACTTATACGAAATACCAAATTTCTTTCTTAGGCATTTACATCTCTCTACATTTCTAATTTTAATACACAGAAGGTATTTTCTTGACTGTTGCTTATGGATCCTGAAGGGCGTCTTAGGATCCCCATCTGATATTTATCTGAGGATAAATTTTATTTTATTTAATCTCCATATAGGGAGTGCTAGCTATGTTTCAGACACCATTGGGAGATATTCAGAGAGAGTAAAGTTTCTGGACCTCTCTTAAGGAGATAGACATTTTGTTCATTGTAATGTGCAAAAAAATGAGCTAAATCTGTTTTCCACTGATGCTGAAATTTCAGGATAATGTGCAGTAGCTCGTTAGTTGAATCAATGTCATAAAAATCATATGTAATCACAATTCATTGAAAATAAACAAACTAAAAAATTGGTTCCCATTTTTAACTGATAGATTTATTCTGCAATTTAAGTGTGAATATTAAAAAACATTGTAAAAGGTAACCTAACGCATAAAAATAGTATGTATAAGAATTGTCTTTTCATCATTTAATAAAAGCTGTATCAATTGAAAATCATTGACTGGTCAAATGATAATCTGACATATTAAGATGACATTAAACTCCATGAAATGTAGCAGAAAAAATGCCCTCAAAATGCAAAATGATAGGTTAATCCAAGAGTTTAAATTATACAGTTATTCAGTTCATCATTTTATATTAGTAATATTACTGAATTTTATTACACATAGTGTATTCATATGTCCAAACACTGTATGAGTTTTAAGCAATTTCAAAGGGTTTTTTCCATGGACCATTCTAACAGAATAGAAAAAGAAACCTGTAGACTATTCAGTAATGATAAAGAAATACAGGACAAGTTTTTATGTAAACAGAAATAAGAGAGGACAAACAGTACAATATTTTTGGAGAAATTAATTTGGTACAATGACAAACACAATAAAAAATGCAATCCTGAGAAACCACAATATGACATTTTATATATCTGTCTTATATGTGTGTGTCTGTGTTTGGTTTATATCTATGTAGGTAATGTGCATTTTTGGTTTTATTTTGTGTTTTATAATATATTATTATTTTCCATACTGTTTGCAGTGAACAAATTCTACTTTTAATAGCACCACCTGTGTAGATCTGCAGGCTTTGGACTCTTCCTTCCTTTGTTGTGAGCTACAGCTAATTAAATCAAGATTTTTTTCCTTTTAGAATATCTATTTTTACATAAAACTCTGTTTTTATGTAAAATTGCTTTCATGTTCCCTGTCCTCCCACTCAACCAGTTCTGAAAAGCACGTAAGTTTATCTCTCTTAACATTGCTTACGGATCTCATTTCTCAATGCTTTGATTATTTTAGATGGCCTTCTCTGAATTCCAGCTTCCTGGTGCCAATGGGAGAGAATTTCCTTAATACAGCTCTCCTCAGAATTTGCTAGCTCTGTGGCTGCCTTGCCTGTGGCGTTCCTGGCAGCCCTTGCCATGGTATGCTCTTGGAAAAGGAATCAAGGGACATATTCCCAATGAGCGTATACCAAAAGAATTATAAAAAAAATACCTCTAATACAGGATGAAGTTGATATGCAAAACCCTCACTAATCATAGCAGCTGCTGGTTTAGAACAAAGATCTGAGCTCACAGTCTCCTTATCTTAATAGAAATATGCCTATCTGTGAGGCAGGAAGGGGCTCAGAGAGAGCTACATGCACTAGAATTAGCAGGATTTTCCCCTACAGTGGCCTCTATACTATTATTATTGTTATTATTAATTATATACTTGAACTGATATGTATTTGCTGCCTTGAAGATGTCATTCATAAAACATATTTAGTAAGAGCTTTATAAATAAAGAATAGTCTACTATGTTAGCCCTGTCTTGAATTCTCTCCTTTTTCCTTGCTTATGCCATTAAAATTCATCTTCACCTTTAAAATGGACATCGATATGCCAGCAATAATAGAAATCACTCTGAATAGCCAGACAAAAAGTTTTGTGCCCTACAACACGGTGGGAAATCTACCTGAAATCTTCCTGATCAATTGGAAACTGAAAAGAATTGGACTTCAGTTGCTACAGTCAGGCTTTCACCAGTTATATCACCTTTCTTGGAGAATTTTGCTAGCCTTTACCTTGAGACACACCTTACTGACAGACTGCAGAACTGCTCCTCCTCCACAGAAATAACATTCTTCCTGCCAATATTAACATTAACTTTTGGCTAACGTTTAATTATGACTAAATGAAAATAGTCCAACAACTTTCAGTGAAAATGTTTATCATTAAAATTTTCTCTTGTGCAGTATGAAAAAGAAATTGGATATGAAATATTTTACTTCACAGAACATTATAATGCATGTGCACCTGTGCAGCTCTTCTGTAATTTTACTTTGTCAACAAAGATTTAACATGACTGTTTCTTACCTAAGCAATGGGGGCACAATGATATCTTAAAGTCTCTTATAATAATTCTTAGTGGAGAAGCCCTGTTTTAGCACATGTCATTGTCTACAGTCTTTTTTCATTGAGTAGTCTTGCTTCTGTGACGCTGTTTCATTCTAAAACTATTCATAGTCAAGATGTTCTAGGAATATTACAAAAATATACATTTAATGAGTGTAATAGCAATGGCTTAAGGAAAACTTTTTAATATTTCCTTTTCAATGTGAAAAATTAATTTTGAAATATCTGAGTTTCTCATCTTAAAATGTTGCATTTGTCATTATTGTTAATAAAAGGTTATTTTAAAGAGTAAGACATCATTATTAAGGTCCTTCAAAATATGCCACTCTAAATTTCAACTCAGCTGAACACCAATATATATTTAGCAGCTAAGACACCAAAAGATACACACACATAAAGCTGACTCAGATTTGCCAAGGATGGCTTCTCAGTTTATGTTGTTACCCTCAAATCTTGCAGTAAAGCAGTTGTTTCAGTTTCCGTGTGGTGAGGATTTTCTCCTATATTCTGCTATCTTTACATACACTTACTGTGCTGGACTTATTTCAACAAAGCACTTAAGCATATATGTAAATTCATTCCTTCCCAAATATATGTGAATTTGTGCTTAACTGTAAACATATCCTTATGCTGCATTTTCTTCAGTGAAATGTAAGCGCTTGTTGAGGTGCTGTTGTAGAACAAAGATCCAGTGAGGGCACTGCTGGCCTTAGTGAGAGATTAAAATCAGGGCCTTACCTATGTTTCAAGAAATAAAAGACAATAAAGTATTTGAAAGGAATGAAAGACACCAAGACCTCAAACATTGTAATACTGTTCCTCTGCTTTTCACATTTGAAGGAAGAAAATTCAGACTGCTAAGCGAATACATATAAATTAAGATTATTGAGCTAGCATTAAAAAAAATCCATTCTGGGTTGCAAGAGCTATAACTCTGGGTAAAACTTGGCATTTTCTTCTTCTGTGTCTCCAAATTTTGCCACTATTCCAGATATTATTAATTCTTTATTAATATTCATTTATTAATGTTTCCAATCACCTTTTCATCCTACATTGCTATTAGAAACAGCCCAGAGAGTAGATAAATTTTTCAATAGAACTGCATACATGTGTTACAAAAATGCTCATGTTTTCATCACTGTTCCTACTCACATTTCAAAATGCAGACTTTCTTACCTCCAGGGATTGCCAGAGAGCTTCAGTTCTTGTGGATGCATGATTTTCACAGCAGATATCCTGAAAACATTAGAGTTCATAGAAACCACAGAGATTCTATGATTCCTGGAAGAGATGTGGCCAAACCACATTCCTTTGAGTGAAAAGTGGATCCTGGTGAGACAAATATGGTCTCAGAATAACAAAACCGGTATTACAGAATTAAAAAAAAAAAAAAAAATGCAAAAGCCCCCAACTAAACAGAAACACAAAAACCCAGAAAACTACTTCTAAAAGTTATGTTACACACTGATTTTCAAATCTCTTGGAGGAAAAGAAATAAAATTTATTTTGCACAACACCGCCCTTTATAACTTTTTAATAAGTAAAAGAGTGATCAGTGAGAAATGCTGCCCATCTGCTCTCTGCTCCATTGGCCTTTGCTAAGCTAAGAGTGGAACCAGTTGCTCAGATGAAAAGATGGGGAGGGGGTAAGACATGAACAAATACAGCAAAAGGGAATTTCTGTTCCAAATTAAACTCCATAGTTAGAGAAAAATGCTTTAAAACATTTTTCAATATATGGATATTTCCTTCAATTCCTAGGATTCACTGGCTGGACCATACTGGAGAAGTAGCCTAAAGACAGTATGCTGAAATTTTTCTGTAGTGTCTGGAATGACTTTTTACATTTTGAAAAGGTTTCACTTCTGCATCTGGGAGCAACATTCTTTTGTTTCCTGGAACACCTACACCACAATTTGAACTGTCACTCACAGAGCTTATTTGACTTCCCAGCCTAAGATTATTTTTCAACCCTTCTTTCACAAACATTCTTGTTCTTTGTTCTTGCTCTATTATATTAAGAAATAAATGTTTGCCATGTTTAAAGGCTTCACCTGGTTATGCACACTGAACAGCAATGCCTCCTTTTTTTATCCAGCAATTTTGTCTTAGAAAGGATTAAGGTCTGTGAATGCCAGACCACCTTGGACACATAGTTGCAGTCATTTTTTGCACTTAAGTCTTCAAATTAGGAGGCGCTTGTCTGTGTAAGGTGAAGTTTAGGATATGTCTACTTCAGAAAAAAAGCTTTTCAAAAGAAAACTACCTTTTCTTGAGCAGTGCAAAACCATTTGCATCCTTAATTTCTGTGATTTCATTTCTTTTGGTATTTCCTAATGCATGAAAACATGAACAGTTATAGTAAAGATCACTAGGCATCAGAAAAAAATGCGAGTCATATTCTAATCCCAGAGGAAAACCATGTTTACATGATGAAACCCTTGCTGTGGAAAGGGTTGGGAATCTTGGTGGGTGGAATCTCTCATTGTCAGAACTTTCAGCAGAAGAGCAGCTGCAGATACTGAAAGCATTAAATAAAAAATTACCAACAAGCTGTCTTACCTGTGTGCACTCCACAGAAAGGAAGGGCAAACATGAGCAGGTAGTGCTTGTACATCAGTCAAAACTATGACAGCTACGGTGTAACATCTGACAACACTGACATGTGCTGCACTCCCTAAGATATTCCTCTAACTGAACCATAAAGAGACAAATAAATTAGTAATAGTACCTTGCCTGTCAATGTCCTTTCTTGCAGGCTTCTCGCACTGTTGATTAGCATTGTTTGAAGTGGTTCATCAATATGTTTACTTTCAGAGGAAAAGAGAAGAATGCTGCATTCTTTTATTACCTTGAAAAAAAAAAAAGCAAAATAAGGGGCACCTGATGCCTCATGATCACATATTCATTTCTAAGAAAAGGACAGACAAAAATCTGTATAATGCTTTCATACTAGTCAAACAGATCAGATTTTGTCTTTATTCATCTGCTGTGTGGCAGATGAAGCTCTCTTAACCAAATCAGTATTCTCATATAAGAAAAAAATCAGATGGTTGGCCACTACCTGTCAGATTTTGCCCATATTCCTGTTGCCTGACACAAAGCCAGCAAAAAAATTTCCTGTAATACTTTAGTTTTTATAAAATATATATACTTGTTAGTGATTTTTCTTGCTCTTTTTGCAGCTGGAGGCATAATTATTATGAAAAAATAGTGACAGGGAGTACCTGCAGGTGCTAATGAGCACCAATGGCCTTGGCGAGCCCCACCCAGAGCCTCCACCCACAGCCTGGCCCCTGGGCTGCATCTCATTTCAGAGGTGGGCTGTGCAGATCAGAGAAAAGGATATCTGTGCAAGTAGAGGTGAATACTTGCACAAGTCTTAAAACTTTAATTGGCATTTAGTTTTGATGGGAAAATAACTGAATAACCTGTGTAGGTTTTTCAATTTCATTAAAGCCAAACTTTGGTTTTGTCTTGATTTCACCTAGGGTACAGGTAACTTCTCCCCAGTAGCTGCTGCAGTGCTGTGTTTTGGATTCAGAATGGGAATGGTGTTGTTTTTGCTAAGCCATCTCTATCCTAAGTCAAGGACATTATTTCCCCTCGTCTCACACTCTGCCAATGAGGAGGTTCACAAAAGAAACTGGGGGCAAGCATAGCTGGGATGGGTGACTTGAACTGACCAAAAGGAATATTCCGCACCATAGAACTTCATGCCAGTATATAAACTGAGGGGAATTACCAGTGGCCAGTCTGGATTTGGGAAGGGAGGTCTGGCATCAGTCACCAGGTGGAGAGTAATTATGCATGACTTCAGGTTTTTTTCCTTTTTTATTGTCATGATTATTGTTATGGTTTACCATTACTACTGTATTTTAGAAAAAGAAATTAAAATAGAAGAAAAGCCTTGAATGGATTGATCTTTCCTTAGGGTGTCTGCAAACATGGATGTACTGTCTTTCATTCAGACTGAGACCCTAAAAACACAGTTCATTGTTGCAAAAGTCATGCACAGAAATCAGGTGGTGCAGGCCTGGCTTTTAGCATAAAATGCAGGGGTTGTGTCCTGGAATCCACATACAGCATGTTACATATACATGGTTCACAGACATCCAGTAGTCCAATGTTTTATATCTGTATATTATTCAGTGGGTTCAGCCAACAGAAAAAAATCTGAATCCAGTGTGAATCTGAGACATTGTCAAAGACATTGTTTCCACATTTCCTTATTCTACTCTGGGGCAGCAAACATAGACAATTTTTTCCCCTCTTTTTTTTAAAGACCCAACTTCTTCAAAATATATTGCTTTTTTTTTCTTCTATGATATTTTCAGTATTTGGTATATATTAACCTGTTTAATAATGAGTCAGGACATTGTAGCCTACCTGCTAAGCACAACTACTTCTATTTGAAAGTGGAAATAAGAGAGAACAGATGTACTGTTGTGGTGACATGACTACACCAGGCTTCTTCTGCCCTTGCACTTCTCTTGTCATGGGGGTTAGTAAGCATACTTTATGTTGCAGTCCTATCAAAAGGAAATGTCCTTGTTGAAAGATCCTCATTGCAAACTATGCAATGAACAACCTCTATCTAGACCTTTTCACCCTCATATGCTGATCTCAGAATATTTCATAATCTAGACTCTGCACAGAAGAAAAAATCCATAGCCTTTTTAAAGTGCTTGATTTAAAAGTTTTCTTTTCCTTGAAGCCATTTTTCAATATTGTGGTATTTCAATATTTGTGGTTTTGAACATTTTGAAATTATTTTACTTAGCATTTAAGACAATCATGAAAATATTTTGTAAGTGGATATGCAGTGGCTCAATATGCATTACTTAACGTTTTGTTATGTTAGATAGAATGGGCTTTATATATCTTACCTGAACCGGTACCATAGGATTTTGCATGGGCCATAAATGAAGCAAAAGACCCCTTCAAGTCAGCCATCACACTCACCTAGATAGAGTGTATAGTGCCACAGGGCTCAAAGAGAAAAACGAACTACTCATTGAAGATGAAATAAAAAGTTCTGTTTCTTTGCCAGACATAATGCAGGTGTAAAAATTATTAGCCAGCTAACACATGTAAAGAATTGTGGTTTAACTCCAGCCAGCAACTAAGCCCCCACAGCTGCTCACTCACCTGCCTGTGCAGGGTTAGGGGAGAGAACTGGAAGAGAAAAGCTGTGGATTGATATCAAGATGGTTTAATAAATAAAGTGAAGTCTGCACATGCAAGCAAAGCAAAATACGAAATTGATTCACCACTTCCCATGCACAGGCAGGTGTTCAGACATCTCACACATAAACACCACCACTCTGAGTGTGCCCCTGTTCATCAGTCTTCCCCCAGCTCCATGTCCTGAACATGATGCCACACGTTCTGGAATATCTCTTGGATCATCTGCAGTCATCACTCCCAGCTCTCTCCCCTCTCAACTTCTCGTACCCTCAGCCTTCTCGCTGGTGGTGTGGAGGGAGAAGCTGAAAAGGTCTTGAAGCTGGGCAAGCCCTGCTCAGCAGTAACTAAGATATCCCAGAATTATTAGGGGTGCTTTGGTCATAAATCCAAAACACAGCCCCATGTTAGCCACTGTAAAGAAATTTAGGTCTGTCTCAGCCAAATACAGTACAATAATGTAATACATCATAATATGTCAGTGATATTTACTTTAGAAAGTGAGTTTATGATTAGGTATTACATTTAACTGCTGTTCTCTTCAACTCTGGAATATGGTGACCATTCCAAAAAAGAAATTGAAAGAATAGTAGAACAAACATTGCACTCATTAGGCAAAAAGAGTAATTTCTAATGAAAATAACAACCAAAAATTTTTTGAGAGAAGAAGAAAAGTGAAAACAGAAAGACCAAAAACTTCCTTTTTTTTTTACATGATTTGAGATTTTTCTCTGCCAAAATTTCTAAAGATCAGACCCAAGAAAATGCTTGAAAGCCAATTCAGAAAAGTGGCTCTGTTCAACTTGTCTATGAAACTTTGCTTTATTTTATGAAGAATTGTTATCTATCTGACAAAACTGAACAGTAGAGATCAATTATTTGTGAAGCACATTTGATGGCCCTGAAGTTTCTTTGGATGGTATTGGATGTTACCCATTGTATCACACTAGCTGCATAAATTTAATTAAAATTCAACTACTTCACAGGACCTGTTTTGTGCTGATAGAACTCTATTTTCCATACCTGTTATAAGGGGCTTATGTTCTAACACCAGAAAACAGGCCCAGAAAATAGTCATTTATACTCCACATTACAAATTAATCAAATATATATATATATATATATATATATATATAGTGGTGTCAGCAACCAAGAATTTGGTTCTTAAAGTCTAGCTTTGATCCCATGATAAAACCAGACTGTCATTGACAGATTTTTGCTATAAAAATATTAATATTTGCAGGAAGAATTCAGAATCATTTTGGAAATAAAGACTCTACTAATAGATTTATATTCTTTTGCGTATGCTTAGGGGCATGCAGCTATTTCTTTTCTATTTGTTTCTGTTTTATTTATTTGATACTTCAAAATCAAATGAAGATGCATTCTCAGGCTTCCATTTATTCACTGTTAAAATGCATGAAATGTTCTCTAGTTTCTAGAACAGATTTAAGACAGAGGATGGTTAAACTGTTTTCTAGTTTGTCTTTGTGAGAGAAACATATCTGATTGGAAATCTAGAACCATTCAGTATTGGTCTGCATGTGGTGGACCTCTGTCATCTTCTACTTGAATGTAGGAAAGGTAAATCACATGGATTTCTTCCAGTATCATCTCCCTAATAATTTGAAAAATATTGGCTCCTACTTGGGGACAAAAAATAATTCCTTTGTCATTGTCTCAACAGTTCAAAAGAAATGTAGCTGCCCCCTCATTGATACATCCTCGAGTGTTAGAGAGCCACTTCATGACATCTCAGTTCAGCTTCTTGAGTGCCACATCTTAGCTCCCCTGCTTAATGCTCCCACCCTGCTTTTCATCATGAACAGCCAAACAAAATTTTAAAGGAGAAACTAAGAGTGCGAGATTTTCAGCCCTGCCAGCTGGGATTTTCCCACGGTTTCCCATGAAAACATGCTTAACATGTTGAAGAAGTTATGGACACTGAGGATTTATCATAGTATGGGTTGAAAAGATCAATTCCAGTGGCTGAATCTTTGTAGTGCCAGATCATGTTAGCAGTAAAAACACTACTGAGTTTTGTCCAGAACAAAACACTATTTGCTTCTTCTATGTTATGATATCAGCAGTTACCTCAGTAACTGTAATGGGGAATAATAATTTTGGGAACTTTTAAATGTATATTGCCATACATCCTGTGCATTAATTAACCATCACACGTCTGTATTTGAGGCTGTCACTAGCAGATAAAAAATTTAAGCAGTGAGGCATAGATTCACCCCTCTTAAATGTTGATGCAGTCATTTAAGTTAAAAACAGGTATGTTACAGAGAGCAGAGAACTGGATTCTTCTAGAGGTGATATAGTCCTTAACTGGCCTGAAATGCAGTTAGGTGCTTCAAAAGGAAAAAAGGATGAAATTGGGTACTAAATATTAAGTCACTTGCCTGTCCTTTAATTCTCAAAGCACTACATAAGATATATAGCTAATCTCATTGTCTTCCACTCAGAGGAAAAAATTCAGATATGTACAGAACAGTCTTATCAAAGCTGAGGCTTCCATATTGCAGTCAAGACATATTATAATGATAGTTTCCCAAACCACAAATTTGCAGAATCTAAAGTGACAATACATCTGGTAATGAAAAGTAAATCCCTCTTTACATCTAAAACTAATACCTAAGCAGCAAAAATAATTTTTAAAAGGGCTTTTTAATTATTCTCCATAGTAACCTTTTCTTTTAGGATCACCATATGTACCCCATTACCCAGGGATCTCACTTTAAATTTGTATGACACATTAAGGTCTTATCACTCTGGATCGCAAAGGGATACATTAAAATGCCACATATTTTACTACTTATGTTGCCTTGGCAATTTAAAAAACAACAACACCCCATACCATTAACAGTAATTAGTACTAAGGTCACTTAAAAAAAAATGCAGCTCAGAAGTGTAACTGGATAGAAGTTTGCAAATTTCAGATCTGTTGGTTGCTGCCATCTTAGCATGAATTAAATGGTCACTTGCTAAGACAATACCAGAAATACTTCTGTTTGCCATTAGGTTTCTTCATCTTCCACTTAACTTGTGATTATAGGCTGTAATATCTGACATTAGTTAAGATTTTCGTCAATCTATACAACACCAGTACTTGAAGATAAGGTCCCTGGGTTAATCAGATGGAAATAATTTCTGGAAGTTCCAGATAATCAAATTTGTACATGCAATCTAGAGATTATATTGCCACAGTAAGTTTTAGAGCAGATGTCTGATGCTGTTCAAGACATATTATAATGATAGTTTCCCAAACCACAAATTTGCAGAATCTAAAGTGACAATACATCTGGTAATGAAAAGTAAATCCCTCTTTACATCTAAAACTAATACCTAAGCAGCAAAAATAATTTTTAAAAGGGCTTTTTAATTATTCTCCATAGTAACCTTTTCTTTTAGGATCACCATATGTACCCCATTACCCAGGGATCTCACTTTAAATTTGTATGACACATTAAGGTCTTATCACTCTGGATCGCAAAGGGATACATTAAAATGCCACATATTTTACTACTTATGTTGCCTTGGCAATTTAAAAAACAACAACACCCCATACCATTAACAGTAATTAGTACTAAGGTCACTTAAAATAAAATGCAGCTCAGAAGTGTAACTGGATAGAAGTTTGCCAATTTCAGATCTGTTGGTTGCTGCCATCTTAGCATGAATTAAATGGTCACTTGCTAAGACAATACCAGAAATACTTCTTCTGTTTGCCATTAGGTTTCTTCATCTTCCACTTAACTTGTGATTATAGGCTGTAATATCTGACATTAGTTAAGATTTTAGTCAATCTATACAACACCAGTACTTGAAGATAAGGTCCCTGGGTTAATCAGATGGAAATAATTTCTGGAAGTTCCAGATAATC
Organism: Emberiza elegans; assembly: GCA_024865655.1. Lineage (NCBI taxonomy): Eukaryota > Metazoa > Chordata > Aves > Passeriformes > Fringillidae > Emberiza > Emberiza elegans. The sequence goes on along the minus strand of JALJVW010000139.1, from coordinate 24,418,139 downwards.
AAATTTGTACATGCAATCTAGAGATTATATTGCCACAGTAAGTTTTAGAGCAGATGTCTGATGCTGTAGAAACGTCCTTATAGCAGAATTTAAATCGCCCTTGTTCAGTAATGACATAGGTTATTAAAACACAATTTTTGTGGTGACCTAATTAAAGCATTCTATCAAAAACAATCAAAGCAGCCACTCTTTACTGATGAGGTTTTCCAACCCCTAAATGCAGCCCTGATGAAAGCACAACATGAAAAATTGATAAAATTATGATTTCTGCTGAGAAATTAGCCTTAAGCAGTTGTTAATAAAGGAAAATAGGAATTCACACACCAGCACATAAACTTTGTAAGTGTGGACTCTCTTCTATTTCCTTTTTCAGCAGGTAAAGTGCACTGCTATAATTATCATCCTCAAAATGTTATTAAACAATTCCAGGGTGAGAAATATACGATATTTTAGTTTTGGAAGCCTAGGAGCTAGACCATGGGCTCTTACTAATCTAGCTGTCTGTCCCCTGGGTTACTAACCTAGCTGTGTGTCTCCTGGGTAAGCTGTGATTCCCTGCAGCCCTGCCAGAATTTTGTTAAACACACTCTTGGTTTTTCTGCAGTTACAGAGCATGGTTCTGAATGCTGCTACTCAGCAGAGGATTCACTATGCATCTAGAAGCAGCAGTAACATTTACTTGGTCCTTTCAGATTTGAATTTATTGCCTAGTGACACAAAATAGGATTCTCCTCACAATGTTTCAATAGAAGAGATCCTAGTCAATCCAAAAAGGCACTGGAAGTTGTCATTTAGACTCTGCCTTTCAGAATACTTTCTGAAGCTGTATTTTCTTTCATTGATTATCATTGCTAACAGGCCTAAGAGAAACGGTGGTACCAGCTTTACCTTGTGAATCCAATTAAGAAAATCTGACAGAATATTTGAAAATTAATTTAGATTAAAGTAGTGCAATTTAGAAAGTGCAAAATTCCAGTTCATGTCATGGATCTTACTTGACACAATTATGTATAGAATATATCAATGGTTGTAGATAACACTGAATAATCGTTGTTCTATATTTCTTTCTCAATTGCATTCCCAAATTAGATAGTAAGGAAAAGATTTTTCAAGGCTTATGACAAAATATTTTTAACCTTTTAATAATACTTGCACTATAGCAGGTAAATCTTAGTTTAAAATATGTTGTAGCTCTAAAAATTATCTATTTCATCTAAAAGATGAGTAGGAACCTAAAAAGAAAAAATACACTAGTGATGAAAAAGCTCTCATCATTATTCTTTACACAGAACATGTACTCTGTTTTTACACTTCAAAGTTCTCAGAGTAATTTTACACTCCTTCCTTCTTTCCTTCTGTCTGATACTAGGTGATACATCTCATTTTTCTGTACATGTATAAACTGGGGTGTAAATTTACCACCCAAAAGGGAGTGGGCTCACCCACACATCTTACTGGGGATGAACAGTAACACACACTGTCCCCCAAGCCATGAGCTGACACTACCTAAGAGAGTGCTGCCTGACATGGAAAAGTAACATCCCAGTCTGTGTGCTGGCACTTCAACAAAGGGACAAATGGTGACCAGTGCTCAGGCCTATGCCTTCACTGTGCTTTATCTGCTCATACAGACATAGCCACTAAGGCTACATGAGCCCTGGAAGTACCTGAATGAGATAAACAGGTTAATCTTTAGACCTGCAAGGGTTCATTCACTCTGTAGAACACATGGTCTCTGGATTTTTTTTTTTTAATTTTTAACTGACTGGTACTAGCTCTGTGTTTTTATTTTGGCATAGCTCTTACCTTAACATGCTACTCTCTTAATATGATAAGAGGTGGGTCTATCTGGAGCCTTGGAGAGTAGAGCGACAATGGACCTCTGTAACCGAAATGCTAATCAACTCTTAAAGCATCTCATTTTTTATTAAAATTAAAGAGAAAAGCAATTAATTTAATTGGAAAATTAGATCAATTGGAAAATTGGAACTAACAAGAACTAGATTTTGGTTTTGAGAGAGGTGGTAATTTTTGCTGATTTTGTATTCAACATGGAACCAAAAAAAAGTTGAGCTTATTTGGACACAAAGAGAAATACAACTGATGCGGCCGCACCTACATTAGGTGAACAAAGAGGAACTGAGCAGATTGTGCATGATCTGCATGTTTACAAGATACTGTCACCTTGTTTAATTCTTCTGTGACATCTTATGGATATTTCATAAACCACCACGCAATTGCAAGCTAGCTAACATCTCATTGAGAATTTTGTAAAAAAGTTCAAGGTCAAAAATAATTATTCTGCATATATTTGTTTTTTCTACAAGGTGGCTTCTTTTCTGACAAAGCTTTTTAAAAGCTGCTTGTGAAACATCAATGCAATGCTCAGGAGGCATTCAAAATGCCAACCAGCCAAAAGAATCTCTTTCTAACATCAGTTTTACATTAGACTTGAAAATTTGTGCAAGAGAATTTTTGTTTGTTTGGGGCTTGGTTTTCTTTCACGGAGAGGCAACCATACCAATTTGTACAATAAATTAACAGAGAAGACCTTGAGAATCCAAACAGCATTGCCACTCTGGACTAATGGGGAAAAAAGCCAGATAGAATAAAAATTTATAAACTTCTTCTCCATATGTGCAAACTCAGGCCCTTTATGCCTTTGGTTAGTTCATAACATATTGTGGCGGGGGGAGGAAATGGTTGTTTTTGGAGGTAGTTTTATTTCCATCCACTACCTCAGACACTTTTAGACCCACACACGACGGTGTGCTGTATGACACCCCAAAGAAATAAACTAAGTTGCCAGACCCTTGTACCTGCAGTCTGCTTAGTTATTTCTGAGAATAAAGCAGCTCCATGTGAGCACAGCACTCTTGGGAATAATAGCTAAGGGTCTGTCTCTGACATCACCAGCTGTAGCTGACACACACACCCAAGCTGGAGCAAGACAAGCAGCATGGAGCTCACTTGAAAAGTCCTCAGAAGGTGGTGGTTGCCTTGTCTTTTGTCTTTCCTTGTGTTTTCAGGAAAAAGACTTGGATATCCCTGTGTTTTGAGCAAGCAGCACAGAAGGAATTCACTAAGAGAAAAATATTGCTGCACAGATATTCAAAATAATAAAATATGCCATGGTTATATTGCCATGGAACAATAAGAAAAAAATCTTTAAAAGTTTTCAGTAAGGTTCTTATCATTTGACTTTTGGTCACTACTTTACTGCTGTCTTTTAGCCCAGGCGTTTTATTCCAATATATTTTATAATTATGCTTTTGTGATATGCTTGTTTATCACTCTTAAAACTAACTTCAGTACACAGTTATTTTGAGGAATAGTAAATTTTATTGGAATACTGTAGGAGAAAGCTGAATTTTAAAATTTTAAGAAAAAGTATGGAGTAGAATCTTCAGACTCATTTTTTTCACCTTTTGCAGTAACAACCTTTAGAAATTTATGGACTCAAATGAAAAGTAGAAGATACAATGTCTCAAAATCTATTCTCTGATAACTCTTGCAGTACTACTGTCTCACCAAAAGGCTTTGTAAACATCCCAAAGTTGAATCTTCCATGGTATTACCTTTTTTAAATTTTTAGATTAACCTTTTGGAAAACTCTTCAGTATGAACAACATAGTATAGGCTGTAAATGTTAGTTCTTATGTCCTGATAACCTTAAAAATTGAATAACAGGCTACTACTACTAATAAATGAGTACTAACTTAGTCATGTTTTAGGGTTGATGCCTTTGCTTACCTACAGGCTCTACAAGTATGCAAATATCCTTGAGGCAGAAACATCAGATGAATGTTGGTAATATCCAGTGGGTCTCCTTCAACCTTATTCAAATAATTTTTATCACATTTGATAAAATCAGTGTCACTAATATGCAATCCTTGCAATCTTTGACAACACCAGGAATATATGACCAAATATAATTTGGATTAGTGTGAGATAATATGTCTATAGAATGGAAAAGCAGATCTATGAGGGTGCTTTTCAAAGCTCTCTGTATACTCAATGACATAGGTGTAAATTTCCTGTGTAAAATTATTTGAATTTTTGCTTGTAGGAAAATCTGGAAACTTTAGACTCTGAGTTTTTGGTTGCTTATATTCCTTCCTTCCTTCCTTCCTTCCTTCCTTCCTTCCTTCCTTCCTTCCTTCCTTCCTTCCTTCCTTCCTTCCTTCCTTCCTTCCTTCCTTCCTTCCTTCCTTCCTTCCTTCCTTCCTTCCTTCCTTCCTTCCTTCCTTCCTTCCTTCCTTTCCTTCCTCTGCATATTTTCACTAAGAAATAAAATTATAATATTTAATAACTATTAGCAATATGCATATAATTACAAAACCCCCACGTTTTGTTGAAATTTAAGGAAAAGATCACTAGCAGTAACATCACAATTTCTTGAAAGGACTAAAAACTTTTAATGTCATACTTCAACACTTTGATATATTAAATTTCAGTTGTCCAGTCCAAAAAAAGTTTTAGCTTTGAAATTTAAAAGCATTAAAAGCATGGTCCATTAGATTAGGAAAAAAAATCTTTGCAGTACTTTATGGAGTTCTTCTTTTTATTTTTTCCCATTCTTGAGTCCCATGCAACAATGTTAATGACCACAGGAGACTTTAGGAACTGGGAAATCTCCTTCAAGATCTCCAATTAGCACCCTAAATTTTAAAGCTGTGTTAGTAGACCAACATGTTTTCCTAATGGCTAATAAATATATGAAAAATTATTGTAGCTATCTTGTAAAATTACTTCAAAGGTTTTTATCTCTAGTGAACAGAGTCTTCCCAAGATGGATTTTTATAATCACTTTGCACATACATACATGGAAAAAAGTCTAGAGCAAAATCCACTGAAACTATTTAGCTCACAATTGTAAAATGTTTGTATGATGCACAATATCTGTTTTTCTGAGTACAGAATGATCCTTCCTCACACTTGTTCTTAAGTCTTGTAGATTGTGCATGGGAAAAGGCATGCAATTAAGTTGTTAGGACCTCTTCCCTGATGTTATTAACTCAAGTCAGTAGAGAAGCAAATGGTGCATCTCTTTTTTTCTCTGTCCAGGTTACAAATGGTCTGTGCAGCACCTGTGGGCAAGTTTGGCACATGTACCTATCTGCTGATACACACCCACGTAACATGTGCCTTGCACTACATAAATTACTAATAAATACTAGGTCAGGTTGACCAATAAATTCCAGCTGCTTTGTACTGCCCTGTTCAATATAAACCAGCTGTATGCAAGTCTCATCTGGCTGATTCAGATGGATTTACAGTTCTTTTGGCTTGGCAACACCACACAAATCAATCCCCATATATTGATGAGACTTGGTCAATACTTCCTCTGAAATCACACAAAATGCATAAGAAAATGTAACCTTTCAACAATTATTTTAAACATCCACTTTTAGAATCTGAATCTGAAGAGATAAGGTCACATTAGTAAAGATAGCCAGTAAAGGTTAACCATTTAAATCATACATCTGTAAGAAGTTAAAGTACACTACAGCAATTAAACTCATGAATATAGGTCAGCACTCTAATCCCGTGTCTGGTTTAATCTGATCTACAGAAAGGACAACTTTTAAACATTTTTTTTTCCAGAGCAAGTTCAATGGGAAATCAAAATATCTGAAAAAAGGATGAAATCCATTTTGTTAACAAAACAAACTTCATCAGAAACAATCTTGTAAATGATCTGTAGCTTAAAAACTTATTTCTGCCTATTCCTGGAAAAAAATCTTTGTAAGATCAGAGGCCTTTTAAGAAGCAGAAATGTCCAACATCTGTTTCTGTGTTTCATGAAGGCAAGACAAAGATAAATTAATACCATATGTGGAGCAATACGATTCAAAAATCCAGATTTGTTGGAATTTCCAAAAATAGGTCTCCAGGTTTGTATAATAAATAAAAACAAAGATAAAGGATTTTTTTAGTACTTATTCTGAAAAATTAAGAAATTCCTCAATCAAAAAATAGAAAAGTATTGTTTATGTATAATACAAAATTTCTCAAGCATTTAAGGAAGAGAACTGTGGTGTAAATTGAAAGAGTCTTAAAAGAATCATGCAATAAAAGTATTTAGACTGAATGATGTCTTAGAAGAATCAAGACAAAGTAACATAAGAATATTGCCATTTGCCTTTGGCATTTGTATTTTTGTTTATTTTAGAAAGACCACAGCCTTTCAAAAACCTTTTCTGTCAGGAAAGATTATGTCCCAGGAAGGTTATGTCCTAGGCTGTGGCTTGTAAATTTTTCTTTCTTTTTGCAGAGGAGTTTTCATTTGACTATGCCCATGAAGAAAGAGACAATTCACTTATTGTGGGCTCCTGTCAGTTTTCATGAGCAATCAGGTTATGGGCTGTAAACAAAGCAAGATGATGACATCAAAAAGTCTCTCAAGTTCCATGGTGCAGTAGACACTGGATGTTTGAGATTGCTGATGGGCTGTTTTGTACATCACTGTCTTTGTAGCCTCACATTGTGTCTCAGTGTACCACTGCTTTCCAGATACTTTGCTTCCAAGTTACCTCAGCAATTTATTTTTTATTAGCTTGAGATTCTTCCAGGATTTGTGTAGCCCCAATATTCTCCCAGGCAGGGGTTAGAATTTGTTCCTAGATATTTGTGGAGTAGGTTCATGCCAAAGGGTTAACCTGTTTCAATAGCAAAGGTAGCTCAGACAGTCTGTGTCTGAAAGAACAGCATGAGCATCAACCACCAGCATTCACTCTATGTAATCCTAAGTGTAATGCCTAGTTGCTGTAAGACATAAGAGGTGCAGAAGATATGTTTTTTTTAATTTCTTTTAGCAACAGAGTTTAAGCAATCGAACTGAAAATTATTACAGAATAAAGCAGTAACTAAAATATTGCAAAATTAAGGGAAAAGCCCAAGATTTTGTCATAAGTTTAATTGATTTTGAAATTTGATGACATTGTAGGTAAAGAGAAAAAATATTTAGTTCTCAAAAATAGCATTTTTTTAATTGATATGCATCCTCCTATGAAAACAGTGTTCAAAACCAAAGTTCACATAGAAAAGCAAAACAAAACCAAAACAAGCAATACCCCAAAGAAACAAAACAACCAACCAACCAATCACAAAAATAACAGCAACAAAAGTCCCACAATTTCCCCTTAAAATAAACTAAGAAAATGGCACCCCACCACCATCCTGTTATGTTGCTAACTGTCCCATGGGGTCACTGTCACCGTGTTTCCGCTAGACAGGTAAAAGGTAAGTGATTTTCACACCATAATGGTTTTCAAAGTGTGGCTCACAGGCCAGGGAAGAATGAAGTCCATTGCTCTACACTACACCTTGAGACTTCTGTAGGACTAGATTAAACCTTTTCACCAGATATAAAGCTAGTAAGTCTTGTTCAAAAAGACTGGTAAGTTTCTAACAGTTTCCCTTACCTTTTAAACACAAGACCATGAAAAACAACTAAAAATTTCATTAGACACAAGTGGATTTTAATCATTTGTACAGTGTAAAATGTGGAGAAGAGCTGCAAAGCTTTTCCTCCCTACCACTATGCATGTGTTTGGTGCATTTCTGTATCTCTCCCGAAGGGTCTGGATATCAAGTGACCCTGAGATTGGCTCAGCTGGGTATAACATGGTGCTAATAACTTTAAGGTCATGGGTTTGGTCCCGCTATGAGCCATTCACTTAAGAGCTGGACTCATTGGCTCTTGTGGGTCCCTTCCTATTCAGAATACTCTGTGATTCTAGCTGCTTGTATAATAACCTTGGACAAGAGATTAGGAGAGGATCAGTAATTAGTGGCAGAGAAGACTCTGGCACATTTCTCATTCATTTCAAAAAGTTTTTATTCCCAACAAATTAATTTCAAAGTGTTTTATTCTCAACTCTCCAGAGGTGTCAATTTGGACTTACTTACAAGGATGTACCTGAGAGTGTTACATGATCCTCCTTTTTGAGTACTTAATTAAACAAACTCTTCTCAAAAGGTTTAAAGAAACACTTGGGGACAGCGTGAACACACACTATTACTAGAATTTACCTGCCATAATACTTGATGTTGCACTGAAAATTTATCTTGAAATTGTTTTTTAAGCAGGCATCCAAATTATACATTGAATTTTCATTTACAGGTGCTAGGTGACTTTAATTTCAAATAATGCAGAAAGTAATTGCAAACAAACTCTAGATTCAGGGCTTGAAGATCAGACTAGATCTTCAAAGAAAATTCATATGGTTTGGTTTACTGTTAATATATAGGTTTTCAATGAATTTCTAAACTCTCATTTTGAGATGGAAGTGCCCTTACTATGACCCTCTCTATCAGAAAAATGTTCATTTGCAGTGAAACATATGGTTTTCTGACTTTTGGAAACAAAATGAAAATTGAACTTTCTCTAGTCATATTTTATTTTAATTTTTGAACTTCAGGGATGTGGAAATCTCACAGGAAGTCCCCACTGGAATTTATGATACTGCTTTTATTTGTTTTGGTTTTTTTTTTTTTTTTTTTTGTGTAGCTGCTAAATATTTTAAAAGATTCCCTATATAAATCAGGAAAAATAAGTGGGGAAAGTCAGGTTTTATATGCAAAGTATAACATCAACGACTACTGATAAATCATATAAGGAATTTTTATCAGCATTGTGTGGTCATCAGAAAAGAAAATCTTAAGAAAAAGCAGAGAGGATGACATGATACAGTCAATATTTTGGAAGGTTGTATTATTTTTGTTTAGCTTACATTTCATATGTAAATAATAGTACACTTACAATTTTTTCTCGCTGAAAAATAACTCTCAGTATCATCCAATTTTAAAACATTAAATTCTCATCAGCAGTTTGAGGAAGAAGTGAAATTTAAATCATTCAAGTCAGAAGAGCAAAATATTTAATACACCAATCATGGATATGTGTACTTTAAGTGTGCTGTTTATAATATCCTAATGTCGCAATGGACATCAGCTTTAAAAACTTTGCTCCTCTATCACAAATACCTAAAAAAGTAGGACATAAGGCAGTGTGGCTGCAGTGAGAGTTGAATGCCACTGTGAGTCCTTTGCCCATGTTTCTTGCTTTTCCCCATCTGGAGGCTTCAGACTGCATCTATTGGCATGATCTCTGAGACCAATAATTTAGAAAAAGTTATAAAGGGTAGACTGAGTGACCCTATTTGCATCACAAGGGAAGTGCTTGGAAAAGTGTAATGTTTTATACAACAAATTAGTCCTTCTTTATCAGTTTGTGCTCCATTGTACCCTTGCAACTTTGACTTAACCTTCAAGTCTTTGCAAAAATAAAGACAGAAGAGAAAATCAAAACACTGAATAATCTCTTCTATTTTTTAGCTTTAAATAAAGAGCAGACAAAAATAGTTGCAAAATAATCAATTCTAAGGCAATCACAAAATGTTGTGGTGAAAAGCCCAAGTGCTCAGTAACAAATGAACATATAAGAATAGAATCATGTACACAGTGCATATATACTTGAGTCTTGTATCAATCAAGAGAATTATTCAGTAACTTCACTTTTCACTGAGGACCTGGACACTGCCCTTCAGCTGGACAAAAGCAGCACCACTGGAACTCATGCTGCTGCTGCATACATGGGCATCACAACATATGCCAGTTGCTCACCTTTATCCACAATTAAATAGCTGCAAAGGACCTAATCTCACTCCACAGGGAGCAGTCATTAACGTCTAACCTTCATTATCCAGGATAACCATCTCCTTTCCTGACAGTTTATATGTGACAACTTAGTCATTTGAGTTCCATTCATTCTCACAGCATGAATTCAAGTTACAGTACTTGAAACTAAGTTGACTCCTAGGAATGATCCATAGATGGTTTGAATTCCTGCCAAAGGCAATATATCTTCTGAGGAAAAGAGGGAAAGAAAAAAGACAACACAGAAAAGCAATAAAAGAATGAGCTTTATGGGAAGAGCAGCCTCTTTTCCCATAAATGATGAATCAATCCATTATATTTGTGATAATCAATACCATGGATCCTCTTCATGTCAAGGTAAAAAACCCAACTTGGTAAAGAGACAAATCATTATTAATTCATTCATTGCAATAACATTAATCATGACCAGCTAATGTGATATTAATGTGGCTGTAATATGTACTTCCATAGATACAGATTTCACTGTAATGCAGGAATTAACTACTGTACCATGGTTTTAAAGAGTTGTGTAAATTGATAAATAACACCAAAAAGCTTTTTAAATAGGGGTAGGCATGAATCTATTGACGTGCTGCATTCTGGTGGAGATGGGAGGGTGCCCACATCCTGCTCCCATGCCCACATTTGCAGGTATATTAACTCTCTGCTTTGCATTTTCCATGAGTTATTGCCTACAGCAACAGCCAGTCAGCTTTTCAACACGGTGGTCCTGTTCCAGGAAATATTGATGTGGGAGATTAGTAGTTCTGGGAATGGAATCAAAGCTGTGAAGATGCTCGCTGGGGCCTAGGAGGAGTTTGGGAGTCATGTGTGCAAATGATGCTCTGAACATCCTCCTACACCAAGGGAGGGTGGAAGGGCATATTCCCAGATATGCCTCCCATAGGAATCTTCAAAACTGGCTTCTGCCATATCGTTATGTTTTGGGTAATAATTAAAAACTGACTCGTCCTATGTGACCAGTTCTTGAGTATGGCATGGCATGGCATGGCATGGCATGGCATGGGGGACTTTGACAATACAGAAGGACCTTCTTCTTTCTCACTCAGCACAGCACTGAGTTTAGCAAGGTATTGCAGCCCTCTGCTGAGGCTGCCAAGCGTTAATGGACAACAGCCCAATGAAGGAAATGGAAAACTGAAATATCAGAATGCAAAGGAAAAACAATGAAACAAAAATAGTAAACCACCTTTCTACTTAAAACACTGTATAGATTCTCTGTATCCCTAATCTCACTTAACATATATATTCCATGAAAAGTTGTAAAACTCCAAGATGATGATGAAAATCTCACTTTGAGCAATAAATTTTTCTAAAACTCCAGTAGTTCCTTTCAATCAGTATTTCCATGACTGCATGATTCAAATTACCTGTAGAAAAGATACAATTTTCTTGTATAATCTACCTGTTTTTTTCTTTGAAGGAACAGGTTTAAGTGCAGTAATGAGCTTGTAGCAGCACAAACTCATATGTGTTTGCAGTTCTGCAATCTTGGTTCATATTTGTGGACACCTGACTTGTAAGAGCACTCATGTTGAACCAGTTTTCTCTAGTATATTAGTCCCAATATTTGTTGTCCACACCAAAGTCTGTTGTAGACTAATCTGTAATATTTTCACAGAAAACTAATACAACTATATTTAGAATGAGCTATCAGATTTTGTGTCTGACAATTTGTTGCTCCATTCAATGCAGTAGCAATGCAATTTGATCTGCTTTGGTAACTGGAAGTGAAAATCATTGTATTTTAAAAAGTATTTTGGAAATTCTCTCTGCCATCCTGTAATTTAGGATAATTTTTAAGACCTCTGATTTTTTATTCTTTAAAATCCAATTATGCACATAATTTGCAGATTGTTTTTATCTCATGTGGGAAGGCAAGGGGAAAATAAATATTGCAAAAAGTTAAAAGTCATGAATACGGTTTGGAGCCGTCAACAATATTTGAACCCAATACTATAGCTTATTACCACAAAAGGTTCTTCCTGCTATATCTTTAATTAGCAAAACTATTAATGACTTCTATACCTTTGCTGCTTATCACAGAACTGTTCAGTTAAAACTTCCTGACTTCCATCTTTTGCCTGTTGTGTCTGATAACCCTCTGGGAAAGCACTTTTTATCCGTTCATAATACAATAGGAACTAGATCATGGCTGACATATTTACTAAGATCCTATCAAATGGTCATGAGCAATTACTCAAAAGGAGCTTTGTCAACGAATGAGATTTGTGATAAGCTGGGAAGGTTAATATTTCTGTCAAGAGCATAGATATCTATTCACTGCATAATCAGGATCACCACAGAAATACCTCAATATCATTTATTACAGAAAAAGAAGATACTTTTGAAAGTATTTTTGTTAAAAATCTCTGGTGTATGATTTTCTCCTAGCCTCTGAATGGTTTTGTAGCAGCAGAGAAGGTATATAGACCTGAAGGTAAAGGGGCACAGTGGACACGGGATAAAATTTGGCTAGTCTTAAGTACCATTTTAGCTTCAAGAAATGTCACTTTCATATACATGTGATATTAATTTTAATTTTTTTATTTACTTTACTACAAATCAGGAGAATGAAGACACTAATTTTAAGCATGTTTCGTATTTTATCAGGGGATGTTTAAACTGGCAGAGGTAACTTGAAATAATTCATTAATATTAAAATGTTGATTTTATTTCTGTTAACTATTTCTCTTCATTTAAAACCATGAAAGGCACATGAAGATGATAATAACAATGGATCACTTATTGTTCTTTTACCTCAATTGTTTTTGGTTTCAAGTATTTTAATAATAGACATGATTTTCAGTATGTTTCTGATAAAATGCTAGAATTGGAAAAAAGGAACAGAAGATAAAATGAAGGTCAGTAACTGTTATTCTCATAATAAATCACAGGCATCTGATATTTTAACCTTATCTTGAATTTTTGTAGCAAATTGTGAATTTTCTTTTTTTTTTTTTTTAAAACAAGTCTAAAATATAACATTCCTGAAAGCACTCAGTAAGCCTCCAAATCTCTTGATGATACCCAGAAACATGGTGTTTCTTGGTTTGTTTTCTTTTTAGAAATGGAAAAATAATTATAAAACATATTGGGCTAATAAATCAAAAAAGGCGCTAGAAATAATCTCATAAAATGTTATGGCTTAAATAATGCCCTTCATCAGTATTCTTTGTTTAACATTTTATGTTTATTGATAAATGAAGATGCATTTAAATAATTCAAACAAAACATTAGCTGCAAGCAAGGAATTAATAATTGATAGGACTGGAAGGGCTTTTTTTCACTTGGGAAATAGATAATATTAGCTTAATGTGGGGTTGTAGGAACAGAGGAAATGTAATGGATCTGCCTGCTTTAAACTGATGATTGTTATTGTGGTCTGAAAGTTGCTACAAAGGCAAAAGCAGGACAGCTCTGTAACAGCAATAGATTTCACTCATAGGAGCTGACAAGGCAAATTGTGGTTTGATATGCCAGATTTATACAGGGGAGGGGATCTAATAAACTTAACATACACTAAAGGAAAAAAAACACATGCTGTTAAACTTACATCTGAAAATTTTCAAATTACAAAGCCTAAACAGTTTTGGAGTCTAAAAATGTTTGGGTTTTTTTCACCTCAGCTTCATCTCTTGAGATTACCTCCATCCAGAGTTTTCCCTAAGTCAGGGAACCACTAATAAGGATACTGTAACACAGAAGCAAATGCATCCTTGAGGATTCTCAGAGGAAGAGCATTCAGTCTAGAAACTCTCATCATAAAGTTTTATTTATGTTTGCTTGCCCAGATGCCAAACTCTTCCAGCTGCGTATTTGAACATGGAGATGTAGAAAAATAGCTTTGTCAGGTCCTCTCCTAGGAAGGAAATTTCTGTTGGTGATCCTCAGGTTGTGTCTGGTGATGGCAAAACCCACATAGTTGCTTTCAAATTGGCTGCACAACTCCCATTTCATTTGCTCTTGGGGATATATGATTTATGGTGATTTAAAAGTCTACCAAATGATGTTTTCATTTCTATATGGCATTTGTGAATCTACAATCCAAACATTCATTTTACACTCTAGCAGCCAGAATCTGCATTTGGGCATGTAACATGAACATTTGACTTCATTAGTTTGATATGCAGAAGAAAATTAAAAATAAATTAAAAAAAAATTGTAGCAGAAATCTATAAAAGTTTCACAGATGCTAGTAGTCCAAAGCATGAAGTTAATGTTCTTCCAACCAAAATCTTTTTGACAGTTATAAACAAGAATATAAAAGGTGTAATCTGATCTGACAACCAATAACATTTTTCAGGTTTTAAAAGTAAGTTCAAAAGATCACAGCCTTATTGTACCTGATCATGACTACTAGAAATCTTGCCATTATGATACCAGGGTTTTACTTAAAGGTAGTGCTAGAACAGCCACACACTTCTAATAAAAGTATTAAATAGAACATTCCTCATTACTTAAACCGTTGTATCTTGTGTCATCACTTACTAAAGATGAATGTGCCATATTACTGAAAATGAACAGTTGTGTTTTCTACCTATTTTCTGCAGGGGTAAATGGTCATAAAGGGATCAAGGCAGTGAAGAATCAAGTTCTGTATCTCTAGTTATGTGTGCCAAGTTCATACCTGAACATCTCCCAGAATAGGTTTTCTGAAGCAGACAGATTGTAAGCCTGCACAAAATTGGTTTCAGAAATGCAAATGGGAGAAAGCAGCTTTGTTTTCCAGCCATTGCAACACTCGACATGACATTTAGATAGACTTGCTTGCATTGACAGTAGGCACATATGTCTACTATTTTGTTTTAAAATATATGTATTGCTTTTAATAACAACATTACAGCTGTTCACAAAATGACGCCTCTAGACAGAAGCACTACAATGAAAAAAGAGTATCAACAGAAGGACTGTATCTGCATGCAACTCTGCAGTTGCCAAGAAATGAAGATATAACATATGGTCATTTTGTAAAGGTGAGCTGAACAAAAAACAAGCAGCAACCTAGCCAATTTTTGTCATTTGAATTCTCCTGTTCAAAACCCAATTTACTTTCATATGACTCTTGCTAATTTGAATGATATATTTATTAAAATATGATACAACCAGCCCTGCAACTGGGAAAACAATTTAAAAATAAATTTGTGGAATGGTACGTTGCCAATTTTTCACTTGTCTAGAGCTATCCTTTAAAAATTAATGTATAATTTTGCAGCAGAAGAATCGAATGCTATTAACAGCTTGCTAGTGTGAAGAGAGGAAGTTGTAACTTATATTAAATATCCCACTGTTGATATGCCTATGAATGTCTTCCCTTGATTTATCTGTTTATTGAACTGCCTTGGAAGGGCCACTTCTCATAGGAATGCATGGGGGAATGTTAACATAACCCAAGAATCTTTCATAATCTTTCTGGACATCGCCCAAAACATGACAAGATTTAGGAAAAAATTATAAGATTGGAAATGTTTCATTTCCCACCATAGCAATTTATAGACTGTAGGGAAAGTGTGGGCTCCAGACAAGCTGCTGGTTTAGGCAACAGTACTGTTTTTGTACCCAAATAGCCAACAAAAATTCATAGTTGCATGGGCTTTTTTCGTCAACAGAAAAAAAATCAGATCCTTGATCTAATTCTGCTTAGTGATAATGAACATATATATCTTTGGCTCCCTGAGTGCCTTAGGAAAATAACAGGAAGGAAGCTTTTTTTCACTTACAGCCCTGTATCCCAAGCTGCTCTTTCCTTTCTTTTTTTGCTATTTCAGATCTCTTTGCAGATGCACTGTAAAACCCCATTCATGCATGATATTTTCTCAGCATTTCCTCTCTTATTGTCTAGTTCCCTATGTTCTGCTTGTCCACAAAGGCAGAACCCTTACAAACAGAAGCCTAAATTTATTTATTTTATGGTTTTGGGATTCCAAAAATGCCTGTGCTTAGAATAGAAGGCATCACTTTTCCAACTGCCTTAAGCCTTTTGTTATTTTAACTACGTTACACAGAGAAGTTGCACTTACTTGCTTTGTTTCCAATGCATTTCAGCTCTGTCCTTACCAAGACTATTCATAATGAAGGCTAACAATACATTGCAAAATTGTTTAATCCCAGTTAAGAGCTATGGTGTTTGTTAGAAAGACTCTGGTGTTATTTGGCCACCAGAATTGGCTTAAAGAACTCCTGTCTTTACTGCACCTGAATTCTCAAATCTCAGTTCCTGTAATTCAGGTTTAAATGATAAAGATAAAGACAGGTTTAAATGATAAAGGAATTTAAAAAATATTTGTATAGAACAAGAAGAGCAGTGTATCCCATTTCCCTAGCAAAACTGCTACAGCCAGCACTATTTGCACAAAAGGTTTGAGTACAAATGTTAATACATTAAAATGGAAAGAAATCTATCAGGCAGGATAAATCAGGACTCACTAATTAGGACAGTGATCAGTTATCTCCATCTAGGAAGCATCTTTTGCTTTAGGATAGATGTTACAGAGAATATCAAACAAAATATCCAGCAGCGCAATTTTTTGGTTGATCAGACTAGCCATCACATTTTCAGTCAGGTCTGCAAGGGAATCAAATACCCCAGTAGTTCCCCTATACACATTGCAGAGAGAACAGTGAGATCCTCTGTCACTATTATGATCTTCCTAGAAGAGATTTTCAGTTTGACTCACTGCTTTTCATGGCTCTAGGTTGCAGGAAATACCATTTAGCTGCTAAATTTCAAATATTAAACCGAACCCATGATACTTTCTGTCTATTTTCTGAGAAGGATATGATGCCCAGAGTCTACTGCACAGCCATTGCAGGAATAGCTCTCTTTAATCCACAGCAACCCCACTTTCCAACCCACCCACTCAAGTACAGTCACCAAAGTCAATGAACATCTGATAATTGGGGGGAATGATGAGCCAGCCCTTTCTCTTTATGATAACAGGAAAAATAGCTCATGTAATGCAACACTGTACATCGATCCTTTTTTGATCAAGGGAAAAAGATTTTGCAGAGGCATCAGATCATCAGGAAAAGAGGCGAGAGTGTATCTCTATACAGCCTTGATGAAACAGTCCCTTGTGCATTAGATACTGTTCTAGTCCCTTCAGTGCTCAAAAATATAGACAAACAAAAGGGAGTACAGCACAAGCTGAAGAAATGAAAGTAATATTTAGAGCTGTGATCTCAATTTAAGAAAAGCTGAATGAAAAAATACATTACTTCAAGTGAGGATGAAGTGATAACAGGATAACTATCTTTTGATTTCTAAAGATACCTTGGGTTTAAAAAAAAATATTTATGGGGCTATACCAGAAAAACCTGATAAATTTTAGTGAGGGTAAATTTTTGCTGAATATAAGAAAAGACTTGCTTAGCTTTCCATAGGCTATGAAATAGAGTTTCTCATGGGAAATGGAGAAAACCTGGGACTTTTCAGAAAAAAACTGAATAATGCGCAGAAAGTTTTTCTGCAGTGCTGCAGATGTCACTTTCTTTTAGCTCTAGATTTGTGCATGTGTGTTACAAAATATTTGCTTGGGCATCCAGATATTTATTGGCAACCTCAGCTATTTTATGGCAGCTTTGTATAGCAGTTTCCTAATGCTTATTTCCCACCCTTCTCCTAGCAAATAATAGTTCTTTAATACAACTTTTTCTATTAGAATATTTATGTTCTGGAATAATGAAGAACATAAAAATATTTTTTGTTCATTATAAAAAATTTCATAGGTATTTATCATAGGTATGCTCATTCATTGGAATGGAATTTTTCCATGTAATTTTAATTCAGTAGACAAGAAGGATCTCAACAGAACACTTAATTTTGAAAATTCAAACCTGACATTTTTTCTCAGTATTTAGATATAAAGTTACTTTAATTGTTTTCTGTACTTTTTGTCTAATTTAGTCCCTATCCCTAAACTCATTAAACTTCCCAAGAGACAAAATAAACATTTCCTCTTCATCTTATTAGAAGCATAATTAATTATCCTACTTCATAAGGTGGTGTTTATATGTTATGTTATGTTATGTTATGTTTGTTATGTTATGTTATATGTTATTTCTTCTTCAGTGTATTCAGAGGCTTTCCAAGACACTGTAGCTTCCTGATTCTGAAAGAACATTCTGTTTCTCTGGTCTGCCTCCTTTCCAGCACTGAATAATGATAAACAGATCTTGCAAAAATCTTTTCACTGATGTTTAAACTGAAGAACAAAATTCAGAGAGAGATAAGGTATCACTTTTCACCAAACATGTTACTCTAGCTGCATATCCTACATCTTGACTTGCTGCAATGTTTATAACAACACATTTTATGTATAATGCCATGAAGTGATGACAATCTGCTCTACTGTCATGGTGTGATGTTGAATTAATAGGAAACAAGGTGAGGGCAGAGCAGGCAATCATTGTATGTGTTAACTTCATGATTAACCATTGGGTTCTTAATAAAGTCTTACTCTACATAACAGACTGCCAAATATTTTTGTCACTTCTACAATATTTTGTCAAAATATATGACCTTGAAAGTCACCTTTGAAGTTATCTTAATATTTCATGCAACTGAGTCTAATGCAGCTTTTATGAACTTCAGTGAGAACACACCTGATGTGTAAAATAATCCCTAATAGTGAGTGAAATTCCTAAAAATAGATCATATGCAGTGAAGTGTGTTGTAAGAGAATGCACTGCATTTCTCTCAATTTAGCTAAACTTAGTTCATGTTATTCATTAATTATTCTAGAATCTTCCTCCTTAAATAGAAAATAGAATAATTGGTAAATAGCATTTCCATCAAAGTTTGTAAAATCTGTTTGGCAGACTACAGAGATCAAAAGCTCTTGCTCAGTTTCGAGATCATCAGCTGCCTCCTGCAGATTCATTAGGTGCTTGTCTTGCTGCACTAGTTCGAGAAGAACATCACACATGCCCTCATTGCAGAGAAGACTTGTCAAGACACAAAAGCCAGGCTGTCCTCCTTATCTCTCAGTACAGCTGCACAGCCTGTTTGCATCCATGGTGTGTGAGACCATCAGCCGCTCTTGCCTACAGACCAGACTTTATCCAAAACCTCGGACTGATTTTCTGTATTTGTTGATATGACTTTTGTCTCCATGTAAGTGAAAGTCAAAACACAGTATCACACTATAAGAGATAAGGGATCATAGCAAATAAAAAAATTCCTTCCTTCTATTAGAAAATTTATGTTCTGGAATAATGAAGAACATAAAAATATTTTTTTATTCATTATAAAAAATTTCATAGGTATTTATCATAGGTATGCTCATTCATTGGAATGGAATTTTTCCATGTAATTTTAATTCAGTAGACAAGAAGGATCTCAACAGAACACTTAATTTTGAAAATTCAAACCTGACATTTTTTCTCAGTATTTAGAT
The DNA here is from genome assembly GCA_024865655.1 of Emberiza elegans. Lineage (NCBI taxonomy): Eukaryota > Metazoa > Chordata > Aves > Passeriformes > Fringillidae > Emberiza > Emberiza elegans. The sequence goes on along the minus strand of JALJVW010000139.1, from coordinate 24,399,057 downwards.
ATAAAGTTACTTTAATTGTTTTCTGTACTTTTTTGTCTAATTTAGTCCCTATCCCTAAACTCATTAAACTTCCCAAGCGACAAAATAAACATTTCCTCTTCATCTTACCAGAAGCATAATTAATTATCCTACTTCATAAGGTGGTGTTTATATGTTATGTTACGTTATGTTTGTTATGTTTGTTATGTTATGTTATATGTTATTTCTGCTTCAGTGTATTCAGAGGCTTTCCAAGACACTGTAGCTTCCTGATTCTGAAAGAACATTCTGTTTCTCTGGTCTGCCTCCTTTCCAGCACTGAATAATGATAAACAGATCTTGCAAAAATCTTTTCACTGATGTTTAAACTGAAGAACAAAATTCAGAGAGAGATAAGGTATCACTTTTCACCAAACATGTTACTCTAGCTGCATATCCTACATCTTGACTTGCTGCAATGTTTATAACAACACATTTTATGTATAATGCCATGAAGTGATGACAATCTGCTCTACTGTCATGGTGTGATGTTGAATTAATAGGAAACAAGGTGAGGGCAGAGCAGGCAATCATTGTATGTGTTAACTTCATGATTAACCATTGGGTTCTTAATAAAGTCTTACTCTACATAACAGACTGCCAAATATTTTTGTCACTTCTACAATATTTTGTCAAAATATATGACCTTGAAAGTCACCTTTGAAGTTATCTTAATATTTCATGCAACTGAGTCTAATGCAGCTTTTATGAACTTCAGTGAGAACACACCTGATGTGTAAAATAATCCCTAATAGTGAGTGAAATTCCTAAAAATAGTTCATATGCAGTGAAGTGTGTTGTAAGAGAATGCACTGCACTTCTCTCAATTTAGCTAAACTTAGTTCATGTTATTCATTAATTATTCTAGAATCTTCCTCCTTAAATAGAAAATAGAATAATTGGTAAATAGCATTTCCATCAAAGTTTGTAAAATCTGTTTGGCAGACTACAGAGATCAAAAGCTCTTGCTCAGTTTCGAGATCATCAGCTGCCTCCTGCAGATTCATTAGGTGCTTGTCTTGCTGCACTAGTTCGAGAAGAACATCACACATGCCCTCATTGCAGAGAAGACTTGTCAAGACAAAAAAGTCAGGCTGTCCTCCTTATCTCTCAGTGCAGCTGCACAGCCCGTTTGCATCCATGGTGTGTGAGACCATCAGCCACTCTTGCCTACAGACCAGACCTTATCCAAAACCTCAGGCTGATTTTCCGTATTTGTTGATATGACTTTTGTCTCCATGTAAGTGAATGTCAAAACACAGTATCACACTATAAGAGATAAGGGATCATAGCAAATAAAAAATTCCTTCCCTGTGAAGCTTATACACCAGGTATGAACAAGAGACAGAAAATATAAGATAAACATATAATAATGCCAGTTGTTTAACAGTTAATCATCTCAACAAAAAAAATTAATAAATTTTTGTTAGACACCGTGTAAAATAAAGTTGAAAGAACAGATTGATTGTAGACAGAAGAACACTTTCACAGATATTGTTTTAAAGCATGTGGATTTGCCAGAAGGAAAGAAATAAGGAGTTGACTTTAAATGTAACTAAATAAAAAATGAAGCTCTGAAAAGGAGGCTAGCTAGAAGCAGTTATTAATATATTGACAGTAATCCAAGGTGATAAAGTGGGATTAGGCTATGAAGAATCTGAAGGATCTCAATGGGCCATGCTCAATGGGATAAAGTTTTGTTCAAGGCCCTTATATCAAGAAAATTTTGCCTGCTCATTCCTCCTGAACTTGGTTAGAAGACTGATGAGGGAGTAACGAGTGAAAGCACTCACCCTCAAAAAGGTGTAAGCAATGCACCCAACCAAACTGTTCAATGTATAATTTCAATTCATATTTGACAGACTGCCCTAGATCAGAGTTATTGATGGTAACATAGTTTAGTGATACTACAAGCCTTCAGTTTTGCACATTTGGCAGATGTCTGTGCCTTAGTATCTTCATCTGCCATAATATGGCTGAGTGTAGTCTGTGTTAACCAGCATTAGCAATACAGTATCTAGAAAGTAAATTATTTGAGATATATTTATTCTCAAGCCTTTCAGGTTCATTTTTGTTAGCAACAGGAACACATAATTTTAATAATACAGAAGCTAAATTTTGTCACAGCCCTGTTGATATGGATCAAATATTACCCAGATACTTATTGTACCCCCAGAATTGAATCAAACCAAACTGGTGCCATTTTGAAAGTAAAGCTGCCAGTCGTATGCAAAAGCTAGATTTTTAAAGGTTGCAAAACATCTGGTAAAAGTCACATTTTCCTCAAGAAGGTTTTTACATCTATTTTATAAAGCCTTTTATATATATGTGCATATACAGATATAAGTGAGAATCATGCTCATATTCTCTAGAAATTTACACTGAGAAAATTTTATAATCAAGTTTTTATCTTTAGCATATATTGTGATTAACAGTCCACAGCTATGAAAGGAAGTTAAGGCATTTTAACCACTACACAAAAGCTTTATTTCTTCATTTTCTACAGAGATTGATGTAGATGTAAACCTTAATATTAGAAACCTTCTTTTGGACATAATTTATTCAAAAAATGCCCCTAGATTTTCTACAGCATGGTTATAAACTGCCTATATGAACTGATGGAATCAAGACCTTGAAAATCTGACCTGTCAAGTCCAGCTCTCAGCCACTCTTTGTCTGAAGTTGGTATCATAGATTCACTAGCATTTATCCATTGCAAATATTTATAGCATTGCTATATTTATTAATACTTGACCCTGCAAAGCCACCATGTTTGTCTCACCTATTGCTTCTATTGGCTGACAGACTGCTGGTTTCAGGTGTGAGCAAGCAGGTAACCAGCAAGAGAGGAGCAACTGGGAAGCTCTATAGAAACAGTGGGTGTGGGAGTTTGGAGGTTATTTGTACTGCAGTGTGTTCTCTCCATTTTACTAACAACAGTTTGATGTCAAGTTTCATTGTTTCTGTACAGGGAGGCCAGTTTTCGGCTATCTGGCAAAGATAAATTATGCAAAATTCTGCAAAGAATGTAATTTTTACTGCTGGACAAATTGCTGGAGGCCTTGTGACATATAAGCTGAGTATTAGTAAGGCTGAGACATCCTGGAACAAGACACCCCCATGGCCACAAAAGAAAAAGAGACTTGACAAAATATATTTGAAACTTTATATGTGGGATGATAGCTTGTTCAAATATTTTTTTTACAAGTGGAATTGAGGTAGGAAGTATTGTAATATCTTTTCTGAGGAAGTGGATGGTCAAAATCTAAATTGAGAGTCTCAGTATTTCTAAAGGTTGGTCAGAACATGTAAGCTCAGGCTCTGGCTGAAGCTTCCATGAAAAACAACCAATCTTATCTACCTCCTTTGTGACTTTCTTACCCTCAATTTTTCCCTTATTCCAGGATTTTATAGTGATACTTGGTCTTGGGTTCTAAAATAATAGCCTAAATAGTGCATATTCCTCCAGTGCAATGAAATGGGCACTTACTAGGCTGTGTTGGCCAAAAAACACACATTGTTATTAAATATTAAAAATTAAAAATACCCAGTTTAATTCTAATATTCAATTAAACTGTTAATAGTTCTGAAATTAGCTGGTTGGTCTGTTTTGCAACCAGACATGTATTTTCATTATTTTCATCAAAATCCAATTAAATTCTCCACTTAAAAAAATTATTTACTTAAGTATTTTCTGTGACTTAATTCCAAGGCTGAAAACAAATGGCAATATTTTAAAAAATCACAATCTCTGTATTTCTCTTACTTCCAGAACCTTTCTCTATCTTCTAGCTCTTTTTTTAAAGCTGTAGAATATATTTATGTGTAACAGAAAGCTATGATAGTAAAAAACTGCTGTCTGAGAAAACAAAGAACAATTAATGAAGGAAAAAAAATCTACAATGGAATGCCTGTTATTTTCCCTTAAGTGATACATTAGGTACAGGAAATCACATTACAATTTGATGTATGTGTCACTTTAAGAGTGATTCTTGGGTTGTGGAGGTAGCTTTGTGTCGTATGATGTAAGTACTTTTATTGAGTAGGTAAATGTGTAATAGATAAAAGCCTCATAAATCAGCTAAATGTTCTCCCAATTTATAGAGAATATTTGATCTGGGAACATTACCATCTAGTGAGCTTCTGAGAAAAAGAGAAGACATGAAGAGTGATGGAGATGGATATCCCAGATTATTTTTTGGATATATGATATCTGGGGCTGCCTCTTCGTTCCTTGCATCTTTTGTACTCATTAACACCTGTGCAAGTGTAATGTACTACCAAATTCAAGTTTTCTGCTTACTTACTTTAGCACTTTTATAGCTGCCTCCCATATAGTAGAGTCACGCCGAATGAAACACAGGATAGATTTTCAGTCCTAAGGTCTTTCCCAATTAAACAACAGTAGCAGTGAACAAACCATGTTTGAGAAATTCATCTAGCCATTGTTTTCAGCATTTCAGTCCACCCCTATTAAAGCAAATAAGTAAAATTTTTCTAATTTCAAGTACAAATGACTAATATTCAGTCCATCTCTGCATATCAGTTCTTAGTGGAACAATAGGGGACTTTCATAACCTGTATTTATAAATACATATATAAGTATATATATAAACTAGATATAAAATGAACAACATCACATGGATTCACTTTGACAGGATTCTTTATATAGTACTTAGCAAGTACATTAAAAGTATTTCATACTTAGCAGCATCTGTCAGTAGTATTATAATCTGTACACTATGATGAGTGCATGTATTGACTGAAGCTGAACTTTTGAACCTGTTGCAACATCAGACAGCAAAGAATTGTTATTTATTTGCCATATTGCAGTTATAAAATTAAATAACTATTTTCTGTGGTTACTCAAGAGCAGGTGTTGAACAAGCCGCTGATTGCTAAATGGATACTTCAACATATTTTTGAAACTGTGATTTGTGAGGGCTCTGATGCTTTGAGGCATTACTTGTTGGATTGTTCACCTATTCATATTTTATACAGCTGAATACTTCCACTTTAAGTCTCATCAGAGGCCTTTAAAAACCTTGTTTCACACAAAGTCATTTTTCATCAGGCAAGTATGGAAGCAGTGACAGTCTAAAGTTTCTTTTTCTTTTCCTTTCTGAGCCACACAAGTGCTACATGAGGCATCAATCCTTGGAACCATGACCTACTGTAGGATTTATTGCCTGTGTGAAATGGTTAAAATTTCTCCTATTAAATGCAATTGTCTTTGGATGTATAATCCTTTCTGGACTCTTTTCCCTACAATTTAGGATTGACACACTGAATTTTTGGGGACTTAAGAGCAAGAGATTATCTGACACACAGATTCCTGATTAAAAAAACTGTGCATCAAGTATCTTACCTTAGAATGTCCAAAGTTATTATTACCACAAAAGAAGTTTAAAAAAAAGTGGGTTGTTTGCTATATCTGTCCAGGAAGAACACAAGGCAAGGAAAAGATGTTAATCCTAACAGAGTTATAAGAATAGAGGCGTTTTCCTGATCCAACTCCTTTGGGCTGAGGGACTGCTGTTCACTTGAGCTGCTTGGTGCAAAAACCATTTGGTGCACACCTGACTCTGCTGTGGGATAGGCTGGCTCGAGCATCAGCAGGCACACAGAGTTACAGACTGTTTCTGGCTTTCTTTGCAAACTCTGTCTCTAGGCTCTAGCCCAGTCTTAAGAATTACATCCAGGCTGGTAATGTGGCACCCCAAGATGCATTTCTATATGCCATCCCACTCGAATTCTACCTGACCACTTTACTGGCTCTGAATGACACTTAAGTTCAATCTGTACTGGTATATGATCTGCTTAGCAGGTCTATAGAACACTAACAAGGTTAGCAATTTCTGTTGAAGAATGGTCCTATTCAATTATCCTACTAATTCCTCTTTGACCTTAACCTCTCTAGAAAATAGAGCTCATACAGTGCGCCTTCTAGCTTTCCCTCCCTCAGAGCATAACCCAACTCTTTAAATTATATTTTTCCCTAAGCTTTTTAATGTTAAAATACACCTTCTTAAAAACTCTTTTCCAGCTCTATTTAGCCAAACCAAATTGCCATGTTTTTTCTCAAGAAATTTCCTTCACTTGCTGAAACACACACAGTGAAAACTGCAAAAAATTCCTAAAAGAAAGTAAAGGCTTAGATGTTCAAAGTTTATAGAATTAGGAAATAAAAGGGCAAACATGTGCCTCTATAAATATGGTGTCAATTTCTAGAACTGTGATCAATATAAAATTTCCCTCAAAATCAAATAAATATCAGTGGCAGGATACTCAAATGAAAAAAATATCTTGTAGGTCGTATTGCTGTTTTTCTTTGTTCTATGTAGTCCTGATGAAAAATCTCAGACACTTGTTGTAAAAAATATAAAATGCTGAAATGAAGACTAATAACTGCAACTGTCATGGTGATGTCAGCTATAAAGAGTGCTAGTGTGATCCTTCTAATCTAGAAATGAGCTTAATCATAGTATAGATGTTTTGTCATCAGCCTGCTGTCGAGATAAATAATCTTCCTCTACCACATCTACCTGACAAATGTCAGTCAAAGCAAGATGGAATCCTTTGAAGGGAAATTGTAATCTATAAAATACATATCTTTGAGAAAGGATTGATTTGAACATCAAATGAAACTATTTGGCTTTGTACTGAAACATAATACATTTTTTCTAAGGCTTCAGCAGATACACTTGGGCAGATACTCTTGGGCAGTCTTATATAACTGAGGAACTTGAAGTTCTAGAAGTTACTATATGATTGCCCAATATAAGAGAAAAGATCATGTTTAGAGAAAAATTGTAGTTCTTTGTTCTTGCATTTATGTCTTAGTTGCGCTCAGGGGTCCTCATCCAACTTCCAGCGAAATCAATGAGAGCTGGAAAAGGCCATCATAGCATAAACCTTGTGCCTGCAGGTTTTTTCATCTTGATGTAAAAAGAATAGGCATATGGCTTTGAACATGTGAGAGGGAAAAAACTGCTGCTTCAGGAAAGGACTGTGGGGATATTTTTCTAAGATATAAAAGGAGGTAGGCACCTAACTGACTTGTGCCTTTGAAAATACTTGACTTACCATCTAATAAAGCAATATTACCAAACAGAAGTATAGATTCTTCTTGGTGAGCTGATCTTGAATAAAAGCTCTCTTGTTTTTTTCACTAATAATTCTTTGCCTGCTTTTAGGATTATTTTTTATTTGTAGTACTTCATAAGTGTTCAGTCGTGTTAGAAATCCGTTTTTTTTTAAAGCCATTCTTCTCTTAGCAACTAAAGATAAGAACCACATTAAATAAATGAAAAAAAGGAAGAGAACGCTTTGGTTCACTGTGGCAACTTCAAGGGCATAGCATAGCATAGCACACAAAAGTGCCTAGCATAGCACACAAAAGTGCTGTGGTAGCTTCCTCAGTTTGCCTGAGACATAACACATGGGCAGTTTTTCTCCTTGTATACATGATTCCTTAGATAATAAATGGAAGCACATAAGCATTAAAATAGTTTTGTATTTTTCATATCACTATTACTATGGTCCTGCTAAAGCCACCTATCTAGAAAAGGTTTAATTATTTTCAAAGACACTAAAAAACTCTGCATCTATTTCGATACTAAACATATTTCAGAAGATTTCCACTTTGCAAGTAAATCCATTAATGCAAATTAGTGTAACTGGTTTGTGCAAAGGTTTACAGTTTTCAAAAAGAAATTGATTTCACTAATCTTCACATAAGATGTTGATAATGAATTCTGACATACTGTCTGCTTTTGCAGATAAAGCCATCAAGCAATTCTGTTCAGATTCAACAAAAATAACATTACAAGGCTTCTAGATTATATACATGGACTGAAAAATTTTACTTCAGTTTTGAGAAAAGCATCTATGTTGTGAAAAATAACTAGCATTTAAATTGGCATGTGCAAGAACCAACATCTAAAGATATAAATGACATATTAAGAAGAAACTGAATTTTTTGATAATTCCAAGTTATTTGGACCCAAGAGAGGCTGATCAGCTCCATAGAGAAAAGATTGTTTGGAACTTACAATTCTGAATTCTATTGTGTGCATTAAATTTTTCTTCCTAAGGTCAAGCTTACTGGTCACAAGTCATCTATTTGCTGAGGAACCTTCAAACCATTCACATGATTTCTTCCAGCTATATACATGAAAAACTGATGTGCACACGCCTGTGCCTCTTGGCTGAATAAAGTGCCTCTCTATATTTTGGTGACATTTCTACATTCGCCTTTCAGGAAGCAAACAATCACAAAATATGGAAGGTAAACTCTGGCTCTGATTCCTTGTAGATCACTTTTACACAGATGGATTTTCTTGCATCAACAGAAATACTTAGTAGCTTTCAGCAAATTTTTTTTTTGATAGTGTGGTGTGAGTGTGGGCTTTTTTGTTTTGTTTTGTTTTCTTTAGGTTTTGGGGTATTTTGTTGTTAATTAGAGGTTGATTGGTGGTAAAACAACACAGCTAGGACACCTAGTTGGCTGCATATATGTACATGGTTACTTAATATGAAAGTATTTCTTTATGTAAATGAACCCTGAAGTTTTAGGATGAATGCTGAAAATCAGGCAGTGTTTTCTGTTCAGCCTTTTTCACCAGTACTTAGGTGGTCCTGCAATCATTGAGGAAGGGACCTGTCCTGAATGTCATTTGAAAACTCCTATTGGATGTGGTCCATCCCGTGTTTAGCATGTTAACAGTTCTGGCAGGAATGAGTTCCGTGAGCAATGCTTTTGTTTGTTTTTACCACAGCATTTATGCTACTCAAACTCCAGGGAAAACATGGATTAGCATCCAAATTGCATTTGATTCATAACTGCAATACTGTCCTCCTTATTCTGAAAATTATCTAGTGACAGCAACTCCATCTAGTCTGAAAATATCACATATTACTCATCAAAAGATGGAAAATTATATATAATGATGTATTCTTAGCTCATCACAGAGAATTCTTTCCCCATTTCATAGCAGATCATAAAAGCAAAAAAAATTTCTAGACTTCTCTGACTTAGGTTTTTTCTAATATGCTCTCAAGAAGCTAGATAAGAAAAATAAAACACCTGCATCTACTAACAATTTGTTCCTTAAGGATTTTTAAATTATTTTTTAAAATAAATAAAAGTGAGAGTGCAAATTCTCTCTGGAGAATGTAAAGACCTTGCATGATCTGAACCAGTTTCTACATTTTCACTTGCAATGTTCACAAGAGTAACACCTGTAGTCACATAGACAAACAACTGTCTTACTATTTGATATATCCATCTATAGCTTTTCAGTCTGTAAATCTGGGAGCTACAGTGTTTAAGATACCTATGAAGTTGTGACTGTTACACTTCAAGTAATTTTTAATCTATTTCTATCTCCTTTCCCCTTTACTGCTCAGCTACTTTAAACTATAGATTTTCTCAGTTCCTCCATTTTCTAAACTACCTAGATGTAGCAAAATAGTAGAATTACTAGTTGTTTTTTCTTATTACCTCATACTCTCTGTCATATGTTATTATACTCTCTTTCAGCTCTGACATCTACTTTGTAGCCCATGTTAATGAAAATGAAAATCGACCCAAGTCCTCTTTTCTTCAGCACTCCTACAGGGGAAAATAGTTCTTCAGAATAGAAGTCAAAAAAATAAAACAACAGGAAAACCTTCAGATTCACTATGAAATAAGTGGATTTAAAATCACTCATACACAAACAAAATACTTTTTCCTACTTTTTTTTTAATTTACACCACAGACTGGTCAGATAACATGGTTCTCTGACAACAGCAGCCCTGAAGAATAATTTTAACATGCAATCTTCCATAAATGAAATCAAGCCGTGAAAGCCAACCTACATCTGCCAACACAGGGAACCAAAGGCAATTCCCAACCAGAGGACCCAGCATTCCAGTGCTCTAACTCATAATGCCTGAAATGCCACCCAGTTCACTGTACTTACAAACTTCCTTTCCTAGCATGTTCTTTGGCATTTTTAAACAGGTCTTTTGTCTTTCTTCAGCCTGAGTCTTTTAGGTCATTGCAAATTCTCTCAAAAAATTAGAGGAACATCAAAACAGGCTGACTTATATAATGAATGAGTCCCTCTGAGGACCCAAACTAACATGGCTTAGTGAGTTCTGGCTATGGTTTATGTCACTTCAATTACTTTGGGGGGAAAAAGCCAGTTTACTTCATAGTACCTGGGTTTCAAGGCATAAATGCTGACTTTCTTAAATGTTGCTTTTTGTATTGCCTGACATTTTTTTCAATAAATACTTTTCTGTTTACTCTGTTCAGCAAGTAAAAAGACCTTAATATTGATGAAATAGCATGCTTAGTAATGACTTCTTGTGGTTATAAAACAATTATGGAATATTTCATGATTTCATGGCAGGACTAACTTTTTTTCTTTTGCTATGTTTGACATTTCCAACTTTAAGCTCAGACTTAAAACACAGAAAAAGCTACAACGTGAATGTGCACCAGTAGTTGGTTGCAAGCACCTCCTCTCTAACCTATATTATCAACAGCATTACACAGATTGCTACTGTGATAACACCTCAAGCTCTTGTTCCAAATGGTCATATGAAAAGATTCTGTTCACTTTATTTGTGATTGAGGACAAAGAATAGAAAGAAGAAAATTGTACAGTCACCCTTATTCATATGAGTTGTATAGAGAGACAAGTAGATAATTTATGTTTCTGCTTCCTCTGTATTAAATTCTAAAGAGCAGCCAACATGAGATATCAGAGAAAAAGATCTGAATATCTCCCTTTTTACAGTCTTGTTTAAAAGACTGACCACAGCTCATGCTTCTCCTGTGTTTTTTTACATGTGTCTCAGTATCAATTGCTTCTGTGGAGAGGACAATGCCAGTTTTTAATAGTGAAGACTGTCAAGCCATTTGTTCTGTTCTTGTGATTTGGGCACCATGTGTGTGATGTGAATTATTCAGTATTTACTGCTGTGCCATTCAATGGCAAGTTCCTTCTGACAGCCAACCAGCCCACACCAGTGGCATTGCCTCAGTTCTGGATACCTTCCTGTGATACTGAGATACTTTGAAAGGAAAATTCAGAAGTCAAAAAACTTCACTTGAAGAGGATTTCTGTTAGTGGAAAGAAGACAAAAATATATTCAGATTTCAAAAATAGCAATGAATGCTTTATCATGCATGCAGACAGCTGGGGTTTAAATGTTACAAAAACCTTTTTCTGTCTTTCTTCTGCAGTGGCAGAGATCCATGCAGAGTGTCTCTGAGGTCAAGAATAGGAATCTTGGGAAAATGATGCACACCCATCCCAGACCTTCTCCTGAAGATGTGTCCCATCATTTTGATGGTAATTCCTACCATCTAACTAGTGGGCCTTTGAAGCTCTCAACTGGGTTCCAGGCCCCAGGGTCTCAGATTTTTGAACTTTCTGCATGACCAGTCTGAATGACATCTGGTAAGTATAATAGTCTGCATTAATCAGATACAAGGTCAATTTCCTGCTTCCTAATAGCTAGTGTTTAGAATGGATATCAAGTTCTGGAGAGTAAGAGATTTTAATTCGTACCAATCTGTTTGGTTTTATACTTGTTGTTTGTTTTAATTTTAGCCAAAATTTCAGCCACAATGTTTCTTGGCGTCAGTGATGTCTTTCAGCAATTAGTTCCGGAGTGCAATTTTATATTAAAGAAGAAAGGTGTTTTGGAGCAACTGTTTTTTGACTGCTTATTCCCACTTCTGATGAACCTTGCTTTTTTCTTTTCATGAAAGAGAGGCCCTCAGTCTTCATGCTCTTTAGTAAAATATGCAACTTGATTACAGAAAAGTTTTTTCTTTCAAAAATTAACCCCCTCCACATCCTTCTATTCTCTTTTATACAAGTCTTTTGCAAATTCCAGATTGTCTCTATTGATCAAATCATCTTTAGATTCTCTAACTTTATAGAAATCATATGGCCTATGTATGGATGATATTCTAGATATGAGAAAAAAGCTAATGTATATAAATATGTTACATAGTTTCACATTATTCTCTACCACTCCTTTCATCCAACATTTCATTTGCTCTTCAAATGCAAATGCACATTGAACTTATGCCTTCATTGAACAGTTTTCAATAATTCTGAGGTTCATTTCCTGAGCTGATATAATTAATTTAGAAGCATGTGAGTGGTATGAGCACTTAAGGTGTCTCCCTTCCTGTGTCAGCTCTTCTTCTCTGTGGTATCACTGCTGATTTTCATCTATCACCCTGTTGTCTGTTCATTTTACATATATATTCAAAAAAATCTTTTTTTTTTCTGATTAAAATTCTCATTTGCTTCTCTTTTCTCTGGTCTCACCCCCATTAGCATAACATATGCATATCTTCCTATGTTTTTCTTTTTTGTAGCTTATAGTAACACATGTTGTCAGATACATCTTAAAACACTAAACACGTTGTATGAACTGATTTCCTCTTTCCCTCTCCTTTATTAATACATTCAAAGAAATTGAACGGATTGATTGTCCATTGTCACAAATCATACTGGTTTAACCACTCTTATTAGATGACCTTCCAGGTGTTTTATTACTTTGTTTTAAAATTTCATTTCAACATTTTTACCAGATACAGTTTTTACTCCTCTGAAATTCCCTGGATCACCCATGCGGTATTTAAAAAAATCTATGAGTATGCTTTATGCTATATCCTAATCCTTGATAAAAGGAGCTAATTTATCACTCAGAATCACGCAACAATTACCTGAGTAAACCTGAGGAGGAGATGATTACATGAGTAGCCTCTGATTTCAGTGGAAATTCCATGTGAGTGAAGGATGAGACCATTACAGTTCTTCCACGTGGATATTCCCATGACTGAACTACACCAACTAATGCTTTGCAATACATACCAACTTACCATTCTGGACCATATCTATTGGTATCAAAGTATTACTTGACAAAAGGAAGTAAAAATCTAGTGCTTGTCTGGTAAGGTACCAATCAAGATGTGTAAGGGGCAAATTTTTGCCCTTAGGTATCAGCTGCTTTTTAATCTTATGCAGTCACTATTGTAAAATTTAAATTAAGAAATAGAAGACAATGTTCAAAGCTGGATGGAAATAGATGAAGGAAAAGTCTCTTAGCTGACACTAGTCTTTGATGTGTGCTCATCTGAGAGAAAACTTTGTCCAGAACTGTATTTACATTTGTTCTGTAAGTATTATTGCAAGAGGGCTTATGAGTGTAGGGAACATATGGAGAGGCTGGCAGGCATGGATTCCCTGGTGTGGTGGTTAGAGACTTTGCTCTGAAAAGGCAAGCTTTTAAAATTCATTTGAACACTATGAAATACACAACTAGTATGCCAAGTAAGTTTGTATTTTAAAAAGTATTACTATTGTGAAAAGGAATTAAATATTTAAAGAACAAATGCAACTTTGTAATATAAATAATTAGTCTATAAGTCTATACCATAGTCTAACATTGCAAGCTAAATTAATTCTCAGCCCTTTCACACAATGACTATATCAAATCTAACAAGTTTTTTAAATTTTTTTTTTTGTATCTGGGCTCCCCCACCTTTACTTATTTATTATTTATTGCAGTACTTGCTCTTCAAAGTTCTGAAAAATTTTCTGGCTCCAAAATGACAGCAATTCCCTTCCTCAAGGGCTCTTGATGTCCTTCAGTTAGACTAAGCTTCATCCACAATCCATCAAAATCACTGGGACAAATTTTAAAACATTTCAGTGGATGTTATAGCATGTGTTGGAAATGTGTAGCTAACTTCTAGCTCCTTTATCCTGATCATGTTTAAATCATTGGTGCAATTTAAAATACCATTTACACTGAAATACTTGATGAATCACAGACTGCATGTGTCTAGATTTCTTTATCAATGTAAAATAGAAAATGACAGCTAAATAGTTTTTATTGAACTTGGCTACCATTGCAACTATTTCAACTCCTGGATATAAAAGTCAAGACTATTCTCTCTGTTAAACTTGGATTTATATATTACGTATATGTATGTGTGTGTGTGTATACACTAGTATACATTATTATCAAAAGGAGGTCTAAGGAGAACCTCCATCCTTAGAATCCTAGAATCATAATGGTTGGAAAAGAACTCCAAGGTAATCATGTGCAACCTTCAAACAATTACCAGCATACGCAATAAACCATATCACTACGTGCCACATCTACTCTTTTTTTGAATGCCTCCAGGAATGGTGACTCCACCACTTACTGGGAACCTTGCTCCAACACTTAACCACTCTTTCAGTGAATAAATTTTCCCAATATTCAATCTGAATCTCTCTTAATGCAACTTGAGGCTATTTCCCCATGTCCTGTCTCTAGTTGTCTGTGTAGTGATAAAGGATTAGCAGAATGCTGAGGATTTTAAAGCCTTTTTTGCCTCAGTGTCTATTAGTAATCCCAGTCATTCTTTTGGTACCCAATCCCCTGAGATGGAAGAAGGGGTGGGGAACACAATAAAACCCCCATAACCCAAGGAATTAGAGTGTCCAGAAAAAGGCAACGTTGCTAGTGAAGTGTCTTATGAGAACTGGCTGAGAGAGCTGGGGAAAAGGAGGCTCAGGGGAGACTTATCACTCTTTACAACTACCTGAAAGAAGGTTGTAGCCATGTGGGGGTTGGTCTCTTCTCTAAATAAAGTTGGACATTTTTTAGATGCTCTCAGAAAAAGTTATTTTATTCAGAAAAAATAAATTAGATGTAAACTGCAAGCAAAATAATTATTTTTAAAAGATTGATCTCTAGTTATATCAAATTTGCATTCCAAAATAAAGGATGAACACATTCATGAATATTAGACTTCTAGAAGAAAACTGAAGCAAATGAAATCATTAGTCATTTGAACATCTATTTCTGCGTGGGAAATCAGTTTATGCAAGCATGAGGAATATGTACGTCACCTGGAGAAGCACAGTATCTAATGCTAGGGCTCCTACCTGTGTGTCATAAAGAAACCTCTCAATGCAGTGGTGACTCACAATGGAAGTGATAGACTGCGCAGAAAGAACTATTACAAATTATTATTATAAATTATCAGAATGGTACTACCCATAGGATTTCACTTTTTGTATGTGTTATATTTCTTCTGTAACACTCCAGAAAACAATCACCATCTATCACCCTCTTGTTATCAGGAAATTACTGTTCTTGGCTTTATTTTAGAACACTTTTAAAAATGTTTGAAGTTAATTTTGGTCAGCTGACCTGTTTCCTATTACCTCATTTTCTATTCTGTTCTGTTCTATTCTATGCTATTCTATTCTATTCTGTGCTATTCTATTCTATTTTCACAACATCCTTTAAATGACTTTAGTATCTGACTGCCTTCCAAAAATGCACTAACTGATGTTACTAACATCTGTCATGTGTAGTTCATTTTCCCTCTCATCTTCTCTGCAGGGACAGGATGAGAGAGAAAATGAACCACACATTGTGTGTGCAATGTAGTGTTATATGCATATGCATTATGATAGAGTCTTTAATTACATGCTCTCATCTTGTTTTCCCACAGGACCCCTGCCTCATTCAGTGCACAGGACAAACACATGTGAGAGATCTGAGTGCATAGGCAGCCACCAGTTTAGCAGTTCCTAACATGTTTTTTTCATCTGATCTAGTGCTTTTAAATGTATGTTTCCTCTTCTCATGTTCTTTTTTTTTTTCATCTTCACATATAATTCACATTATATTCTCTTCTATAGAAAAAATAGCAAGAGAGTAATAATAAGAAAATTAAATAGAAATAAGGTATTTATTAGACCTGAAAACAATACATAGTTAATTTTACATATAATCCCAAAGTGCGATTCAGGAAGAAAAAACAGGGGATGTTTTTCCCACCTGCTCCACCCTGCCTGAGAATTGAGGTATGTAATTATGAATCTGTGAAGTTGGAGGAGGCAAGAATGCTGCTAGCATGGAGGCTTTGAAAGAGATACTTGTATGCTTCCACTTGGCTTGAACTTTTCATGGATCTGTGTCATCCACAATCATACCTTTTGTAAGTAACCAATTAGAGATAATTTGGAGTCCTCTCTGTTACCATCTGGTACATGATATGTACAACTCTTCATATTACATTATATCATGAACTTGCACAAATAATCTCTCAAAATGCTTATTATTTTGGAATCAAAATGCTAAGAATTATTATTTATCTTGGCTTTTTTTCCCTAATGAAAGACTTTTTGCTTATTCCTAATCAATGAGTTGATATTATTGTGGGTTGGTTTTCTTTTTCCTTACAATATGAGAATGTGTAATGACAAGAACACTGCAGATAAAGCATAAATATCATGCATTCTTTTCCTTTCTACATATATCTTAGTTCCAACTCCTTTTAAATAAAATATGCTTTCATATTTTACAACAGGTAACTATTTTGTCATTTTGGAATGCCTTCAGAACCACTTTTGACTGACTGTCATAAAGATTTGTCTAAATTAAAGCAGTCATAGTTTTCATTAAATTAAATAATACTAAGATTATTTTTTAATCTGTTGATAGAAATTTTATCGTTTCATGGATGCTACTGCTGATTTATAAAGGTAAAAGTTTCCCTTCTGCTGCTGTGTGCTGTAGTTTCCTACAAAAACAGGCATGGATGCTGGCTTGTGCACACGTTTTGCAAGTAGTTGCCTACAGTAGTAGATTAACTCCATCTGTTAGTCCACAGGCAGGGCCATTTGAATTTTGCCTGTGAAATCTGAACCCAGGCTAAAGAGGGAGTCTGAACTCAAACCTTTTTTTAACTTCAGATTGTCTGAGCCAATATAAAAGTATTGCACTATGGAAAGGAGCCCTTTTAAATCCACTTCTGACCAAACTTGGAAATGTTTGAACAGCTTAAAGCTTTTAACCTTGAATCTCATTGTAGCTTAATGGGGTGTTTTTGTTTGTTTGGGGATATTTTTATTCTTGGTGGGTGAGGAAGGTATCCAGATTTTTCTTTTCAACTATGGATCTTTGATCTCTGCTTCTTTGCAGTGATTCCACTGCTTGTTCCAGCTGCAGTACACCTATCTTATGAAGCAAAGTGCAAAATTGCACTGCTTGTACATGTGGCTCACTATAACAAATTTTAAGAACTTACATTTGCGCTGGAAGGTTTTCAGTTCTTAAAAGGTCAAGTGTAAATTTATAAAGCCCAATACATCTAAATATAGGCCTTTGGGAGAAATATGTTTTCTACCTGGATTGTACACCTGTTTTCATACCAAGAAGCCTGAGTATCCATCCCAGAATGTTTGAATGCAGTGCGAACAAGTATCAAAGCAAATATTACATGTCTGCTAATGAACATTTTGAGAGCAGTTATGTGATGTTTGACAGGATTTTTCTTTCACTGAGTAAATCCCCTCCAAATGTTCATAAGTGTTAGCTTAGAAGTATATAGTGACATACATACCATAAACACAGCTGTTCCAAGGAAAATGTATTTCACAGGTCCA
Source organism: Emberiza elegans (assembly GCA_024865655.1). Classification (NCBI taxonomy): domain Eukaryota; kingdom Metazoa; phylum Chordata; class Aves; order Passeriformes; family Fringillidae; genus Emberiza; species Emberiza elegans. The sequence continues at coordinate 24,381,565 of JALJVW010000139.1, read as the reverse complement.
ACACTGAGGATTTCTGTTTGATATTTCAAAAAAAGTTTTAAAATCCTTCATGATGCTATGAAGACCTCATTCCTGCTTTACAGAGGAGAACTGCATGCCTGTTTGATGGCCAATTATCTGAGATGAGTGAAGAGGAATTTGGCTAACTGTGAAGAGAACAGAGGAGCCCTTTCTGCCTTTTGATGTGGTGTATATGATGTCTAGAAGGGGGGCAGGCATAGAGTAGGGGGAAGCTTTGCTATCCATCCCTCTTTTTCATTCCCCTAAGCAATTTGGGATTTTCTATTTCTGTCACCACTCTTATCAGTACAAATGTACACATATCAGCACTCTAACAAAAACTACAGACATGCATACTCCCTGCCAATCCCACAATCTCCCTGTCCAGTCTAATAATTACAAGGTATTCCAAAGAAATACCTGGATTACAAAGAAGCTGGTATATCATCCTATATTATCTCTTGCTGCAGGGTGTGAGTTTACAAGACATCATTGCCATAGTTTTTGATACTTTATTACTTGCATTAATTTTAGCCTATTTCAAATGTGATCTGTGTCAGTAGTATGCTTACACTGCAGCTTTTACTGGAAGAGGAGTACACTGCTCTTGACAGGCATATCTGGTAGCACAATAGGTTTTATGCTGAGTCTCCTTGCTTCCCTATTGCCTTTAAAAATTATTCTCTCTCAGTTTTGGTGACTTAAAGTTCATCTTTGGATAGAAAGTTAGAAATAATTTTGCTAAAAGAACATTTCTTTTATACACATCCCACAGATAAGGGGAAAAACATACTGCACCCATTATTTTCAAGAAAATAGAAACTATTCCTCCTGTATTCCTGTTGTGGAAGTCTGGAAATTTCATTTATTTTAAGAAAGCAAAGACTCACAGGTAACCAGGTAGTTAGATTTTAAAATTAAATGTCTTCTGGATTATTCAACAGGTTCACAATATTTAAATGTAATTTTTTTTTCTCAGCAACAGGGTCATATCATAGAAAAGCCTTTTCAGCCCCTTTAGTATAAACTACAAAATGCCTCCAGTACCTCTCTGTTTCATCATTCTATTCAGCTTTTTGAGTATAACATCATTAAAAAATAGAAAATAAGAAAGTAAATTAAATAGCACAGAAAGGCTCAGCCAAGATTGAAGTTACTTGAACTCCTGATACTTTCACCATGTTACACTGACAGGCACAAACCAAAATCACATACATCTTATCATTTAAATCATTACTAAAATTGACAAGGCCTGATGTTTCTTCATCTGTCCAGATATGTGTGCATTTAATAATAAATTCTAAACTCACCTCTCATGTAGAACATTTCATCCACAGAGCTCAAAGCTTTTTAGATGGGAATAATCAGACAACTGATTTGCTCTAGTGGCCCAGCAAATCAGTGACATAAGGTAGAATTGGACTTTAATTCAGACCCATGATGACCACATGAATGTGTCTCACTGATCTGGTGATAATACTGTTACGAGAATTCAGTGATATTTATAAGCATTTTATACCCTTTATGCTGCTAGATTTACTGCCTTTGTAAAGACTTACATAACCATGTGCCTTTTTTTCCCCCCTTTTTTTTAATTTGAGAGAGAAATAGACATATTTAGAGAGCCCACATTTAGCCAAAGAAATTTTTTAGTTTGGCAAGATTTTTGTAAAGTATTTTACTGCTTCATTCAATAATGTCTCAATTATTTTCTATGTTACATCTTACCTCTTAATATGAAATTTTGTCTGGGTATACATCTTAGGCACTGACTTGCAAACACTTTATTTGTACCACTTTAGTACAGACTTTCAAATAATTATTATTGTGTGTTTTCTAAATTAACTTACTCTAATGATGCCTTGATAATAATCTTTGTAATTTCACTATTCTTATATTAATTTATTTTCAGTATGTTGCATGCAGAATTTGTGTTTGTTTTTTTCTAAATCTTAACTATTTCAACAAAATTAATACTGGCTCACAAACACTGAAAGAATGAGTAAGGTACAGTTACAGATCTGGGCTATATTGTCATCTTCATGTAGAGAGTTGCACATTCAGGTAAATTTCTGAATCCCAAAAGTTAGTTCTAGATTTTTTCTAGAGTAGCTGAAAGCAGAGTAAGCCTGTTTAGTAGCCTTAAATATTTTCTGTTAATATGCTCAGTAAGTCATAGGTTGTAAACATTTTTATCTTACTAGTTTGATTCCTAAAATATATTTTCATGAAACCACACTCTTTTACAGATCAGCAAATATCCTCTACAGTTAAATTTTATTGCTTCAACAAAGAATGCGTCATGATTAAAGAGGGGTATGAAATTTCAGTGTTCAAAGTTCACAGTTTGATTTGTATTCAACCCACTCAACAAAGTATGTGGTTGTACTGCAATTCAAACTGCTGCATTTTCTATTTCTAATATCATGGTATTGGGTCCAAACTACTACAGATGGAATTGGAACATGAGTGCATGCAGTTTGGACCCTTTGTTAAACAAATTCAAATGTTCAAAGTCTGTGCCACAGTACCAGTTAAATGTGTTTATTCACTCTTAAACTGTACTAAGAGGGAATTTTACTACTGTCTTCAGCTTCCTAATGGGAGGTTATAGAGAAGACCTACCAAACTCCTCTCTGAAGTGCAAAGTACAAGTGGCAGACACAGGAAGCTTTGAATAAATATTAGTGAAAAAATTGCAGTAATAGTGGTTAAAGAAGGGAAGAGGTAGCTCAGATTGTTCTCTTAAAGTTTTTTTTTGTTTTGTTTTGTTTTTTTCAGTTTTGCTTGTTTTGTCTTGGTTTGGTTTGGGTTGAGATTATGTTTTTATTTAATGGCATGGATATTTATGATTACATCATTAAACATCATTGACATAAATATGCCTATTTATGGCAGACAGTGAACAATTTAACCTGAATGTGAATATTCTTCCCACACACATTCTGCTTCTGAAGACTAGGTTCCCAGCTTGTGATTTCATCTTTGAATGTGTTTATCCAGATGTAATAAAGATCACTTTCTGTTATCTTAACATCATCATTACCTAAAGCAGCAGTTGTTTGGGTTGTGCCAGTTACTATCCAGAATAGATAATATCTCTCTCTTTGAAGAATTTACTAATGCTTTCCCATAATTTTAAGTAGAAAATGATCTCTGCACTGGTAGATGTCGAGATATACAGATAGATAGATAGATAGATAGATATAGATATAGATGATGTAGATAGATATAGATTAGATATAGATATAGATATAAATAGATATAGATATAGATATAGATATAGATTATATAGATGATATAGATATAGATATATAGATATAGATGGTATAGATATAGATGGTATAGATATTGGTATAGATATAGATAATAGATATAGATATATAGATATAGATATAGATATAGATATAGATATAGATATAGATATAGATATAGATATAGATATAGATATAGATATAGATATAGATATAGATATAGATATAGATATAGATATAGATATAGATATACCCTCTCTGAAATCAGTGTCCAAATTTGAAAGATGTTACTGAGGTATACAAGTATTTACAGGAACCAATTAAGTATTTGAGGTATGTTTCTGAGTCCAGAACAGTAAAGAGAAGTTTTATTATTGATTTTTGTTGGAAGAAGAATCAAAGCTTGAAGGGACCAGTTTGAACTAGTTAAATGACAAAAGAAAAGCCTCTCTTTGCTCCCTCAAACAGTGCCCTAATAAAACATTAAGTATTTCCAGATCAGGTGGTATAATAAGAATCTGCACTGGTAGATGTCAAGATATACAGATAGATAGATAGATAGATAGATAGATAGATAGATAGATAGATAGATAGATAGATAGATAGATAAATAGATAGATATAGATATAGATGATGTAGATATAGATATCGATATAGATATAGATATAGATATAGATTATATAGATGATATAGATATAGATATATAGATATAGGTATAGATATAGATAATAGATATAGATATAGATATAGATATAGATATAGATATAGATATAGATATAGATATAGATGATATAGATATAGATATAGATATAGATGATATAGATATAGATATAGATAGACCCTCTCTGAAATCAGTGTCCAAATTTGAAAGATGTTACTGAGGTATACAAGTATTTACAGGAACCAATTAAGTATTTGAGGTATGTTTCTGAGTCCAGAACAGTAAAGAGAAGTTTTATTATTGATTTTTGTTGGAAGAAGAATCAAAGCTTGAAGGGACCAGTTTGAACTAGTTAAATGACAAAAGAAAAGCCTCTCTTTGCTCCCTCAAACAGTGCCCTAATAAAACATTAAGTATTTCCAGATCAGGTGGTATAATAAGAAAGCAGATGACTAGAAAAACACTTTGGATTTCAGAGCATTTTAAAATTATCCTTCTTCTTTTATCTTGTTTTAATTCTAATTTACTCCTATTTTTGCAGAATACTGTAAGCATTTCCATTGCCATCCCAATGAGGAAAGATATACTTGTAACACTCCACACTTATTGATACAGAGAGGATGAAATACTTTGAAGTTCTCTAGCATTTGATTTTCAATTGTTTTCTGACATATTACATGATTAATTGAATTACATTCATTGCACCAGCATTTTATGGTTGAAAATGTGCCAACAGAAACACTGCATCTTAAAAATAAGATATATAAAAATTTAGAGTGCAAAATCACAGCTATTGGTGTCTTTGCCATGTGTGTTAAATCTGTTCCTTCTCCCAGCTGGTCCATCCTGGATCATAGGTTTTTAAAATTTAATTTTTTATTGCTACTTTCTTTTTCATTTACCTGCAGAGCATAGCGAGGTTGTTTGTTAGGGTTTTGTTGATCGGTATTTTTGTTCAATTGGATTTTTTCATAGAAGTTTGGTTGTATTGATGAAAACATGCATAATACAACTCAAGGAAGGGGATTGGTCATAAAATACCTCCCTCTCCAACAGCTGAGAGTCAATGGCACTTTGACTGAGTCACAAATATTATAAAAAGAAATTGTTAAAATAGGGTCAGCTGACAAACAATGCATTCAAATTAATAGTCCCATTTTCTGGAGAAGGAGAAAAGTTTTCCACATACACATTTGCAGGACAAGGGCTTCTAGAAGCATGTAAGTAAAAGAATATAGTTTGTGCATTAAAATTAAGAAAGGGAATATTTCTCTTTTCTTAATCAGCTCTCTCATGACTGTATCTTATCTGACATTTTTTCCCTGCATACTGATGAAAAGATGTGCACACTGTGCAGGAGTTTACTTCCTTATCTCAGAGTCTTCTGTCATCAAAGGCTTGCAATCCAATGCACAGTATACATGGTACCATTATTTGTTAACAATTTATCAAAAAAAAATGAACACTGTTTTTTTAGATGTAATTTCTAATTCATTGCCATTACAATCTGTCTTCTCTGCAGGACAAGGATTTCCATGACAAGACAAGGAGCCACTGTTTCCAGGGGGCTCCAAGAGGTAGAACCTCTATATAAAATTAAATAAATATTTATTTGAAGATATACAGTGTGTTAAGCCTTATAGTGGCTGGGTTTTTAGAGACAACATGGTGATGGAGCATGTCATTGTACTCAGCAACTAAAGAAGATTTCAGTAGCATACTAAAAGCAAGGCCTCTTATAAACCCCTTGAATTAACAAATTACACAAGGGATTTACAACTGCCAACCTGTATAATGAAACAAAGCATGCTGTGGTCAGGGTTTGACAAATGAAAACAAATTAAGCAAATAAGAATTCACAGTTAATTTGAATATTATATTCTGAGCTAAACTAATTTTACAAGGAAACAAGTTTTCCAACTTTCCTAACAGAGTGTGGGGGATGATAAGGTATTGGGGCATTATGTGTTAACTTTTAAATGATCCACCTCTAAAGAGTACAAAGCCAGAATGCAATCTTAAACTTGAGATACTATCTGTTCTTGGAGTATGCTTATCATTAATTTTAACGGAAATTGCACGTATGCATTAAGAGAAATATAGACCCCACCTCCTTCAGTTTCTCATTTTGTAACACAGTAAATGCTGAGCCATATGGTATCTTTTAATGGAATACACATTTCATCATCTCTGTTCATTTATATAGATTTCCTAGAATGTAGCTTAAAAGTGAACACATCAGAATACATTTGTTAAAGAGGAAATTCACTACTAGTTCTAGGCATAAATTTAAGGAATGCTTTAAATGACTAAAATATTTGTAAACTGTGCTACACTTATTTTATATAGTGAAACTGTGTTTCTAGATTCCTAATATTAGAAAGACCTCATTTGCATTTTAGTAGAAACACTAAAAGTACTTTTTTATGTTTCAAGTTTATTCTAAACTGCTGTTTTGGACTGCCATCCTTCGTTACAGACATGGGCTGAAAAATTTTTAGAAATTATATTAGATATCATCTTTGAGAAATTGTGTTTAAACAGATAGGCTGTGTCATCAGGATGGAGTACCACATGCTGTTAATTTTACATGGTTCAAGTTCTAAAATTTAATCAGATGCAGATTCAAACTCATGTCTTGATTTGTTATCACAAGAGGGTACTTCTTAGGTGGATGTGTACCTTTCTTGTGCTTCTAAAGATATGCTGTACATGGCTGCCTTCACTGTGGGAGCTTTTGTGCATCTTCAATGGCAATCATCTCTGCTACACAGCAGAGTGAAAAAATACAGGAAAAGTTTGAGAGATCTTTCAGAAACAGTCTCTGCTGATGCTCACAGAGATCACAGCATAAGCTATTTGCTACAGAAAGAAACAATAATGAGACTATTATTCACATAGTGCCTTTAGCACCGGGGATCACTAAAGCCATTGTAAATTGCCTTAGAAAACATAGCTAGTGGAAACTTCCACAGAATTCAAAGTCAGAATCCATGTTGCATTCCTAGCACATCAAAATATCTCAAAAATATTCCAAAATTTTTTGAAACTTCACCTAACATGTCTATGAATTATATCATCAGACTTTAGATGTGAAACACTTTACCAAATGTCCTGTGTGTAAATTATGTATTTTAAACAAGCTAGTACTTTTCATGCAAGTACTCTGATTTCTCTCTGATTCAATAAATCTTATTATGATTAATGGATTCCTTTTAATGTCCCAAAGACAACCCCAGAGAAAACAAATCTGCACAACCTCTAGGGGGATATGCTGAAGTGCAAAGCCTGAACACTGGATTGCACACACCTTTCAGGCTTTGTCAATGATCAGGGACAAAGATATCTCCTCGCTAGGAATTGTGTTTCTCTCAGGATGTAAGTATTAGAAAATATACATTCATTTTTTGAAAACCAGGAGCCTTTTTCACTGCCAAAACTGAGTCATCAACATTTTAAAAAATATTATTTTCATTGTAGTCCATTACATTGGAATACTGGACAAAACTCAGATTTGGCATTATCTTAATATCAAACACAGCTCATATTGAAAATTTGTAGCTGTACTTTATTTAAAGAAAGGAAATATCTATGAGACAAATAAAAATATCATGGTTATTTGAAAATAGCAGATTAATGATATATGCCCCTTAGGACCACCTCATTTCTAGCACAAAAAATAATGTTTTTTGGCAAACTGCTGAACTAAAATCATCATCAAAATGTCACTCAGAAAACAAGGTTTTCTGTGAAATAGGTGGAGTCATTTGGCAGAGAGCCATCTACAAAACAGTGATATCAATACCAAAACGAGCAGAGAGCAAAATCAGTCAACAATTTACAGGAATTCTTTTTAGTGTCTCACATATGAATAATCTACTTATATAATTCTGCATAACACAAACACATTGGTATTTTTCTCAGTATTGAAACCAATCTAAGATTTTAAGAACACCAGTGCAGTGAGGACTATGTGCAATAAGAGGAACTACCCTGATGGTTTCCGTAATGGATCACCTGAAGAACGTTTAAGAGAAGACACGCAAATAAGGTGGTTTTAAAAAGTCATGGCCACAGCCTTGTTCTTTAAAAAGTCTCCCAAACCAAACACTTTAAGGATTCCTTGTTTCCTACTCTAATAGTTTCTGCTCCTCATTTCATTGCAACATTAGTACAATCATAGAATCATTTAGGTTTAAAAAGGCTCTTTAAATCATCAATGGCAACCATAAATCCTGTATTGCAAATTCACCTCCAAACCATGTCCCTACCCATCACATCTCCATGTCTTTTAAATACCTCCAGGGTTGGTAACTCAACTGTCTCCCTGGCAGCCTTTTCTAATGCTTGGGACTCCTTTCAGTGAAAAAATCTTTCCTAAGATCCAGCCTTTACCTCCCCCGGTGCAACATGAGTATACTTCTCCTTTTCATTCACTTGCTACTTGGAAGACACCCATCTGACTACAACCTCAAAAATATAGGCAGAAAACACCACACAGAGTTAGGTCACGAATGTCTGCTTCAGTTTTCCATTTGCATGAGTGAAATTGAATCAAATTTCTAGCTAAGAAAAATGCTTCCAAATTACATACTAATGAATTTTTCAGTCAAAATATACTGAAAAACAGAGATGAAAATCTGATGTGCAGCTTTTCTGACTAATAAGAAGAGTTCAGAAACCTGCAGTATATCTCCTCCACAGCAAAAAAAAAGTGCCTAAGAGCATGATAATCGGAAAACATTAGGCTTGGTAAAAAGCTCAGACAGTCATGTGAAGTAGAGAAAGCTCAAAGGGAGTTGTACAAGTAAAGAGAAAATCCAATCAAACTCTGAGTAAGAGTTTCAGATATGGATAAAAAGAAAATGAACTTTCAGATGTGGACTAGAGAAAAAAAAACCACACATAATGGGTAATCTGAGATTAGGTAGGACAGGAGAAAAACAGGAGGTACAAAACAAATGCATGGAGGATGACACTGGAGACATGTTTAGAAATAGTTAATTTATGAAACGATCTCATTCAGTAAGGTAGGCAGTGAAAATAACAGTGTTTACTGCTATGTATTCCTTGGCTGAGTTTAACAGGCAACTCTCTGATTAACAGCAGTTTGACAATGGGATTTCTGTAGTATGACAATATTTTCAGTAGAACTAGAGATTTATGTTCTAAAAAAACTGCTATTCAAAGCAAGCTATCACATATGAAAAAGAGAAAGCAATTTTATTATGGGAGGGTTTTTTTTATTGTCTTGCTGGATGCTAAATCATAAAAAGTTAGCACAGTCCAAGTGTAAATCTGCCCCCTTTTTTTGTTTAGTTAATATTTAAGTTGCCTATCTCACAATTTCATGTGTTTTAAAACACTATTGTGATCAATCAGATGTATGAACATAGACTATTTAATGTTACACAAACCACTTCATATCTGAAATCAGTATTTTTAGGACAAAAATGAACGGATCCAGGAATAGACTATAATGAAACAAAATGCTCAGTGAAAGCTAGGAGTGTTTTACTTCTTGATTTACAGGTTTTGGTACAGGCTTGCAAATGCTAGACATCTGTACTATATTATTTTCTGAAGAAGTAACTAAAATTGTTGATGAAGTTGAACTTCACATTCACTTTAAATTTCCCAAAGCAGTGAAACTCTGCCAATTTCTGAATTTTAGCCAGATGTGATATGTGGCTTGCCCCCAGGATCTGATGGATTTTCCACTGGCTGGTTTAATACAGCCAAGAACCTATTTCTGTTACGTGTTTGGAGAATCCAACATGTTCCAATCCAGAATTTCAGCTGTACTGAACAATTTATTGCTTGCGATATCTTTATCCTACTCCTTACTCAGAAGAATGACTGGGACAAGAAGAATGCCATCTCTCCTTACTTAAGGTAAAAAAGAAAGGTGAAAAAGTGGGAGTAGGTTAGGTCAGAATACACTTGGTACACTATGTCATAGATAAAATGTTCTCCAGCAGTTTATTACTGTGTCACATTTCAACAGCAAAACCCCTCAGCCTTTCTACTTAAAAGCACCTTGCAGTGCTTTCTGAAAACACTTAGTGCTTTCTGAAGGCTTAAGGACATGAAGGAACTGTGTGTCACACTACAGGAAGAAAAGATGTGTTGTCTCCTTTTAAAATGTTGTATGTGGTAAAGCTAGTGGCCTGATACTGGAGTGAAACTTTTCTGATAGTCTTATCAGTTGTGGTAAGAGCTGGCTGAAACATTTATATTTTATTTGTGTGCCTCAACATCCAAGGACAGTAATCAATGAAAAGGATTTTGTTGTGCTAGACATCATTCTAGCATGGAACAAACGTGTAAAATGTTTTTTTCCAGACTGGGATTCCTTTTGCTCCAAATCGTGATACGCTGGCAAGTGAAAAATCAACACAAACATACCACAGCCCTCATTAGCATATAGCATTTCATTTTTAGGATGATCCACAGCCTTAAAACAGAATAAATAGAAACAGAATACATGGGTAACTGAACACTTTGTATCCATGGAAGTCTTACATGCATTTTAAAAAGAAGACCCAAACCCTGCTTACACTTTGAACACTGTTAGCATTCTCTCTAGAGTCAAACCTATTGCAGCAAACCCTGCTTACACTTTGAACACTGTTAGCATTCTCTCTAGAGTCAAACCTATTGCAGCAACATTAAAATGTTTGTAATTAACATTAAAATGAATGTCATGAGGTTATAGTCCAAAGACAGCATTATGCTGGGAGCCAGAAGCCAGAGGTTCTGTCACTAGGTGTTATCCTTGCGAGGCCTTTTGTCAGAGGAGGGAGAAATTGGCTGGAGTGATCCTGTGATAGATAATGTCATTCCGAACTGAGATGGCTTCTTGGGAAAGTAGGCAGTTTTTGTAAGAGCTGTTAGAGGGGCACAAAGGGGCTGAAAAAGAAAGCGAAAGTAACAGTGCGTTCATGACTACTGCCTGCTTAGTAGAGAGGCTTAGTCAGCCATTGTCATGTCTGCTGAAAATGAATTTCATGGTCCTTCCCTGCATCGTTCTTCCAGCTGGTGACAGAATCTTCTCCCAGAAAAGGAAAGACACAGAGTTCAGGCAATATGCTGATGACAGAACAGAGCAAGTGAAGAGGCAGACTCAGTTATAGCTCATCAAGAGCTTTCTCTGTTTTCTCCTTTTCTTCTTAATATCATTCTGAAAGTAGACCACAGACATGGTAGTTTGCATGGTTTAGCTCTGCATGAGAAATTGTAGGCTCTTTGATTCTGTTACATAAAACAAACCATATGTTAGAGAAAGTAGTAAGAAAGGGAGGGAAGGCACCATAGAATCCAGGCCAGACTGGCTCAGCAATGTGCATTCCCTGAAAGACTTGCATCTGAAATGACAGAAAAGCATACATTAATCTGCAAATCTCTGTCACTATGAGGTCTAAAAAGCAACTTATTCTGTCTCAAATATAACATAATTTGAGGTCTAAAACAAATAGATTTGGTAGGTTATCAACCACAAATATTTATATATACATTAGTCTGGTCTGCCAAAATATCATGGAAATTGTATATGATGAAAAACATTTTATAGGTAGAAAAAATTAGTTTTGTGGTGCAGTGTTGCCATAAGTACCCTTTATGGCAGTGGAAGTGCTGTTTAGGTAATTGACAGTAAGGAATAAATACCTGATAGTCTTAAGCTAAAAACAAGTTGTTCAAAGAGAAATGCCTCACTGGATACTGCCAATGCCAGTAACATTTGCTAAAATATTAAAATAATCTTTGCCAGACAGAAAGATCATCTAATGGAAAGCCTGTTTGGACATAATACAAGAGCTGCAATTCATATCTTGAATAAGAATCAGAAATTAATTTTCATTCTGAAGCATTTTGCAAATTAGTCTCTAGCTATTCAGCTAGAAAACACCAAATGTTCTGTTCCTTGACATAAATAGCTTTGTATTATTGAAATTGAAATTTACTTATATTGACTGTTACCTTAATAAAAAAACTAAAAAAAATTAGCTAAATTGTTAAAACTAAGGGGAAAATTCTGTTTGTGCAGTGACGGGCAAATAAGAAGTAGGACAACAAATATAGGAACCACACTGGCCTTTGCAATTGGAAGATATTTAATTCACAAAATCGCAGAACAACACAGGTTGGAAGGGATATCACAGGAAACAGTCTAGATGAGACTGTCTTGAAAACCTCTTGTGTTGGGAACTCTACCATGTCCCTAGGGCTGTTGCTGCAGGGAATATTTTTTATCACTATAAAAGTTTATTCTTATATTGAGATGAAACCTCTCTACATGCAGCTTGTACCCATTGTGTCCTGTCTTCTCCTCTGTCCTCTTTGTAGCTGTTCTTCACAATCTAGGGTACTACCTAAACTTTCTCTGCTCCAGGGTGAGGTGATGCAGCTCCTTCAGTCTTTCCTCAGAGGGCAGGTTCTCCAGCCCTTTGCTCATCTTCCCAGGCTCCTTTGGACCCTTTCCAGTCTGTCCATGTCTGTCTTGGATTGTGGTGACCAGGACTGGATGCAGAACCCCCAGAGTGGCATGAAAAGTAGAGTGGGAACATAAAGTAAGCAATTTCAGAAATTTGCATCATCATTGCAGAGGATGAAACTGGAACACAAAATGCATGGAGTTCAGTATAGAGGTGGACATATCCACAGCTCCTAGCTTCCTCCCTTTCTTTCCAAAGTCAGAAGGTTCATGAACAGACTTAGTTGAATGGTAATAAAAATACATTCTTTTTCATATACAGGACAACTGCTCAGTGTAGTTTTAATGAACCTGTTCATCAAAATGCATCTTCACAGTGCAGGGAAGCAAAGACATCTCACAGGTGCCTTCATGACAGGCACAAATAGATTACCTGTGTTGCTTAACACACAATTTACACTTGCTTGATTTGATTATAAATTAAAAGAATCTTTTGTACTTTACCAGTAAGAGTAAAATTAATAACCCATTGCATCTTTGCCTGAAATGTAAATTTCTAATTTTGACTTTTGCATATTAGGGCTTTTTTATTATTATATTTTGCTTTTACTAGCTTTTAAATGCTGCCATTCACCAAACTTGGAAATTATCACAACAATCTAAACTTTCACATAGTAAAAATATTTATGCCCTAAGGCACAAAATATTTTGTCATTTGTTCAAAATCTCATTTAAATGATAAATATGATCAGCATTTAATCATTTCTTTAGAAAATAACATTAAGACATGCCAAATTTTCAATGAACTTATTCATACTGATTCTAATAAGCTGAACAACTTGTTTTGGCTGCAGCTATCTTTTTTCCATATGGAAGTGCTTCTACTAGCTTTCATCCAGATTATGTGGTTGAGAGGAGGATGTGGAGAGAAGTCCTATGCTGTTTTTTGTGGCACAAATTCATTTTGAGGACTGAAACAAGCAGTGTAAATTGCTCTCAGTAAGCCTGCACCCCGAGGGCATGTTTTGGCACTACCACAACTGAATCTGTACCTTAACAGTCTGTGTCGAAATTCATGAAGCATTATAGCAGGTTTAAGGATGCAGACAGTTTACACTGAGCATGTGTCTGCAGAGACAGCATGCACCTCCTCTTAGGTGCACTGCTCTACTGCCTCTTCTGCAGAGGCGTGCACAGAGGCAATTTTAGCATGTTTAGGATGGAAGACAAAGGTGATGCTACAGCAGAGACACCACACAGAGCAGTGGAATGAAAAGAAAAATTACTATCAAAAAAAGAAAAAGCTTGTTTTCTAATTACCTAAATGAAGAGGAAAAAATGACTTCTATATCAAGTAAAAACAAAGGTATTACCAAAAAAGATCCACAGTTAAGGTGCAATATCACAAGCAGAATTTAAGTCCTTCTAAGGCTTAGCTCTAGAAAATGAGTATTCCTTACTTCCCCATAGTTTTAAATACAAATTTTTGCAATCCATTTTGTACTAAACCAGTGATATTATTGTGCACTCAGCTGGCAGCTTGCATGAGAACTGTGCTACTGTCTCTGTTCCCACCTTCCATCCAGGATATTGCTCCTCTCTTCACAGACTCGATGCACAATAGAGAAATTAGGACAGGAAGTTTCCACTAAGAAAAATTTATTGTTGAACAAAGACTTTTCTATCCTATATGATGGCATTTGCACGGACCTCAGAAGAAATTGAGATTTGAGTTGATAAGACAAAAGGTAAATAATTTGCTTCCATAGCCATCCTGGAATATAGCATTACTGTGTCACCTCCTGTTCTCTTCTTTAGATTTTGAATTATCAACTGTCACACTATAGGGAGCAGAGTAAGCATCAGTAAATGAAGGAGATCATCAGGAAAAGGCCAATGCTAAACATAATAAATCCTTGTGGAACAGAGATCTGTAAGGAATAGAACATCTTCCAGATGAACATGCTTTATCTGGTATGCACAAATTTCTGACACATACATAGCAAAAATAGTCATGGAACTAGATAAGAGAAGAAAGCAATGAAGTAGTGAAAATAATTTCCTAAATCTCCCAAGGTATCTCCACAGATATTGTCATTGTGATAATAGTTATCTCAATGTATGGAATGATCCAGATTATACTGTATAATTGTTGTAACACAATGGATACAAAAATGAAGTAATTGTCAAGAACTGGAACAGACTGATTAAAACTTTATATGTATTGAGCCACAAAATTGAATATGAAAGAAATAGGAAAAATTAACAACAGACACAAAACCCAGTCTACTGAAGGAATAAACTTTTACAGACAAGAAGAAAAAGCAAAGAAAAAAAAGAGGACAAACCACCCTTGCTAAAAATTAATTATTTTAAGTATTTTTCATGTGCATCACATTAAATTATACTTAACAGAATAGCATTCATATGTGTATATGGAACAGAAATAGCTCTGTAACTAATGGTGGTAGAAGTGCAAAATCTTCAAAGACTAAAAATAATTTCTTAAACATTTGAAAGTTAGCAAAACTTATCTGAGCTATTTTGAGTTACTTTTAGATCTGTAACACTGATCAGGAAACCTCTGAAGAGCTGCCTCTCTTGTGAGAATGTCATACTCTTTTTTCGGTCAGCTTAAAACACTGGGATGGTTTTTTGAATGTCTTACTTTCTGTCCTGAACTCATGAACCTGGAAAAGTCAGTGGAAAAATCTCTCCTGTTGACTTCAGTAGGAGGAACTGAGATCTTCTAACAAGTATTTTAGAAAATATCTAGGATCTATGTGAGAATGTTTTTAAGGTATTTTGGCACTCTTTATAGGATTTGCCTTGTCTCTTCAGATTTGAGTTATTTTCCAAAGACACAAGAGGCACAAAACTTTTCACTTGATGTAGGTCCCAGTCCACTGAAAGCTGCCTAGTGTTTTGCCAGTTTTCAAGCAGGGTAAGGATGACCCTAGAAACTACAAGCCTTGTCAGTGTCATTTCAACAGGTGGTTAAATTACGGGAGATTGAGAAACACCTGAAAGACAATGCAGTTTTCGGTCACAGCCAGCACAGCTTCACCAGGGAAAAGTCCTGCTTGTCAAGTCTGATTTTCTTTTACAGTAACCCACCTAGGTAACCCCCCGTAGCTGATTTAGGAAAACCAGTGGATGTAATCTTTCTGGATTCCAGTAAAGCTGTTGATACTGTCTCTCACAGTATCCTTCTGGAAAAAATGTCCAGCACACAGCCAGATAAACACATCATGGGATGGGTGAGCAACTGGTTCATGGGTCAGATGTAAAGGGTTATAGTGAAGGGGGTGACATCAGACTGGTGACCTGTCACTAGGGGGGTTCTGTCCTAGGCCTGTGCTCTTCAACATCTTCATTAATGACCTGGATGCAGGCCTAGAAGTGATGCCAAGTTTTCAGGTACTAAATTGGGAGGAGCTGTTGACTAACTCAAAGGCAGAGAGACCCTGCAGAGAGACTTAAACAAATTAGAGGGCTGGGCAATCACCAACCATGTGAAATTTAACAATGAAGTGCCAGATTCTGCACCTGGAATGGGACAGTCCTGGATGTACATACTGACTGGGAAGTGAAACTCTGGAAAGCAGTGCCATGGCTAGGCACCTGGTGGTCCTGGTCAATGGCAAGCTGAACATGAGTCAGCAGTGCCCTGGCAGCCAGGAGGGCCAGCCATCTCCTAGGGCTTATCAGGCCCAGCATCACCAGCCAGGCAAGGGAGGGGATTGTCCCACTCTCCTCTGCTCACCTTGAGTCCTGGGTTCTTTCCCTCTCCTCTTTAAGGTCAGAAAAATAGCACAGAAAAATCTGTTGGTTTATAGTGTTCGTGCAGTAAAAAGTACACCCACTAGAACTCACAAGTAAATGGATAATCTAGGAAAAGAAAACCCAAGTATCATGATCAAATATACTAAATTCCTGAAGCCATTTCTGTAAGAACATTTCTCTGTTTCCTTTTAAAACCTTTCATTCAGTAAAACAGGGGATTAATTTCATGTAGGGAACTTGGCAAATACATAAGTATTGTATGTCATTTTATGGCATAAGTTTTACTTTCTTCAAATAGGATGTCAGGCACAGCTTAGACTGTATGAGCTGAGCTGTCTGCAGCTATGATACAGAAGCAGATTCAGGCAGAATATGCACAGCTGAACCAGTGTGTATTTCCAATCCAGCAGAGCTGTGGCTGAATGCCAAATAGGCAAAAAACATCAAAGCATTTTACAAGTACAGTGAGGTGAATGATAATGATTTACAACAGTGTTTTTCCCATTATAGTCCAAGAGACAGCCCAGTCTCTACAAGCAGCAGGACTCAGCAAGGCCCAAGAAATTCCTCAGGCGGTGCCTCCTGTTGGCTGTTTTGGAATGGGTTGTGCTGGTGACAGATACATCAGAGATGACCTGTTACGGGTTAACCCCAGCAGGCAGCTAAGGACCACACAGCTGTTTGCTCACTCTTCCCAAGAGTGATGGGGAGAGACCTGGAAGGGCAAAAGTGAGAAAACTCATGGACTGAAATAAAGACAGTTTCATAGGAACAGCAAAAGCCGTGCATGCAAGCAAAGCAAAACAAGGAACTAGTACATTGCTTCCTATGTCCAGGCAGGCGTTCAGCCATTCCTAGGAAAGCATAGCTCCAGGAAATGTAACCACCACTTGAAAAAACAAACACCACCGCTTCAAACATTATTCCTCATTTCTGCCAAATTCCATCGTGCATCATGTCATAAAGTATGGAACATCCTTTTGGTCACCTGGGGTCACTGGTCCTGGCTCGTCCCCTGCCAAATCCTTGTGCACCCCCAGTCTACTCACTGGCAGGGAAGTGTGAGAAGCACAAAGGACCTGAGTGCTGTGCAAGTGCTGCTCAACAATAGCTAAAACATCCCCATCTTATCTTTTCTTTTGGTCACAAATCCAAAGCACAGCACTATATGATCTATTACAAGTAAAATTGAAACTAATTTACTAAAACTTAATTAACTTAACATATTTAATTAAACTTAACTCTATCCCAGCCCAAACCAGTGCATATCCCCAGTTTTCAAGGTAATGAACCCAGAGGAGTTTTCTTGTGGGTCCAAATTGAGGCAAGAAGGTCACTTGCCAACTACAGTTTGAAATAAAGCAGATTTTTGAGAATTTTATTTATTGCAAATTAATATATATATTTTTGGACTGGGTCTTGGGAAACAAGAAAAACCGAACCCCAAAAACAACAGCAAAAGGAAACAAATATTTACACTTTTTGTGAAAACACCTTTACTCCCTCTTTCCCTCTCTCAACTTTCCTACCATGCTCAGCTTATCTCCAAGAATCTCTCCTCCCCATTCATAATCTCAGCCTCAATTTTTCATCATAGGCACCAATCTTCTGGCACTTGATCCCACCACAGGCTACACTCAGTCCCTTCAGCAAGACAGTCAGCAGTGTACAATCAGGACAGAGTAGTTTCATTCTGCTGCTGCTTCCATCCCACTTTTTTCTCATGCTCCAGTGTGGGTCCTGCACAGTCTGCATTCCCTTCAGGGAATTCTGTGTTCAGGTGTGCTCATCCATGGGCCTCAGTCCCTTTGGGGATCTATCTGTTCCAAAAGCCTGGATGATGGACTCAGCCTTGGCTTGCAGTAGTCCTGTTGTGGAGCTGTCTGGAGCCAGCTGTGTCCAGCACGATCCTACAGCAGCCAGCTCTGAAATCCTCACTCCCTCCCTGAACCTTGCCATCCACACCCACTACAGTTATGTGCCACATGCTCTGTGGTTTGTCCATTCCTGTTTGCTGGTTTCCCTTAGCCCAAAGAGACAGGGGAAAGAGAAATGCTCTTCAACACTTCTGAACCTTATCAGGAACTGGACAGTCCAGAATCATGATTATTCTGTTTCATCATTTCCAAGTATAATATCCGTGTATGGAAATTTCACCTAGAAACCATAGTGTTCCTGTAGGGAAAATTCCAACCCATATGACATGCCACTGTATTTTCTCATATCTTTAACCTGTCTTAACTGCAATAAAAAACAATTTTCTCTGAAGGTTTCGAGGCTTCCCTGCACCATTAGTCTAATGCTGTAAAACTCTGCTTAGTTTTACTATTGGCATTATCATAAACAATGTCACATCTCAGAGCATTCCAAATTCAAATCAGGGACTCATAAGAATGTTCTTATAATATGAAGTAATTAAAAAGTCTTCGAAACAACCCTGATTTTAACAAGCTGAATCACGATTATCCAAATATCTGGACTTTTGAGATTCTGCCATCAATAAAAGCCTATTTCTGTAACACCTCTGATGTTGATTCTTGGTTATTTAAATATATGGCTAAATTGCTACTGAGTTGCCATGCCTTGCATGCATTTTTTTGTATTAAATCTTATTTTTAGGGGAATATACTTCTATTATAATATAGATAAAGACCAATCAAAATTTTTGAGGACAGGAAGAAGAATTCCCAATCAAACACACAATATGGTTTCTTGATTCAAAATATTAGAAATTTCTCACTCTGCATTTTCCTTCATGTCTGACCTTTCTAGGAAATCAGAGGATATTCCATTATAAATAAATAAACCAAACACTCTGATCGAACAACTTTTGTATTACTCCCAGAACAAGTTTCCTCTGAGAATAATGTTCATAGTCTGTACACAGTCCTGTCTGACCAGGTCATAAATAGAAAAGTTCTACTTTATGCAAATAAGGAAGAACTCCATTTCATGGTTGACTCTGATATTTAAAATACAGGGAAGGATAAGTACCCAAAAATTCTGTTTCTATACTGATGTGTATTGTCATACACATGCCATTTAAGTCACAATTAGATTTAATATGCAGATGCAGTTTAATATAAGCGCACAATCTGGGGAGGCAGAAGAGAATGCATCTTTTTTAGTTACCAGTGTTTGCTATTGAGAAAGTGATACAAATTACTGTGACTATGAAAGTACACAAATGTATCAACTTGCAAGTTACTAAAAAAAAAAATTTATCAAATTGGCAAAACACAATATTGTCTTCTAATAGAGACTTCCCAGCCTCAAAGGGAGGACAGAATACAAGAATAGGCTTGTGATCATTTTAGGTCTGGAAATAACAGGGCACAGTTCTGCTCTTTCTTCACAGCTCTTTTTAGATTACAGGGCAGTTGCAAAAGGCAGAATTTTCAAAACTACCTAGAGAGTTTTGCCTGTTCAGCTAGAGTTTCCCGATGTTATCAGGCTTCATATTACAGTGATGTCAGAACACCAAGTCCCTGAGAAGTATCTCAGCTACTGAAATACTCCATATCTATCACTCAAGAGTACATACTTCAGATCATTATCATGTTAATAGTGCTAATTCCCTTTTTTCCTGCTTGTCAATGCCATTTTCCTAGTCTATAAACTCCTTGGAGAGAAGTTATTTCTTACTGTATATTTTGCACAGTTCTTGACACAGTGGGACCCTGACCTTGCCTAGGTTTTGGCTTTCTTCAATATGATTAATTACAATTAACAGTTGGAACAATAATAGAAGCACTTTGATGCTCCATTTAAGACAGATAGGCATTTTCATTTGGATTTGTAATGTGGGGTTTGATCAGTTAAAAAGTAATCTACAAAAATCCATCTGGAGAGTAAAATAAATTGGTTCCACATTTCTTCTGTCACATAAAACTGCTGTCATATGAAAAACAGTCCACATTTGTGTTAATTTCTGATCTGGCATAAGGCATCATTGCTAAGTCTTAATGATGGCATCTGAGAATTTTAAACTATGAGATCACTAAGTTAAGACATTTGTGAGCTCTGAACCATAGAAAGGTACTCAAAAATTAATGTCATTTTATGCAGTTCATATCCTGGATTCCTTTGAAATAACCATTCAAAAATAAATATTTTTATTTAATAATAGACAAAGCCATTGTAAGATGTATATTTTATCATCTGTTAAAATGGCAATAAAATCCGCATTAGTCTGAGGAAATATATACTACTAAGAACTTCCTATGAATCATGGCATCTGCTCTAACTTCCTCCAAAAATATTTTGTGTGAAAAATCTTAAACATTTTTAGACAAAATAGGACAAAATACGCAAATACTACAGTCTGTTCACCCATATATACACTGTATTTAATAGATGTGGAATTTAATTTTGCCTCATGGGATTTTGTACCACTGACTTCAATGAGAACAACTTTGTATTAACATGAAGATATATCATTGTATAAGATATCTTGATTAATAATTAGCTTAGCAAAAACTTTGACAGCAACATTGAGAAGGAAAAAAGTCAGAGGCATATAACCATGAGAAATACCCATATAGAGAAATTCCTTCCATGTTACATTCTGTAATGTGTCAGTAAAGTGCAGTAATTTAGAAGCAGGAGTATATCAATCTCCAATGTAATTTCTTTTAAAATTATAACTACAGGTAAACAAGATAAACCAGTCTTTACTTTCCAGGAGCATTTATTGCAAATAGTGAGGCTTCAAAAAATAATCAAGTCTCCTAAAGAAGTTCACAAATTTACTTGGCAAAGTATACATGCTAAATTAAAGAATATTTTCCTTATGCAAGAAACAAGTTCAAAGTGTTGCTTACAGTAGCCTGTAAAAGGACATGATTCTTAACACATTTTCTGTGAGTTACCTCTAATAAAATATTAACATTGCAGCTCATTGCAGCATCTTGTCATCATCCATTACAATACTCATCTCAACATTTTAAGTCCACGTTTTTCAAGCAATCTTCTACAGAGGGTTTTGCTGTGATATCTCATCAAAACCAAAAAAGAAAGAGCTAAATACGTGTTATGGTTTGTCTGTATGACTCCAGCTCAAATAAAATGTCATTGTAGATTGTACAAATCACTATGAACAAATGCAGTCTTCAAGCCTGGTGTAAAACATCCCCAGATAAGACTCTAAGACTATCAAATGCAGCTTTGGGACACGCTTTTGTCCCCTTCATCTTTAAGCTCATAGCTCAATCCAATTATCCACAATTTAGACTCTGCCAGCGATTTGTGTACACTTGTGTTGCAGGGGAGGATTTTTTTGTATGACTCAAGTGTAAAACTTCAGCTTACAAGCCAAAAGCATCTTCAAAAGAAACCCATGAAATGAAACAGTAAAAGCATGAGACAGGGCTGTATGATCCAAAAAAATTACAAGCCCCCACTTTCTAATCATATAGCAAAATTCATCTCAATAGCTTATTTTAAATTAAATCTTCAAAATGCAATTCCCTTATTTTGTTCATCAAAGAAAAAAAAAAAAGAAAAAGGATTGTATGTAAAATTTTTCATCCAAATATAACAGGACTGAGGGATATTTGAGGTAGAGTGACATAAAGTTTGTAATTCCAAGACAAAGACCACTATGAATTTAAAAAGTCAGTATTTTCCCAATAGTTAAGTACTTGTTTATGCATTATTTTTTGACATTACTTACACGTACAGTGGAGCTAAAAACACAGAATCAGATCTTTGGTTCTATCCCACTAACACTTTCTAGAATATTGGTCTTGTCCTCTGGATATTAGTATTTTCAGGTTTCTTTAAACATATTATAACAAGAAACTATTCTGGCAGCTGAGGACTAAGTGATCAAAAATCTTTCTCTAGCCCTCTGTATATTCTAAATGTCCACACAAAATGAGAAGGCCAAGTCAGTTTCTGTTCATTAGGTTCTGTGGGAGGATTCCTCAAAATACACTGGCCTTAAATATCTGCAGAGCCCCATTAGAACCAGACTGTTTTGTTTTCCTCTGGAATCCTTTTGAAATTAATTACGACTTCTGACTCGCCACATGATTTTAGTCCCATGGTACCCCAAGCATTTTGAAGTCACATTTATTCTAATATTTTATTTCATAGAAAAAATATCCTAAGAGATATCAGAGGATTTTCTACTAGCAATTATTCTACTAGCAATTATTCTTCTTTTCAGTGTAATGTGTCTGAGCAGAGGTTTGGACCTCATTTTGAGACGGAAATTATGTACAAGATTTTATTAATAACATTTAATCTTGCATAAGATTTGAATTCATAGGCAACAAAAGGAGATTTTTACTAAAAAAAATCACATTTCAAGTACTAAGTTATTTGATAAGACAACACCTGAGGGCTAAATGACTTTGTTAGGATCACCCATGCAAAAGAAATAAAATTAATGGACTTCAACAGTAATATCTTAGCGTTCTATTACTACTTCAGGGAAAAATGCAATTCCATCTGGGAAAAGGGACCCAACAAAGATTACAGTGACACACTAACTTCTGGCTGATGTTAGAGTATAGCAAAGCTGTTAAAAGCATTGTATATTAGAACATACAGGAATACAGTATATCAAAGAGCCTTTACCCTGTGCTGGGCACATATGCAGATGCAGTTTAATATAAGCGCACAATCTGGGGAGGCAGAAGAGAATGCATCTTTTTAGTTACCAGTGTTTGCTATTGAGAAAGTGATACAAATTACTGTGACTATGAAAGTACACAAATGTATCAACTTGCAAGTTACTAAAAAAATTTATCAAATTGGCAAAACACAATATTGTCTTCTAATAGAGACTTCCCAGCCTCAAAGGGAGGACAGAATACAAGAATAGGCTTGTGATCATTTTAGGTCTGGAAATAACAGGGCACAGTTCTGCTCTTTCTTCACAGCTCTTTTAGATTACAGGGCAGTTGCAAAAGGCAGAATTTTCAAAACTACCTAGAGAGTTTTGCCTGTTCAGCTAGAGTTTCCCGATGTTATCAGGCTTCATATTACAGTGATGTCAGAACACCAAGTCCCTGAGAAGTATCTCAGCTACTGAAATACTCCATATCTATCACTCAAGAGTACATACTTCAGATCATTATCATGTTAATAGTGCTAATTCCCTTTTTTCCTGCTTGTCAATGCCATTTTCCTAGTCTATAAACTCCTTGGAGAGAAGTTATTTCTTACTGTATATTTTGCACAGTTCTTGACACAGCGGGACCCTGACCTTTCCTAGGTTTTGGCTTTCTTCAATATGATTAATTACAATTAACAGTTGGAACAATAATAGAAGCACTTTGATGCTCCATTTAAGACAGATAGACATTTTCATTTGGATTTGTAATGTGGGGTTTGATCAGTTAAAAAGTAATCTACAAAAATCCATCTGGAGAGTAAAATAAATTGGTTCCACATTTCTTCTGTCACATAAAACTGCTGTCATATGAAAAACAGTCCACATTTGTGTTAATTTCTGATCTGGCATAAGGCATCATTGCTAAGTCTTAATGATGGCATCTGAGAATTTTAAACTATGAGATCACTAAGTTAAGACATTTGTGAGCTCTGAACCATAGAAAGGTACTCAAAAATTAATGTCATTTTATGCAGTTCATATCCTGGATTCCTTTGAAATAACCATTCAAAAATAAATATTTTTATTTAATAATAGACAAAGCCATTGTAAGATGTATATTTTATCATCTGTTAAAATGGCAATAAAATCCGCATTAGTCTGAGGAAATATATACTACTAAGAACTTCCTATGAATCATGGCATCTGCTCTAACTTCCTCCAAAAATATTTTGTGTGAAAAATCTTAAACATTTTTAGACAAAATAGGACAAAATACGCAAATACTACAGTCTGTTCACCTATATATACACTGTATTTAATAGGTGTGGAATTTAATTTTGCCTCATGGGATTTTGTACCACTGACTTCAAGGAGAAAAACTTTGTATTAACATGAAGATATATCATTGTATAAGATATCTTGATTAACTAATTAGCTTAGCAAAAACTTTGACAGTAACATTGAGAAGGAAAAAGTCAGAGGCATATAACCATGAGAAATACCCATATAGAGAAATTCCTTCCATGTTACATTCTGTAATGTGTCAGTAAAGTGCAGTAATTTAGAAGCAGGAGTATGTCAATCTCCAGTGTCATTTCTTTTAAAATTATAACTACAGGTAAACAAGATAAACCAGTCTTTACTTTCCAGGAGCATTTATTGCAAATAGTGAGGCTTCAAAAAATAATCAAGTCTCCTAAAGAAGTTCACAAATTTATTTGGCAAAGTATACATGCTAAATTAAAGAATATTTTCCTTATGCAAGAAACAAGTTCAAAGTGTCGCTTACAGTAGCCTGTAAAAGGACATGATTCTTAACACATTTTCTGTGAGTTACCTCTAATAAAATATTAACATTGCAGCTCATTGCAGCATCTTGTCATCATCCATTACAATACTCATCTCAACATTTTAAGTCCACGTTTTTCAAGCAATCTTCTACAGAGGGTTTTGCTGTGATATTTCATCAAAACCAAAAAAGAAAGAGCTAAATACGTGTTATGGTTTGTCTGTATGACTCCAGCTCAAATAAAATGTCATTGTAGATTGTACAAATCACTATGAACAAATGCAGTCTTCAAGCCTGGTGTAAAACATCCCCAGATAAGACTCTAAGACTATCAAATGCAGCTTTGGGACACGCTTTTGTCCCCTTCATCTTTAAGCTCATAGCTCAATCCAATTATCCACAATTTAGACTCTGCCAGCGATTTGTGTACACTTGTGTTGCAGGGGGAGGATTTTTTGTATGACTCAAGTGTAAAACTTCAGCTTACAAGCCAAAAGCATCTTCAAAAGAAACCCATGAAATGAAACAGTAAAAGCATGAGACAGGGCTGTATGATCCAAAAAAATTACAAGGCCCCACTTTCTAATCATATAGCAAAATTCATCTCAATAGCTTATTTTAAATTAAATCTTCAAAATGCAATTCCCTTATTTTGTTCATCAAAGAAAAAAAAAAAAGAAAAAGGATTGTATGTAAAATTTTTCATCCAAATATAACAGGACTGAGGGATATTTGAGGTAGAGTGACATAAAGTTTGTAATTCCAAGACAAAGACCACTATGACTTTAAAAAGTCAGTATTTTCCCAATAGTTAAGTACTTGTTTATGCATTATTTTTTGACATTACTTACACGTACAGTGGAGCTAAAAACACAGAATCAGATCTTTGGTTCTATCCCACTAACACTTTCTAGAATATTGGTCTTGTCCTCTGGATATTAGTATTTTCAGGTTTCTTTAAACATATTATAACAAGAAACTATTCTGGCAGCTGAGGACTAAGTGATCAAGAATCTTTCTCTAGCCCTCTGTATATTCTAAATGTCCACACAAAATGAGAAGGCCAAGTCAGTTTCTGTTCATTAGATTCTGTGGGAGGATTCCTCAAAATACACTGGCCTTAAATATCTGCAGAGCCCCATTAGAACCAGACTGTTTTGTTTTCCTCTGGAATCCTTTTGAAATTAATTACGACTTCTGACTCGCCACATGATTTTAGTCCCATGGTACCCCAAGCATTTTGAAGTCACATTTATTCTAATATTTTATTTCATAGAAAAATATCCTAAGAGATATCAGAGGATTTTCTACTAGCAATTATTCTACTAGCAATTATTCTTCTTTTCAGTGTAATGTGTCTGAGCAGAGGTTTGGACCTCATTTTGAGACGGAAATTATGTACAAGATTTTATTAATAACATTTAATCTTGCATAAGATTTGAATTCATAGGCAACAAAAGGAGATTTTTACTAAAAAAAATCACATTTCAAGTACTAAGTTATTTGATAAGACAACACCTGAGGGCTAAATGACTTTGTTAGGATCACCCATGCAAAAGAAATAAAATTAATGGACTTCAACAGTAATATCTTAGCGTTCTATTACTACTTCAGGGAAAAATGCAATTCCATCTGGGAAAAGGGACCCAACAAAGATTACAGTGACACACTAACTTCTGGCTGATGTTAGAGTATAGCAAAGCTGTTAAAAGCATTGTATATTAGAACATACAGGAATACAGTATATCAAAGAGCCTTTACCCTGTGCTGGGCACCACAAAAAGGGCACCTTATGGAAAAGTGTTTCAATCACACATCACAGTGGCAAAATCCCAGCACACATCACATGATACTTGAATGTTTTCTGTTCCACTGATCTGTTTATATGGGGTAACAGGCCTGCTTCTATTAGAATAATTTGAGAATTTAACTTCTCACAGTGCATGACAAAACCACAATGTTTTAGAGTAAAAATTAGGAGTAATACTTATTTAAGTTAAAGTAACTGTGTTTAGTGTGACACCTATTAAAATGATAGGCTACACACATCCATTAAATTAAAGAACTCATAGTCCTAAATCCTGAAAATATAACAATCAAACACAATACAAGCACAGCCTTCAGACCCAAGAGAAAACGTAGTACCTAAACACAACAGAAATATTCCAATCGTTCTTCCAGCTGGGTGCCTCCCATCAAATTGTTATACTTTTACCCTCCCTGAGTTACCATTGTGAAAGGATTTCATGACTTATCAAGTCATGGTCATGCATGTTTGCCAGCTTTCAGATACGTAGTACAAATGGTAATTATAACCATTGCAAACGATGCATCTTCCCAGTGCTTCAGATTCAGTGAGTTAACCTTAAATGCAAGGCAAATTTAAAGATGAATAATTTACTTAGATAAAGGAAAACAGAATATATAATTAATCATTTGCCTATCCTTCAACCCTAGTTTACAAAACCATGGTGCAACTTTATTGAGCTCAAAATTGAAGGGTGACAAGGTTAATGCATAGCTTTAGACCTCATGGTTTCATTAGCAAACACATTACAGACTGCAAAGCTGAGCTGACAGTAATGCTAGGCCCAAACAAAGTAAATAATTATTGGCTTGGCAAATGAGGAAGCACTTGCAGAGTTTGTTTACATTTAGGTTTTGGAAAATTCATGTTGGCAACAAGTCAAATACAGTTTGACTAGTAACTGTGACAATTGCTCACAGATGCAGCTGGAAGAACAACAAAAGAATGAATTTATGGTTCTTTCTCCCCTGCATTTTTCCCCTTTGTTGTATTTTTTCTTGTGCTGTTTCTTCTTTCTGTTTTTTCTCTCTCTTTTTTTTTTCTTTTTTTTCTTTACCATTTTGGATCAATAACAAACTTGTAGCCACAAAGATAAGTGGGTTTTCATGGCAGATGGGCCTTGGAATGTATAAAAATCTCATGTTGCATTTTGTCTTTTGGCCACATATTGGAAAAGACACAGCTGTGCTCAAGCTGTACTCATAAAAGCCTTGCTCCCTGACAAAGTGTATGAGTACCTTCAATTCTTGTGGGTCTGCACTGGATTTTCAGGAGAAATACATCACTTCAGCACTGGTGCACTGTTAACAAACTTTATCAGGTTCCAGGGGTATGGAATTATGCCTCACCTCAATTCCCATTATGCAATTCATTGTTTGGTTACAGAGAATATATTGCTGAAATTCAACTAATAAGGCAACCTACGAAAACTAAAATAATTCAATATCCTGTAGCTGATGTAGAAAAATTGTGAAACTGCAGTTCCCTTTCCAAAATTTTATACAGAATGCAAACATTGTAAACAATATTTTCAACATCTTCATATGCAGTAGTCTCACAGAATAAAGAATTAGTAAGAATCAAGCATTAAAAAAGAAAGTTCACATAGAATCAGAAAATTATGTAAGATATAGTCAACAAATTATACACAGGAGAGGATTATTCACATTAGAAAATTTTGCAGCAGAAAACAGCAGTAATTGCTAAAGCTCACTTCCTGTCAGAGGGAGCTAAAAGAGTTTGGTCAATTCTTGTCAGATCAGCTCATGTAAGTGTATTTCATGTAGGAAAACTGAGACTGCTAGTCTGATCAACAGAAACCTATTTTATCTTCCCCAGCTTAGTGGACTACCAAACTCAAGTCTCATTAATCCACCCTTTTGAAAACTAGTAACACAACCAAAATATTTTAAAAATAATCATCCAAACTAGAAACAGAAACTTTAGTGGTCATTTGTGTATTTTGCAGTTGTTTGCAATGCACTGTTTATACTATGCTAATGTCACTACATTTTTATTATTTTGAAAATAATTGGAATACAAACAGTGATAAATTGCATTTTTGCATTTCACAGAGCAACTATAATATAACATAATAATTTTGAATGCTCATTGCGTTTTTCTTAGGAAAAAAGGATGAGCAGGAACTGTCTTCCCTGAAGAATTATCAGGCCAGGATATACTAGGCATAAATACTCCTCCAAGATCTTGGGTAGATGACAAGATTTTCTCAGCTTGCTGACTTTCACTGATTAAGGATCAAAAAGGGCCATATGTGCAGTCTTTCCAAGCTATAGATGCATTGACATAGCAATATTGCATAAGAGATTGTTCTGTGCTGAAAATACAGAGGTATTTGTGCTTAACTGATCTTTCTCTATCTGTGCAGGAGAGAGTGTGTATGATCAGAGACAAAATATCTATTGAAAGCCACAACAGATAAGCACTCTCAATTGAAATAAATGAAGTTATTCAGTAAAATTGAGCATTGTTAATTGAGATCATCATCACAAAGTTTTCTGCTAAAATATTGGAAGTGAAATAAAAAAGATTTAGAGAGATTAAATTCTCAATAGACACAGAAAAAAGAATATTTGTAAATACAAATCTAACAGGGGAAAAATCCATAACAAGAAAAAACAGTGTGAAAATGGCATGGTAGAAAGTACCTCCAGTGGGTGTATAAACAGAGAGCAATATTGATTAAGGTGTATTCTAATCAATACACAGATACTTCAATGCTTTACATGCAGTGGCTTGGACGACCTGAAGAGAACATTGTTTCACTGAGTGCAAAGGTTAGATACCTATGCTCTAGCAACTGTGGAGATCTGATACCGTGTAATTATTATGGGGAATCAGATTCTTACACAAAATGTCAAAATCTGTAAGCATCAAGGAGGTAAGCAACGCTGGCAGAAATGCATTGTTTGCTTGATTTTAACATAAACATTTGAGTAAACCTTATATTGACACTTCAACAACGGGGCATTTATCACTTTAATCTAAGAAAGCATTCTCTAAATTAATCTCTGATTAAAGTAGTGAACAGTAGAGATATTGGATAATTCCATGGAAGTCTGAATTTCTTTGCACCTTCATTTTTTTACACCATCATTACAAGCAGTTTATTTTATAAAAATACATTTTTTTCCTTACCTTTGTCAAAAGCCCATCAATATTGTTTGGATATGAAAAGGTTTGCCTTACTATGAACATTTTATTGAGGAAAAAAGCTCCTACAGTGTTCTGCTGATGCCCAACAGAAAATTTCTGCATAGAATAAGTGACTGACTCAGTGAATGACACCTGCATCAGCTTTTCCTTTCCTCTTCCTTGGCATAGGGAATGAGTTTGAAAATAGCACCTTCTAAATCTGCACATTTCTGTAAAAACTTGTCTGCCACGAGCTAAATTGCCTTTGATAGTCTGCAACTGCCTCTGCAGGTTTGATGGCAGTCAGCAATTCAGCGGAAAGGCGATGCCAGTTTTCACAACCAGTGTCAATGTTCAGGAATTTGCAGCTGCCCTATTCTCTACAGACCAAAACTTGTTTGATCTCAGTCTGTACCATCTGCTGCTGCTATCTCATGACCAAACCAGAGGAGTCATTTCCCAAACTAAGTAATCATCGTCTACAATAATACACGTTGGGGTTGGTACACCCCTAGAGCATTTTAATCTTCCCAAAAGGTCGGAAGACATACTGCACTAGACATAAAAAGGTTTTGTAGCTTATTCTTCTACACTGGCTTTATTTTTAGGAAGATGAAAATAGAAATGTCTTGGTATAAACAAAAGCCTCTAGAGTTCTATCTGCTCTATATATAATCTGAACAGAGTTTAAAGTGGTCATCAATGTCACTACTGTGCCACTTTGCGCTGTGCAGACTCCACTGGTTGAATTCAGCGGTAACCACAGATGCTCAGCATCTCTTACTATCTGGCACATAAAAATACATCTTCTGAACAAGCTATGCATACAAATACATAGAGCTGATAGAAATAAGAGATTGCCTCAATAATGTGCAGTGTGTTACACTAATCCCTTCATGGGATACATCTCAGCAAATATTAATAAACAACCTTGGGTATGCATCACAACATATTTTTTCATTTTTAGAACAGTCGTTAGCTTTTTTCCTGAATTGAAAAATATTCACAAGAAATGCTTTTGAGTAAATCTGAGCAGTTTATGTGTTCATCAGCAATTGACATTTGCAACCACATGGGAAACTGCTTTTCAGGACTGCCATCTGATTTCGTAGACATACCTGGAGATGTCAGAGAAAAACACTGTATTCGAAGATCAAAACTCGAGGTGCAAGATCAACAGGCAAAAGACAATTAAGAATGACTAAAAGTAATAGTTCTGTCTTTGCTAATATAATGCTTCAGTCCTGTGTAACAAAATACTAACAAAAACATTGTCGTGGCACTGATAGGCAGATTTCACATTTACTCTAGGATTACACTAACAACTATCACCAAGGTCCAGGCTGAACATGCCCTGAATAATCTGGAATGCCTGGCTGTCAGAACTTTTTACATACCAGAAGGCTTCCCTAACTAGAATAAAGAAAATAATTTAGGATGGTAAGAGACTGTTAATTGTTTTAATCCATTAGGATAGTCCTAGAGCTATTGAACTCTGGGGCTGACTTTATACAAAGTATTGAGGCTTGGAGTAAAGCCCACTGATAGAAGGGAAGTGCAGTGGAAATAAATGCTTTGCTCAAGGGAAAAAAGAATGATATTTGATCCCACTTCTCTGTTTTGAGGGCCTCACAAGGAGCATTTCCACAAGTAGCAAGGGTGCTTTTTTTGCCTTGGTGAAATCCTGGTAAAGTTTATCTGAGATTAGTTCATTTTAAGACGAGAGGAAATTAAAATAATCTTCAAGTATACAAAATATCCATGTATGTAGTACTGCTTGGAGATATAATAAAAAGAGTTGTTTCCTGTATGTGTCTCGTAGATTGGTTGGTTGCTTTAAAGATTTTTTTAATGGACTTAAGAAAATAGGTCTGAGCTTAATCAAATTTAGCACCAACTACTTTTTAAGCCTGCAGCCTATGACACTGCCAGTCAAAGCAGGAAACAAACTGACAAAGAAAGCAAATTATTAATGTTGTCCATTCTTTTAACTTAAAATGTAGTTTAATATATCTCTATAATGGGATCACATCTTTGTACATTTGTAGTACTCATCGGGGCTTTGAAGTCTAATTTGAATTTTCAATTGTATACTTAAATAATATAAAAAATCAAATAATGTGAATTTAAAAGACTAATTTCTCTTTCAAATACATTTTCAAAGTCTAAAACATAAGAACACGTTTTCTTCTTCTTGCTAGGGAAATATACGAGATGGAATAAGTTCAAACAGCTATTTTATACCAAAATATAGCTGAAAAATATCCTGACACACAAAAAAACTAAACCAATTTATTGCTATCAAGATAGGCTTTTGCTGTGACTCTTAAGTGTCCTCACTAAGTCAATAATCTTACTTTAATATCATCACCACTCTCCCTCCTTTTGCCTTTTGTTTTCCTGTTGCTTCTTCATTTTCCTATGGAGGATTAGACCAAAATATCTTTGAGACAGGGTGCTCAGTCTGCTTCTGAATACAATAAGCTGCCTTGGCCAAACGGGGGAAGTGTGAAATAATAAACAAGCCAGCCAACCAGCCCTTACACTTCATCATCTCACAGTGGCTTACAATATTTGAATGCATTGTTCCATCTCATAAAATCTGGCCATAATGCAGGACTTTGGGGAATCAGGAAATAATGAAATTTCTGTCACTGTTGGCTCTCCCTACATTATAAAGGGACTGAGTCTGATGTGGCTAATGGACACAGATACCACGACTGCTGTGTTTCCTCAAATAAAAGCAGACAAGGCAGGTCACAGCCGATATTTCTCACAGACCTCTGTGATCTTACCTCTTGCCCCTCAGCAGACTAAAGGCCTACCTAGCTAGTCAACCACAATTTTACATTCTCTTGGTTTTCTTGTCAAAATAAAAAAAGGAAACTAAGCAGAAATTCTGATTTCTATGACATTCCAATAAATAGCTAAGAGGTAGCAAGGAATAATATTGGGCATGAGTTTAGAGCACCTGCAACATGGTGCTATGCTGGTCATTGAATTGGTACAAACCCATGGAGAAATCATAAATTACAAATTACTGGACAGGCTTTATTAATTCAGCTGTTAATTTGTTTGTTTGTTTTTTTTTTTTATCACATATCCCTGGGCAGAGAGTTGGCAGGTGCCCTTTCTCTGGAACTGTTCAAAATTGGGTTAGACAAGGTTCTGAGCAGCTTGACCTAGTTGAAGACATCCCTGCTTGCCTACGTTTAAAGGTCCTTCCAAACTAAAATATGATTCAATGATTCTACAAAAAATGAAGCTAAGAAGCATATCTGAGGCAAAATATACAGTCTTATAGAAAATATACACATTGCAAGAGCTGTGGGTAGAGTAGTCATAATCCCTGAATAGTGTCTTTAGAAAAGATGTGGTGTTTTTCCAAACTTTGAAAGCCATAGTCTTTCCTTCATTTAACCAAATGTTGCTCAAGAACACTAGAAAATCTATGGCAGGGATTACACTCTTTCAAATGAAAAAGAGAAAAAAAGTAGAAAATAATAACAAAATCTCCACTCAACTAGCCTTTCTCCCTCTCTCTCAACTTATGCCTCAATAATTTTTCTTTATTTCTTCCATAATAAACTCCTCCTTCTTTCTTAAAGCAGTAATAAATCACAATATTCATTGGTTTATTTTCCTCACATAGAGGAGTTTCTGAGCATACTTTTAAATGCCATTTCTAAAAAAAGACCTATCTTCATAATCTTGTACTTTTCTAACCTTGTCAGAAGCTTCAGTGGAGTTACTCATTTCTCGAGAGCCCAGTTTGGGTTCCACCAGACAAGAGGGAAAACTTTATTTCAGCTGTGTCTTGTTTCCTTTTCTCTTTGTAGTCCCTCTGGGCTTCTTAGAGACACAACAGAACCCTATGCTGCCTCATTGCCCCCACTCTCTGCATCCTGAAAGGCCAAACACAGATATATAAATGACACATTCTTTGACTTCCTAATGAGCAAATTTATCTAATAGAAATGCCTGCACATACAACATTAAAGAATGAAGAGCACATAATGCATAAATAAACAATAGGTTCCACTTTATATAATCATGTAATTATGCATGGAGGAATCTAAACACAAATACAGCAAAGCTAAGAAAACATGAATCAAAATATGTCATCAAAATCTTCCCATTCCTCTGCCCCCCTGAGTTTTTTTAAATATAGGCAAAGCTAATTTATGACCAAAAGCTTTTCCATAGTATTGTAATGCCACTTGAATTGGACTCCAGATCTTAGTTTGCATTTCAGTTTTTCTGACCTATATTTACATGACAACACATCCAATTTTCCATAGTATTGATAGCTTCAACTTTACATGGATCATAGTATTTTGCATATTTCACCTATATGACTAAGTAAGTCTGATTTTCACAATCTTGTAATTTATATTTTAAATTGTTGGAAGTAGATAATTTAAGTGTTTATAAGTAGTTCTACATTACATATGGATTCTGTGTACCTCTGGATTCCATCTGTGGACATACTGAGACTTGTCATTTATTGTGGAAACTTTCATCTCGCATAATATTAGGAGCCCTAAAATCATACATCAAAAATAAGACTGTACTTGTTTGCTATCTATTTTTTATATAAGGAAAAAAGTTTTAATCTTTTTACAGGCATTCACCTAGATTATCACATTTTGCCAAAATCAGTAGATTTTTCTCAGTTCCATAAGGAAAGAAAGGAATTGCAAATAATCTAAGTGCAAATTTTAAGCACACTGCTATCAACTATTTTGAAGACAAGAAGTCAGAATTTATTTCAGTCTTAACTAGTCTCTCTTATCCATTGAGATGGGTCTCTTCTATCTACTTTTCCCAATAAAGATACCTAAGCCATGTCACAACATGATACACCACTAGTCATGTTTGGATTTAAGATTAGGCATAAATAGCAAATAATACTCTGTAACAATACCACACCCAAGTTATGTTTATGGTAAACTATGGTCTGTTCCAAAGGAAGAAAATCAGTTGTACACTCTTATTTCTTAATATACAGAAATATTAATATTTCTTATTTCTTAATATGCAGAGCTATGAACTTTCAGCCAGACAGGACTGGAGCACAGCTTTGCTCTGCAGGAACAAAGTAGCCTTTGACAGAACACTGGTGTTATTCATGTCTTTCTTAAAATACAATATGAACAATTTAGCAAGCTTCTAATCTGTTTACTGGACTCCACACGCAGAGGTGTTATTTAACATTTATCTTTAAACTGACTTGGTTTATAATGACACATCATATTGCAGGAAATGAAAAAATTGTATTCCCTTCCTTTTTCTTGTGAAAATAGAAATTTATGTTCAAAGATTCTTCTTTTCTCTACTTGCTAGATGTAAATATGTCAGAGATACATTAAAATGGCATTCAATATAGACTACTATTTTAAAAACAAACTTGTCATTCTCCTCCTGCTGAATTGCTCATAAATTCAAGTATGAATAAAGATATCAGATTACATTAAATGCATTTTGGTATCTGTAACTTTCTGCAATGAATTAAAACTGGCTGATCATGTCTCAAGTGCATTTCATTTTCCATTGATTCATGTACTGCAATATAACCTTCAAAATTCCCTTATGCCAACAAACTCATTCAGATATGCTGAGTGCAGGAGCAGATTAAAGTGGCTATAAGATTGAAAACTGCATCAAGACGTCAGAGAATGCAGTAGAGGTATAATGAAAGTGTAAACAAAACCTGTAAATATAGAACTTACCTTTCATATAATCCACTACTGAATTCAGTGGAGAGTTTTGGTGTAAGAAGAAGACATTAAACCAGAACAAATTGGTACCATCACTATATTGAGAATGTTTCATTCTGCTCCATTTAAGAATTTTCGCTTCAGGACTCAGCACTGAAAAATATTTACTCTTCTGTTCTCTGAAAATAAACTGTGTCCCAAAGTAAAATTTAAAGCTAAGGTGTTTTAAAGGTAGAACTAAAAAAGCATTGCATCTTTATCATCTGTGGTTTTTTTTTTAAGTTCATTTCAAAAATAACCTTTCTTACTTTCCTTGTATATGAACTTTTTGCTGCTGAGTTGTGAAATCCAATCCATCCTTTAAAGGCTTATTAAGCAAAAGTGCATTATTACTGACTTAGTAGCTTCTATTTTTTCAGTGGTAGCTATGGTTATGGATGAATGCTTTCAACAGAAGTTAAAAGAGAAAATGAGTCATTAATGATACCAAATCAGAGCCTTGTGTGCTTAGTGAAGCCTGACATAATCTTCAGGGTTCACTTAGCACAGAGAGTTTACACAGGGTCTTACTTTTCCACAATGAAAATATGCACAAAAATGTTTTCTTTCATAACTTTTATCTCCACTATTCTATCAGCAGAAGTTACCTATGACACTAAACAGTTAAATGGCATGAATGGGGGACGGGTGGAGATGAGAAGGAAAAAAGAACAAAAAAGACACATCTGGCAGCAAGGAAAATAAAACAGTTTTTGTAATTCAGTATCTCTGTTTATGGACCTTTTGTTGCCATCCTCCTCATTTCCTGTGGACTTCTCCTCCCCAAAGATTGCACTCATCTAACATACCCAGACAGCAGCACTTACACACCTAGTAAAGGATATGTTTAAAGAACTGGTTGTTCTTAATCTGTGCACTCATGTTAAACTTGTAGCTGTGTGGATCCTTTGATTCTGAACTAGACTGTTTTTGCATGCATGGAGATGATTTGCAAGTGGGAGACTGGGGATTCAGACTGATGAATCTGCACCAACTGCTGGGTCAGGGCAGCTCTAATTCCCATGCATTTGACCAGCTTCATGCCAGTGCATTTCTGAGTTGGTGTAGTAATGTGCTGAATCAAACCCACCATGAAAGGCACAGGATCAAAGGAGGAAATACTTGTAACCACTCACCCAAGTGCCTGCCCTTTATATAGCTCACCTCTTGCACCAAGTAGATTAGGACTGATAAATAGCTGGAGAGCAGTTTCATTCCTAGTAACATGCTATGAAAACATCTTGCATTCAGTGGCTAATCCAGACTTCTCCCTTCTCTGCCAGACCACAAACCTTTCATCATAAACTTCTCCATTCATCTTACACTGCCATGAAGAGGCAACCCATATTGGATACATCTACAGATGTTTTATTAGTAGCACATGCTTTGGATGCTGGAATTATATGGGAACATACTGTGATCCAGCTGCAGGTGTTTACTAAATAGGAAATAAGTAGAAATATCATGGAGGCACTCTAGGAATGAAGCAATTCAATATTAATTTAATTTACTCAGTGTTTATGTTAGCTGATTTAAATCTAAATCTGCTGTTCTTCTGAGTTTATTCCTATTCCCAAGACACACATTTCCCTAGACATGGTTACTTCAGTCCCCTGAGCACCCCTCCTGAGCCACTATTGTAAGTAAGGAAATACCAGCTCCACAAGGAAGGGGTGCTGACATGAGGGGTCCTGGGAGCCCCAGGGGAGGCCAGACAGCAGCAGTCATGGCTGTGCGCGTCCTCAGAGGCATGGCAGATGTTGTGCAAAAGTTTAGATGATTCTATATTTAGATTTATGTAAGTAATATCCGTTTCCTGATTCTTTTTCCTTATAAATGGTCTCTACATGCTAGACAGATAAAATCGGGTGAGGTGGTGTAGGGGGAGAGGGGAGTGAAAAGAAGTGTTTTAATGCCATTAAGAGCTTATTGAGTTATGGTTGTTTCTGTTTCAAAAAAACAGGTGATAGAAAGGGTTTTTCAAGTGAATTGTCAGGTAATTAGAACAGAAAAGTATTCATTTCCTCTTATCACTCATAGTTGTAATAGCTTTATCCTTTCTCCGTGTAACTTTTGTCTTCTAAAACACAGCTGTTATCCTGATGGAAGGATAAAACAGAACCCTTGTAAATTTAATAACAAAAGGCCATGAATAAATATCACATCTCTTCTGGAATGAATACTTTAATTTAAGAAAGACAACTATAAGCTCTTTAATAGCTGCTGTCTTAGGTAACCACATAGGATATAGAGAAGAATCAAATACCGTGTTCAAACTTGGAGCAATCCATGTTCAGATACAGCACAAG
Source organism: Emberiza elegans (assembly GCA_024865655.1). Taxonomy (NCBI): domain Eukaryota; kingdom Metazoa; phylum Chordata; class Aves; order Passeriformes; family Fringillidae; genus Emberiza; species Emberiza elegans. The sequence continues at coordinate 24,344,045 of JALJVW010000139.1, read as the reverse complement.
AAAACCCAGTGAAGAAATCAAAGCATGAAAGACAGCATTTCCTTTTATTTCATACTTTTGAACTTGAAAATCAGGTTATTTGCAACAACTAAAAGTTTTTGGCCCTTAATTGTTGGCAAAATGAAAACATTTGTTTAATATGCCCATAATAGAGGGTTTATTTTTTCATTCACTAACAACATACTTAAACACACAGTTAGTTTCTGTCACATTTCAAATTCAAGGAACATATATTAAGAAAACCAGGCAATTTAAAATTAGACTTACTCTTATTAGAAGGTGCATCCTGTAAACTGTCAAGGCTTGTAAAAATGTGACAAAACATACATCGGTGCAGGGAGGTATGTCAGAAGTTTAACAAAAACAATTTTCCTAGGGTTAAGAAGTGTTTAAACTGCTGTTATTAACAATAACTTCTGATTATTTTATGGACACATAATAAGCATCTGTACTATCATTCCTGAGACTGTGGTGGAACTGCACACAGTATTCAAAACAATTACTCTATAGTAATGATATTTGGGGTTTATTTCTATTAAGGTAATTTACAACAGTCTGTTTACCTTTTTTACACCATGAATTGAGCTGATGTAAGCTGAGGAACAACTCCAGAACACCTAGAGATGCAACAAGTATTTTATAATCTATCACTTTTATCCATAATTAGGTTATATATTTTTATGTAAACTGGTTTTTACAAAATTATTTTTAAATTCTTAAGCAGTTTTTTGAAGATTTCTCAAGAACTGTCTGGCTTGCTTAGTTAGATATCCATGTTTCTCTTTCAGCATAATTTTTCTCAGTTACATACAAAAAAATTAAACACAGGAAAGCTTGAGAAACCTCTTTTCATTTTGAACTGCTAATGAATTCCTAGTCTCTGCTTCCTAAATTTAGTATGTTGTCAATCTGTAAGATGACCTTCCTCCTTATGTAAACTTATTTTCTGCAAAAATTTGTAGTGAGAGATTTTATCTAAAGGTGTTTTCTTAAAAACAAAACAAAACTTTAACAGTCCTATTATTCTTCACTGCTTTCTTTGTGTTTCTTCAAACATTTAATGATAGCCTGGGGTATGACACCTCTTTACAAAAGCATTGTTGGCCTTTTACTGGCACATATTAATTAATGTATTGTAATCCTTTTCTAATTATACCCTCTGTATTTTACCCATGATCAAAGGTTTGTTAGTCGATATTTCACCACATAGTCTTGTAATGCTGTTTAAGATCATTTGCCATCTTCTATTCCTCTCATAAGGTACATTGTTTCTGTGAGAATAGAAACAAAATCACAATTCATCACATTGCAACTTAAACCTAACAACACCTCATGGCTTTGGGACTCACAAGAAATATTCAGTTCATATTTTTCTCTAGGCAGAAGAATATTTATCTATTTAGCAAGGTCGTTACACATTGCACTTTTGAGGACATTATCTATACTTATTGTCAGAACTACAGAACATTGTTTGCTAAAACTATTTTGTAAATCTCAGTATACCTGCAGTTCAAGACTGAACAAAGAATGTTTAATATCGATGTAAAGACAAACTGTATCTATTTCCAGTGGGCTTCTCTTGTCTATATTTTCAAGTGACATATTAAAAACTATTTCCAAAGTATCAGTACTTGTGGTTGATGAAGATCATGTACCCTTTTATTCATAAAAACTGTGGGGTGACTTCCATAGTGATATTTCTTGCGTTAATTGAGACCTATAATGTATTACACAGGAGTGTTCACCCAGGCTAATTTCTTGTGTCTAATGTGCAGCAAATATACACAGCAGATTGGTGCACACTAGCAGCCTCATGGTAGACAAGCAACCTCAGGTAAAATGCAGATGCCAAGAGTTTCTAGTTTCTACAAACCAAATATGTGTCAAGCCCTTTGTTCTATGACCAATAAAACTCTTGCCTTTGTTCTTCTATATGACTCTCACTTCATTTTATGGTCTTCATTTCATTATTTCTAATAAATCAAAGAAGAGACTGACTCATCATGGAAAATTGTGTAAAAGTAGGACAAAGATAGAGATAAATCCAGGAGATGTGGATGAAGGAAAGAAAATTGATTTATTTGCAGAAAGTTTTCTGTGGAGCAAGCCTGGAAATGAGAATGTGTTGTGAAACGTAGAGGGCATTAAATCATGTCTAAACCTAAGTTAAAACACCCAGTACACTGAACTGTTTTAAGTGAGTCACAAAACTTTCAGATGAAATTACAGTGCTAAAAAATACAGGCGAAATTAATGTGTGAAGGACAAATATATGGTAACTTCACTAGAGTAGGAATGGTACTACTTCAAACTCTTTTGTCTTTAATTATTTCTCAAGTTTTACAGTTGAGTTGTATGGCTTGAAAAAAATGCTGACATCCTGCAAGTTTCTACTGCAGTCTGTAGGTTGAACCCAAGGAAAATACATATTGTGCTAGAGGTCATTTAACAAAATTTGATAAAGTCAATCTTTGGAGGTAAAATGTTCTAAAATCTTCCTGTCCAGGATAGATAGATAGATAGATAGATAGATAGATAGATAGATACATACATACATACATACATACATACATACAAACATACATACATACATAATTGGAACAGGTTCCAATGCCTTGCTGACCTTTTGATATCCTTTTTGTATTGAAATTGGAAAAGTATTCTTTATTTTTCTTTCTTTTCTTTTTCTAGTCAATAGAAAGTTGTTTGCAAAGGCACAAAACAGTGACGTTCATCAGACATGTAGAGTACAATGTTCAGTATTTAGTATCATGAAATTACTTTTTTTAAGCATTTAGAAGCATCATAGGTTGGTTTGGGGCATAATGGAAGCTTTATAAGCTGTATGTAATGGAAAATTACTAAAAAATAATTTCCTTATGTGATTTCTTTATAATGTCCAATGTACATGAGTTTTCTCGCTTTCAAAGATAGTTACTAGGGATAAAAACCCCATAAACCATAAATAGTTTTCGAGTTATTTATTTGACAATGTATACAGACAGAGACACAGGCTTTGGTAACAACAAACACTGTAATCTCTGATGCTTGTGATTGCCACTGCAGCTGGGCTGTTCTGTTCCAACTTAAATAAAATCAGGAATGCATCCTGTCCATTGATCTGTGCTTGAAGGTCTCCAAAGACACGAACATTTCATGCAAATATACAACCTTTGCATTTGAATTTTTGTCCATAGGTGTTGACATTATGTATCCAGGTAAAATGGCATCACTTGACCTCAACAAAATAGCTAATTCTGAAATTATAAATGTACAAGGTACAGGGAGAGAATTGTATCACTTATTTCTTTCTTAAATATCCCACCTTAGCTTAGGTTAGACAATATTAAAATTAAAACAACATCTTTGATCAGGAAAAATTGTTTTCCTGTGCAATAAGTGGGATTTGTTATGATGGAAAATGCAAAATTTTGCACCAGTGGTACAAAAAGGCTTTTCTCTTTGAATGCCGTACATCCTCATGCCCCCACAAAATACGGGCAATACATACCACAGTACTCTTTTGCATTCTGCTATCTTACATTATTTCAGGCATTTTCAAGTGTGTGAAAAATTTTGCAATATTTCTCCTGCATATCTTTTAGATGCAAAGAAGATATAGAACCAGAAACAGTGTATCAGTGATGTGCTGTTTTCTGTTCACAGGGTCAATTTTCTGCCAATTGTTGATTTTGAAAAGAAAATAGATCTTATTAACACTGCAAATATTCACTTAAATCTTGTAATGTACTCTCCAGTTCACGCTGTTCCCAATACCCAGCACTTTAAGTTTGCAATTGTTTCTGCTGTAGGGAGATTTCTAACAAACTGAATGAAGTTTTTTATTCAAGGAGCAGCATTTTTATTATTTTTATATAAACCTTATAGTAAGAACTCACAGTGTTTTTTAAGGGAATGAAATGTTTAGTGAAAATGCTTGATTTTTGTCCCACATTTATGTGACCTGCTTATCTAGAACCATTACTGTAATTACTAGCATAACTGAAAGCCTTTCCTTTTAGGTTCATGTTTCTCCATGTGTAGCAGCTGTAAACCACAAGTGAAGTTTCTTATGTTAGACAAGGTGTAGCCATTAGTTCCGCTATAAAGCTCTAGCCACCAGTGCTCATTGATTTCTAGTTTCATATATCTTTAATGAGGAGATTAAATACTTGTTTAGGAAGCAGAGTCTGGCTTAAGTGGTGTTTGCTCATACAGCTTGGACCGTCAAAGACCTCTCTAATATTTCCCTTTGGTAATAGAAGCGAAAAAACCTTTATTGCCCCAAATATAAACCATTTAGCTCATTCTGCAGCAGCATTGAATGTGTTATTATGGAAAAAATAATTAGAGATTAAATTCTGCAGGAAAAAAAAAACCCCAACACTTTCTAATTGATAATAGACCTTTTCTCCCTGTTCCTTTAATTCTTTATGAACACCAGGGAGTATGCTAAATTACCATTTCAAATCAATAAAAGTAAAAAAAAAAAAAAAAAAAGTCTCAAGTAAGTTTCATTTTCTGGTCAGTCATTAAAAAGCATAAAGGCTCTGTCCCAGAAAATGAAGTTTAATGCAGTTGAAGAAGTGTGGAGATGCATCAACTAGTTCTCACTGAGGACTTAGAGTGAGAAGAGTAAGGAAAAGTGGGACAGACACTGCAGTAGCAAATACTTCCGTAATGAGTGTCAAAATAGAAGACTTGAGAAAAGCACAGAATCTCACTCTGTGGCAAAAAACAACTAAAACATTCAGAATCTGATAGGGATACATGGAGGAAAAAAGTAGGGCTGTACTTTGCCTCACTAAATTGACATCAAGTTCCTTTGCTTAGGGTATCAAAAAGCTTTGGTAGTGACAAAAAAAAAAAAAAAAAAACAACAACAAAATACCAGAATCCAAATATTCCTTTTGTCTGTATTATTTGCCCCATATCACAGCAATTTTCAAATAGGATCAAGAGGTAGAAAATTGGTAGGGGAGAGGATGAATCTTGGAGATCAGCATGCCACTAAATTGATACCATGTAAACACCATATAGTATTGGAAAACCACTGCTGGGGGTAAATGAAATGAATTCACTGGGGCATCTAATCCTATTTCTGGAACACTTAAAGTGTTTAAATGCACTGGAAAGCAAACAAACTTCAAAGTGATCATTATACCCCTGACACTAGTACTTGTGTGGCTGAAATCTTTATGAGATTAAACCCCTACAGAGAAAGGAGTTGAACACAGTCAAAACCACTTTGAAACTGTCAGGAGGATACCAGTTTGAAAGCTCAGTGTAAGTCAGAAATGAAGCTAAATGTTGAATATTAAAGACAGTTCAATATGCTGCATGGAACTCCCAAATACACCTACAAGAGCCATAGACATAAAGTGAGCCACCTCCATGTCCACATTTTGTTCCTCACTGATTCTGTAAATGCTAACATCAACAAAGGCTGATGTAACATCAACAATCTCCTGCTAACTGAGAAAGCTGGGTGACTCAATCACAGTTCAGACTAAACACATACATACATGAGTTACCCCATTGCAGTTCAACGCTTTTTCTGTGATGAAAAAGCTTAAAAATGTACAGCCACATCAGCTGAAACGAAGCTACTAAAACACTTTAAAATCTTTCCACAATATTAGAATTTCAATGTTAAAAACATTTCCACTGAAGGCATAAATAAACTTAAATATTGAGCACCTGGATTATATGTTTTTAGCATGTGTGCATATGTGTGTATGTGCTAAAAAAATCTACCACAGTTGTGAATAAAAGATATGTTTGCACCTTGAAAAACAATGAAACACTAGTTTATTTATTACTAGAAATCATGCTTCACACATTGTTTCCAGCCTTTTAATGAACTGCACTTAATGTTCCTTCTCTTTTGAGGAGAGTGCACTTTTTTGCTTTTCAGTCTGAAATCTTATCAATATTTGCCACTCCAGCAGAAAGTTTTACACAAATGAACTGGTGAAATAGAATGTTAGCCTATAATAAAAGTCTGTCACAAAACAGTCACACTGGAGGAGACCTACTATTGATTTTTCAATAAATACAGCGAACAGTGAAAAATACAGCACACATTCCTCAGCAGTAAATATCTTGGTGACTATTTTTCTTTTCTGCTATTCTCAGTTCTTTTGTCTTCTGGCAATACTTAATAAAATACAGTTTCTTTAAATATAACTTCTGTAATGTGACAACCAGTTGGGAGCTGTATGGCAAGAGGATAATTACCAAGCTACTCTTACTGCAAGGATGTTTTGCACTTTCATTCATTGGCAAAGCAAAAAATAACAGATTGTCAGTGATGTGGATGGAATGTAAAAACAGAAAAATCATATTAACTATTCTAAAAAGGTAATTTAATTGTGAGTAAGGACTGAAAAATTTTAACTCTGATATAACAGATTTATACTTCTGAAAACTGCATATGTGCATTTTTAAACATTTGGACTATCTTCACTGATATACTATAGAAATAGTTATATACGTTTTTTTTCATTTCCTATTGTACTGACTGCTGAGATTTTGGGGTCCAGATCCAAAACTCATTCAATGAATGAATGATGGACTTAGAAACCTCACTGAGCTGCAGATGTTGCTGCAGGCAGCCCCCAGTCCAGCCCTCAGTGTCTGGCCCCATAACATATCCGACTGCCCCTGGCTTCTTAGGGTCTCCTACAGCTTCTTAGGGTCTCCTACGTGTCTGACTGCCCCTGGCTTCTTAGGGTCTCCTTTGGGTCTGTCTTCTGTTCCTACAGAAGAGTTCAGGATCTCTAGAGGGCTTCTCCCATCTCTGAAACTCATACTGCCAATACAAATTCTAAATTTTGCAGGATTCTTCTGGCCCTGATTATTTTCAAGGTTTAAATATTTGTGTAGATAAAATGCATGATGGTGCCATAGCAAAACTATTTTCAAGCAACAACTCCATCCCTCTATATGCATGCATAACCAGCTGTGTACACATGGCTCTTGTACACACTACTCCATAGTGTGTTCCTTACTAATCATACGGTTGAAGTTTACTTGAAGGCCTTCTCAAGGGGACAAAAAAGCAATTCTTTTAAAATATATATAAATCTGTAATTAGTGTGTATTATTAAAGGTCCCAGTGTAGGCTATGGTGTAATGCTGCTTGAAGTATAAGATTTTTTTTTAGGTAATTTCCCTTAACAAGCAACACTTCTTTAAACTACACTTTAAGTGCATAAAGTTTCAGTAGAAGCATTCATTGCGCAGGGCTTGTTTTTCTATATGAAGAGGAAATATATTCTTTTAACAGGTTTGCTCTTCTGTAGCCTACTTGTTTAAGAGGTGTCCCATGGCATTCATTTAGCTACAATGCTTCATCATAAAAACACATGAAAACTGTGCCTCTTATTTACAACAAGGCCCTGGAGAGAGAAAACAAAACACAAGGGAACTACCATTAAGAACACTTCTTATCACCATGGCACAAATAAACATAAAGGGTTGGCATCTCTTGGCAGACTTTGCAAATTAAGAGATGATTGATCAGAAGCTATGTGTTGTCTGCAATTTAATTTCCTCAATATTCGCTGTATCTTCCAAGTCACTTGTGTATCATGTGTTTGTAATGATTAATTGAGTAGCAGCAATAAGTGACGAGACACAGAAATCTAATTAATGAAATGGAAAAAATACCGTTCTTTCAAAATTTCTTTAGTTGACCTTTTCTTGGAAAAACACAGATATACACAGGATCTTTCTTCAAATACAGTGGCTTCTGTCACTATTTCATCTCTTGAATTTATTTAATCTGCATAGTAAATACTATGGTAGTCTATGCCAAGCACTCTTCCATTGCTTTACAGTTGGATTATTCTGAAGTACATTTTGTAGTATAACCTGTTTAGGGAAAGACTAAATTGACATAACAGGTTTGGAAGTGATCCTCCCTGCTATGACTATTCACAAAGGCTAACCTCAGCCTAGAAAGGACAATCTCTCCAGGCTCCCTCTAGTATAAATCGGGAGAGATCACTTGAGAGAGATCTCCCGCCATAGAAGAAATAGCACAGGAGCTGATATTTTAAATCATTGTCTAGAATAACCTGTCTGTCACCACTGACTGGAGGCTGAAGCTAGGCAGACTAGCAGCAGCACGCTGACTTGCGTCACTATGATCGTTTTAGCACTTGTGAACATGACTTCCTTTCTCCTGCCTCCAAAAGGGTAATTAAAAGAATACGAAACCTATCTTTATGTAAACTGGCAAACCCACACACACACTTGTAGGCTTCGGAAGATAACAACTTGGTGCTGACAGAAAGCTTCACTGTTCAAAACCATGTAAAATTTTCCTTGCCTAGGGTATCCATCACTATTAGAGAGGAAATCATGGGCAAGCCACCTGCCTGCTAAACAAATAAGAAAGTCAGCTTGTCCCAACTCATTGTTCTACACCTGAATGTAGGAAAAATGAAATACTGGTTTTTAACATCAAGATAAAAAGTGAAAAATCAAATCTCCTTAAAATTTGCACCTCCGTAGGTGTTATGTTGCTTCTAGCCTCTAGTTTATTTGGAGGAGACTTGGAAGCAGACTTCAGTACTGGATGAACACGGTTCTTCAGCATAGAATCATGTTTGGAGCTAACTCTCTAAGCTCAGAAGCTCTTAATTGGAAGAATTGTGTTACAAGACATATTTGTCACACTGATTGCAAATGGTGGCTGGCAAATAAAAGCAAATGCTCTCTATTTCAGTGGCTGGCTGTGCAGCCTGGCGTTCAAGTGTCCAGCTCAAGCCCACAGCCAGGTTACCTGGTAGCTGGCTTTCACTGTTGTCATGCCTCATGCACCACGCAAGTCATCTTCTCTGCTATGCAGGTTTATTGTATGTCTTTTAATGCTGCAGAATTATTTCCAGAAGGAAGGCTCAAGCCCAGAAGCCATGTAGGAAGACATGGTATTAATTTAAAAAAAGAGTACCTCTGGCCTGGTGTTCTGCTTCTGCAGTAGTCACAATCTTCTATTAATTCAAAAGTAATACAATTACTTTTACAGAATAACCTCCTTCTCAAAATCCAGCAGTAGAATTAGTTCCACAAACTCATTCTGAAGCCCTCCCATTACTACATTATCTATGCATATCCAAATTAAGAATGCTACTAAATTAAAGACCATTCCTCATAAAAATGAGTTTCACAGATCATAGCATTTCACTATGTTTAGAAAAGAACTTCTACAAAAAATACTAAACATAAAAGTTTAGGAAACAAAACCTGAAGAAAGTAATATTTTTAAGGGTTTTTCAAATCCCCTTGTTACTGGTTTTAAGCAGTGTTTGGTATATCTTCCCTATTCTGTTCATCTCTGTAGATCTTTGTCTTTACAGAATTTTGCTGCATTTTAACAATACACTCTGAAATGTTTCCTGCTTTTTTAGCTTTTATGAGGGATGGTTTCTAGACACAAGTATTTAGTGTGAAGCTGTGCTATTTATTTATTTATTTATTTATTTATTTATTTATTTATTTATTTATTTATTTATTTCTGTTACAATTTTTTTCTCTCTTCTGAGAAGTAGTTCTTCATAAATTGCTTGCTTTTAAAAATTTCACTGTACAAAGAATACTTTCAATCAGCTATTAAAATGATTGCACAGAGCACTCATTGCTAGTTCAAAAGCTCACTAAGCCCAGCACTTGTTGTATTTTTCAGTATGTTTTACTTTTATGTTACAACACTGCACTGCCCCTACCATCAAATTATCTTTTGAACATCTCTTCCAGTGTATTCAATTTTTTTTTGTTTTTTGACCAATTTAAACATTCTGTCAAATAAAAAACTTCCTGCTTCACTGGTAGTCCTCTCCCATTTTCATCAGTCCTGAGATACGATTTTAATATTTTCATGTTTCAACTGTTTGTTGCAACTCGTCCTCTATTTCTCCACCTACTCACTTTTCTGAATCATTTATCTAGGAGATTTTATCATAAGAGATTAAAACTCCAAATAACCTACTTTTTAATCCATTCTCTTTTGAGAAGTAGTTTTCTTCATTAATTTTCCTTGCTTGTCTTTGTATTCTAAAATATTATTTTGTTTAATTTTCCTGGTACTGAAAAAGGTGTGGATCTGTGTTGCTTCGCATGATTCTTCCTTCACCTATAGGAGGAAAAAAAAGCTGCTACCCTCAAATCCTCTGGCATAGTGACCAGTTTAAATCAAAGACTGTGTATTTATGTAAGAAGTTCAACCTCTCAATCCTAAAATACTTTGGAATTCCTTCACATACAGTATCCCATTGCAAGTACTTTTCTTCCTTTAATAGATCTGCTTGATCCAGTACATTCCCAATTGAAAATTTAAATCCTTGACAGACCTTAATTTTTCTTAAATTGAAACATTATTCTTAATATACTCTATCAAAAATACTGTTTATAATTTTCAATACTTTGATCCCCCTTAAAGTCATTATTATTCAATTTACAGATCATCAGCTCATAGTTTTACTTTGTTGGTTTTAATGCAGGTATTCTTTAGTAAATACAGAATCCACAGAGAATATAAAAATGAATCTCTAATTTACATCTATATTCAAATTTTTATTTTGATACAATTGTGTCACTGGTATTAGGGATTTTCTGCTTCAAGGGAAGCATTATTTGTTTTTAAGTGTTTTGTGTTAGGAAAGTGGAGGAAATAACCTAAATATAAGTCTGGGCTTCCAAAAAAAAATTATTTTGTGTCTTTTGCAATCCATAACATTCCACACATTTTTAATTTTCCAACTGCAATGAATTATGTATTCACCTAACAAACTAAAATGTCATTCTAGCAGGTTGGCCATATTTTATGTGTTCTTGGACATAAAATGGACCCACAAGTTTGTGTGGACACGTCAGGGCTTTCTTTGGTCCAAAGGAGTTGCAGCAGCTCAGCTTGCAGTTGTGTTTTGGGGCAAAAGGAAGAACCACCAGTGTGAAAATAGTGAGTTATGTTCAAAACCATTGCTCACGGCAGGGAAAAAACAATTGCTGGTTTTCCAGTTCCTGGTGACTGGCCACATGTGCAGATCACAGACCATAGTACCATGGCGTAAACCCAAAATTACTCATTCAACATGGCTTCCTTAAGTTGTTGCTGGTTTCCAAAAGCAAGTAAAATTAATGAAATTACCAGATACTGGGGTCCTGTAAACTACAGCATGACATTGAAATGCTGCCTGTAATCATGGCACACTAAAACTTTCACCAAATTGATATTCTCTATGCAAAAGTCTAGAGTTAGTTTGCAGCATCAAAAAGATTCAGGAGTCCAGAAGGATCACCAAAAAAAATCTTAGTTTTTAAGGAGTCATCATACAGAAGAATTCTGTACAGTGTTTTTACTCCAAGTTTTGGTATTGAGGTCTTAGATACAAAGTGGCAGTTTTGCATTCTTTGCTTTTCATGTTCATTGTTTACTGTCTAGAGCAAATTAGGCAAATCACTCATCATTTTCAGAGCAGGTGACAAGGGAGACTGAGAGAGGTTTATTAATATTTGTTTGTAGAGAGATGTTATTTGGATTAATTTTTATCTTCCAATTTAAATAGGATTAAAAGGATTAGCTTCAATAATGGAGGCATACAGCACATTATAAATACTTATGCTTCTTTTAATTAATAGGTTTGGATATGAACATAAGATACATCAAATTATTCCAGAACAGTCCATAATTACAGTATTTTTAAATAATAGAAAAGAAACTCATGAGTCATTAATAAGAAGATGACTTTGGAAAAAGGCAAACTCATTCAGCAAATTTAATGTTTTACAAGTCATATTTTCTATTTATATGTAGAGTTAATAACATCTATTATGAAGTCTTTAACTTAGAAGCCTGTGTTTGCTGAGAAAAGTACTTTAACAGATATTTAATTACATGGTGTGAGACTCCTCTTGGCAATATCAAGAGGGAGGAAGTAATTTTTGTTTCAATGAAATGTTCTGAAGGAAAGAAACAACTTTAGTTAAATACTCCACAAGTTTCAAGCTATAGAAAAAGCATTTGGATTTCAGTTTGTTCTTCCTGACATACACCAGCATAAAAAATTACTAAAAACTATGTTATATATACCATATTATGCAAGATGACTGCACAATTTTTGTCTTCTTTATTCTTCACTTCATTTTTTTTTTCAAAGTGGAAAGAGTAATGGCATCCTGAAAGTGTGCTGGAGGGAGAAAAATGTTCATTTTAAACAATCTCTAAAATGCTCTTACAGAGATTTTGTTAAACAAAGCAAGTGTAAGAAGAATATAGGAACCTGAGATAAGGATGTAAGATGGACATACCCATCTGTATTTTACTTTTTGTTAAAAAATTGACATAGCTCCCCATAAAGCATGTTGAGAACAGGAGAAATGATAGAAGCTCTGGACAAACCATATTGCAGGATGTTTGTCATTTCTAGCAGTCCTTTGCCAGAGGATCACTTTGAGATGGTAGACAACTATATTAAAGAACTTATGAGAGTAAAACCCACGTTAAAAAGTGCATTTGGTTTAGCATAGCAGGACTTTCCTCCACTGATTCACTACACCATCTTTCTTTTACTTTATATCAGCTTTAATTATCCTAAGAGATGTTGGAATAAGAAGCCTACTGTGAGTTAAGTGGGAGCAGCAGCAATATAAATTTTTTACACCATCCAAACCATCTGTTTCAATTCTGCTCAGGCAACACCAGGGGATCAAGAGAAGGATTAGTCCATTCTTCATGTCCTCCTATCTTCTGAAATTTCAAAGTTGTCACTTAGTGTTAGCTGTGGAGGAAGCTCGTGGTGTGGTGGACTGTGCAGTAGTTAATGCATCAGCATCATCAGAAGATTTCATGAAACAACCAGAACAGATGGAAACAATTTTCAACCACTACAATTCTATGCTGGTTTTGAACCACTGAGCTAAAAAAAGAAGGAATACAGTTTCCTTAACTAGCCCCCTTTAACATCCTTTTCCCCCTTTTTTGTCTGTATTTTTATAAGAATAGCTCAGTTTAAAAATGTGATGACTACAGCTGCCAATAAAAATAAGGAGCTGTAGAAGTTGTGAGGAGCTGGCTTACCTTTTCTTTCTTCTCCCACCACTACTTCTTTCTCCACTCACATGCTGTGCAGCTCTTCATAAGGATCTTGACAGAAAATCATAGAATGGTTTGAGTGGGAAAGGATCCTATGGGTCATCCAGTTTCAACCCCCTTGCCATGGGCAGGGACACCTTTCACCAGAACAGGTTGCTCAGAGCTCCATCCTGCCTGGCCTTGTGCATTTCCAGGGATGTGGCTGTTCTCAATCTGGCCACTGCCAGCCTGGGTGGATACCAGGGGGCGTCCCAAACCAGATGCAGCACCCTGCATGTGGTCTTGTTAAACCTCATGAGATTCCCATGGGCCCACTGCTTGAGCTTTTCCAGATCAGGAGATCAATATGCTCACATATGGCAGCAACAGATGCTGAGGGGAATGACAGGCTTCCCCAGTCTGGGCAGAGGGCATCTGCATCCAGCTCTCACAGGCCTCCTGCATGGTGCTGACCTTGGCCCTGCCTGTAGCACTCACCTCCCATCCCAGAGTCCACCCTTGAGGCATTGCAGCAGTTCAGTCTCTACAAAGAGGGGCAGCAGCTCACACAAACCAACTCAAATCTGCCCACAGACCATCAGCTGTGGCCATCGGAAGTTATTGATATATATCAAATAACAACGTCTTGGCTGCCCCAACACATTACTCATTCCACTATTCAGCAGCTGACCTTTTATTGAGCTTTTTAAAAAATAAAACAAGTCTTAACATAAGAAAGATGCAAACAAATTAAACTGCGTGCTCAATTTAATCCTTTTCCTTACTTCTGGGTCATTTTAGATTTGTTGCTTTTAGTTGGATCTTGAGAAAAATTTCTTGCAAAGCAATTTATGTAGCCACCTAAGTTTCTTTTTTGTTGTTGTTCTGTGAGATTTTTAATGGTTTTAAATTAAGACTATCCACTTTAAATTCATAGGAGTGGAATGTTGAATGTAATCGAATGCAATAGCTATTGAATGTCATGTGTGTATGCGCCAGTGTGCAATTAATTTCAGTAAGAGTTCATTAGCTGTTGAGTCTTCATTTGAAACACAGTACTCAGTAAAATGTTGTAGAAAAATTCAAGACTGTGTGGGCATGCACAGATGCTCACATGCACACACATTCACGCATTCACACGTGCAGAGTGTCCATTTTGCATTTCTGGTATTTCATTGATTCTCAGGTCACACTGCCATGCATTTTTGCATTAAGTAATAAATACTTTTTGAAATTCATTGGATTCAGGTAGAAGAAGTTTATTTTTAAATTATGAGGAAATTATTTTGGCCTTCCCATTTGCTTTAAACATAGACTAAAAAGTGGAGAGTGTATGGGGGGAAAATTCTCTGATGGAAAATATACCTCCTATGATTTTGTCGAGTTTTAACCCAGAGGGAATTTCTAGCCCTAAGTTATAAATTCCAGAAAATAGGGGACTATAATAGAAACACTGACAGAACCTTAACTATAGCATTGCTAAAGGCAACACTGCAATAAAATGGAATGACCTGTGAGATAAAATGTTTAATCTTTTGAGTGAGATGTGGCCTAATAACTCAGAAGCAGAGATGGGGGAGGATTCAGGCTCTTCCTTGCAGCCTCTTATATGCCCTTTATGAAATTCACTGTCACTCTCAGCTGCTTTTCCCTTTCAGGCTGAATTTTTTTTCACTCCATAACCAAATGGACTAGAAGGGCCATAAAGAACCAATTTATGGTCCCTAACTTTTCAGCAAAAACTATTTTTCAGAATGTCAATTAATGGCAACAGAAGCGGAAGGATCAGGAAAAACACCTTTGCACATTACACAAATAATAGAGAGAGAGAAATGGAAGGTACAGATGTGGGTCTGTGTTTCTCTACTATTTCCCAGTAGTGCTTTCCCAAGAGAGAAAATCTGCATTTGCAGCTTTCTTTATTTCAAAGTAAACACTTCTGTGAAACTTTCTTCTCAAGATCTAACTTTTGTTTTTGTGCTATTTTTATATCACAGGGAGGGCAAATAAGAACCCTGCATATGAAAAGATTTTTGAATTACATTATTGACATTAATTTTATATGACATATTTGCCTGTGCTAGCAAGTGGAACTGGGCATAATGACTTAGGAGGTCTTTTCAAATACTATGTCTCATCAAATAAAGAAAGATGTAATCAGTAGGCCTGTAGTGATCTCTGTCTGGTCAAAAATCTTAAATTAGTTAGAATTTTGCTTATTCAAACAGTGCCCTAGGCCATGATAATGGAAAGCTGCCAACATTACAGTGGTAGATTTAGATTTTCATTTTTTTGCTGTTCTAAAAGTAGGTAAAAAAGACCTACTCTGTCTTGATTGCTTCTAATTCATAGAATGCTTCTACCTGAAGAAGCAAGGTCCTATGAAAGTAAATTCTTTGAAAGTTTGTGGGCAATTTTTCAGCCATGTACATAAGGAATCCTTATTATAATCATGATTACATCCCATTAAGAACAGCTGGAATTATATATGTAATTCCTTGCATACCACCCAGAAAATTTATCCATAGCCTCTAGTCACTTCTGCTCTCCAAACTTCCCTCAGGCTAAAATCACTATGAAGAACATCTGGGCTCTGTTCTTCGGGATTTCTATTTTATTCTATCAATATTTTCCCTTGTTTTAACAAATGAAAATTGTAATTAGACATTCCCATATTAGGTATATAGGAACATACATTGCAGATGATGCTCCCAGGAAAAACTGGTTTGTGAATCTCCTATACTGGCCATTATTATAGCTGTCAGTTCTGATTCAGTAGCATTTTGCACCTGTCAGTCATAGCTAAATGAGGCACTACATATTGAGGATGCATTTGGTGGCTCTCCCAATGCTTACATGTTGCTGGATTGCACTGGACTCCACAGGGGTGACTTACAAACTCACTAAATATTGAACCATCCAAATGCTCCCAAATATTCAAAGCAAAAAAACAACCAAACAAAACAACCAAACAAAGACAACAACAAAAAAAAAATCACACAGCTGTATCTGTAAATGGGGAATAGAGTGAGGCTAAAGAGTTTAAAAATTAAGATGATACTCATGATTTTGTATTACTACAAGAATAAATATATTTTAAAAAATAACAAAGAGAATTGGAAAAATGGAGGATTCATAAGTAGTCAATAAGAGTTCCTAAATATTCATATACATGGAAGTATATTTTTAATATGTATTTGCAAGTATATATATATATATATGCGTATATATATTTATCTGAGCCCCTTTACTATAACTGACCTGTTATTAACTCTGGAGATTGCTTTATTACTATTATACTAATTTCTTCTTCTACTTGGTTAGAGGGCTCTACTTCTAGACAGAATGTCAGTGGAAGGAGCCCAATGTTTACCCTTGGCTCACTCAGAAAAACAGAATTGGGT
Source organism: Emberiza elegans (assembly GCA_024865655.1). Taxonomy (NCBI): domain Eukaryota; kingdom Metazoa; phylum Chordata; class Aves; order Passeriformes; family Fringillidae; genus Emberiza; species Emberiza elegans. The sequence continues at coordinate 24,327,563 of JALJVW010000139.1, read as the reverse complement.
CTTATTATACATAAGAAAAGGTAAAATTTTAGCTGTCTGAAAAGGAAATTTTTTCTAAAGGGAACAGACACATTGCAGCTGAATGTATGCTAACATTTGCCATTCCCTCATTTGAATAAGATAGTTTCCAGTGTTGGAATTATGATTTAAAAAGACATAGAAGGAACTATTTTGGTCAGCACTCTGTGTTTTCTTGCTTTGTATACTTAAAAATAAAATAATGCCAAAAGCCAGTTCTAATTAATGTCAATGTTTTTATTTCTCAGTTATGCAGACCAGTGTGCTATTCATCTGTGAAGATCTGATTGGAAGTGATTTCTGATTTTACCTGATGCAAAGGAAAAAAATACATAATTTATTTGCTTTCAGATTACAGCTTTCAGATCAGTTGTTGTTTGGCCTCATTTTCAAATTTTAAAAAAATGTAAATTTTGAAATTATGATTTAAAAGGATTCAAAAATTATATTTAGAATTTTATCACAGTTGACCTTGGAACAAAATTTAATCATTTTAAACTAGACAGTTTGCACTGATGGACATCTAATAAAAAAAATCACTCTTGTCTGGAATAAGATTGTCTTCAGCCAATCAGTGTTGAGTTACCATACTTGAACCTCAAAGTTCACCTCCAATCTGATATGCAATCCAAATTCTCTCAAAGTGTTGCACAAGTACAACATGCATACATATTGGTGTTATGTGGAAAGAGATTATCAATATTGACTTCTATGTCTAGTGACATTTTATTTTATATGCATAACTCTAAAATGAATATGGAAAAATACCGAACTATGGAAATAGATCATAACCATGGAAGTCACAGCAGAAAATCTTGTAACTATATTTTGTAAAATTCCTCTGTTCAGCAAAGAGCTTGTGCAAGTGCAGCTCTATATATTCTCTGCTTCAGAAAGCAGTTTTTTATTAAGATTACATGGAATCTTCTGAAATGAACAGTGTATGTGTGTTTGTATACACACATTTGTGTGCTACACAGGTTTTTGTATGAGCTTGGCATATTGCTTGTGGCAAGCTGCTGAAACATGAATAAAGACAGTAGGAAAAAGGCAATGCACATCCTGCTGGTAATGTAGGGAAGGGATTGCTGCACACTTACCTTGTGCCAAATCTCATGGTTCACCCAGAAACTCCCAAGATAATTTCTCAGCTCCTAGATTTTCATGTTGAATTATCTGTCTTGTTTGCTAAATGAACCTGCTTCTTATTTTATTTAAACCACATGAGGTAGGTGTATTTGACTTCCTAGTAGGGAATGAAATATTTAAGTAATTTTAGTATGCACAGCTGTGAAAAGGTGAAGTATATTTTGTGAACATAATTCGGGGGTAATTTTAAATGGCATACCTTTTCCTCCAACTCCTTTCCACAGCCTGAAGCTGGAAACATAAAATGTAGCTCATGTGCTCTTTACAATTTACTCCTGAGAAACACTGACCACAAAAGTCAGTAAACATTCATCATGAGCTTTAGGCTACTTTCCCTGGATTTGGCCTCAGGCTAAGCTGAGGGCTAAAAACATTTCATGAGGGGGTTACGGTTTTAAGAAAAATAAATATAGTGCTAGTACAGCATGGTTACTCAGTTTGGTCTCATGCTGTAAAAATTCCTTCTCCCAATAAATACACAAGATTTTATGTTATCCATCCACCACTTTATAACTGATACTGTGGTTTTAAATCACCAATATGCTAATCAACAGAGCTGTTGTGACCTACTTACCACATATTTCTGCCAGAGCTTCCCATAACATGTCACATTGAATCCTCTCTTAGAAGTACAAACCAAATCTACTTCAACCCATTTAGCACAAAGATTCTGGGGAAAGGAAAAAAAAATAAAAAGGTGGGGGGGCAGGGAGGGGAAGAGGAGCACAGCAAAGAAAAAAAAGCTAGGTCAAGTTCTCTTGTTTATCCTGGGCCTCTGTGACATGAAGCCATGTTTGCCACCATCTACTGTCATAAGTAATGACATGATTCCTCATGAAAAGGGCTACAAATCGAGAGGACAAAGCCCCTATCTAATACCATTTCCTGTATTGCAGAGCAAACTTGGAAGATTCCTCACTAAATGGTTGGCTGCCTTAGTGCAGCTACTGATCTCTTTCAGCTAAACAATGCTTGTAATAAAAGGACTGATGTTTTAAAAACATCATCTTGCAATTTTTGTTTAGTTAAAAAAAACCTAAGGAAGGTCTCTTTTACTTGAACGAAAAAAAAACCAGAATGAATGATGTGAAAATATATCCTTTTAGCTTTCCTAGAGATTTTAATAATGTGTCCATAAAGTATTTTATTTGTTCGGGGGAGTTTGGCATTGATTCTTTATATTTAAGTCTAATATATTTTGCTTTCATTACATATTATTAATATTGGAAAATTATGTGTTATGGAATACATTGATCAATAATTATTTTACTGTTAATATTAATTTAGACAGTAACATCAGTACACTGAACTTATATCAGAAGGAAAATGAGCTAAAATAAATTATAAAACCAAGTGTTACATCAGATCACCCAACTGATGTTGCTGGGGACCCTCACATTGTCCTGTTTCAAGTCACTATCTAGGGTATTAGAGATGTCTAGGATGAAATACTATTATTCTAGATGAAGTGAAAAAAGAAGTTTCTATCTGTAAGGAAGATCTCCTGGATCATTTTTACAGGACATGTCTTTAAACCTGCTTCCCTAGACAAATTCTAGCCTAGAGAGCTACAGCCTCCTTTCCTGAGTTCTGAGTTTCCACTGCACTCATATAAGAAGTGCAGAGTAGAATGTACTTAGCCACAATTTTACAGAAGTGGAAATGCTGTTATTGGGTGAACACTGCAAAAGAATATCTGAAAATACTAATTAAAGCTTAAAGCTCACTGTGTCTTGAAAAAGAGAACTAACTGATGCACAGTTCCTCTCCAAGTAATTTCTTGTTCTGGTCCTGATGGGCAGCCCCAATGTTGTGGGGTCAAATACTGATTACACTGCAGATATATGACTTCTAATGAAAAGAGAGTTTTACTTAGGCAGCCAAAAACAGAACTTGTCTCTCTGTCTCAAATTGAGTGCTTTAAACTACACTGCAATAATCACAGATGCTCTGCTCTTGGCACAATGAGAAAAGCTTGATACAGATTCACAAAATAGCTCCATTAAGTAAAGACGCCATCAGTCTTTATTACCACTATTATCATAAAGCAAATTTCACCTAACACAATATCGAATTAAACCTACAAAAAGAATGAGAAGGATGCTATGAATTAATATAAAATTACTAACAACAGAGGCCTAGGGAGTTTAAACCTTTATCAACACCAAAGCAAAGACAGGAATCAAAGCTGTAGAGCGCCATGGTAATTTGTTCCTGTGTTGACTAGAGCAGCAAAAGTAACAGTCTATCATGTCAGCATCTGCTAGTGAGTTTAAATGCCTGTAAGCATAGTTTATAGCTGACATTTGTTCAAAGTAGCTTTTTTCAAGGAGATAGTTTAATACTTTAACTTTGGCCTCCTAGCTCGATTTAATTTCACAGGTTATGTCCAAATTCATCAGACTTCTTTCCCCTCTGCTTAAAAGATAAAGCAGCATGGTATATTACTTTCAAAAACTCTAGTTATTTTTACAGTTAAATAAAATTGCTGGTTTTTTAGAAAGACCAGTTTTTTCACTCCAATGGTCATTATCAAGAGATAATGTCCCATGTAGCCTAAAAGGATGTTCCAGGATTTTCTGAACTATGGGAACGGCTTGTCTGTCTTGCCCTATTTTCTGATAAGAAAGTACCATGCTTTATATATGTTTTGATGGGGAATGGAAGATCCTTTGCAAGTGGAGGCAACACAAAATAATTTGTGAAACACTGCCTTAAAATTGTGTCATTTTCAGTTGCCATTAAAGAACCTCAGTTAATGAAAGTAAGTCATTGTATGAATACAAGTCTTCCCTCAAAACTCAGAATACTAAATAACACTTGTATTTTTTTTTAATTCATTTAAAACAGAGAAAAATAATTAACTTTTTTCCCTGGAAACAAAAAAAAATCTCACTTACATATTCCAACACCTTGCCTAGGAGCAAACATCAGAAGAAAAAGAAGCTATATTCTAGTCAAGTTCTTCCCAGGAATCCTACCTTTTCATCTTCTGTATCTCTGAAAGCTGCTATAATGGTAGCATAACCAAAAGAAGCAATCTTGACTATTTTAAATTTTGTTTTCTACTTATAGCCCAAATGATGTGCTAACATCTTGGAAGTGTTAGTCTTCCATTACAGGAAACTTTCAAGAAGAGGAAAAAATATAGTTTGGCCTGAACATCTCAGAATATAGTCCACTGTTCTATATCAGCTCCCATTTCCAGTTACACCCTGGCTGTGTGCTAACCAAGTCACAATTATTTAAACAGGTCTTATTGCTGAATTTCCACTCATGGAAAATAAGGTGAAGCAAATTTTCAAGTAGTGGTAATTAACAGATGAACTTCTATAAATGTAAATGGTGCAAAGTTTATTTATGCTAGCTGAGGCTGCAAGGACCTGAGGAATAGTACTTGCTTTGCAGACTCCAGTAGCTGATTGGAAATTTTCTGACATAAAGTCTTTGGATAACAGGGGGACAGTGAAGAACATACCCGTGGAGTCACCATCCCTGGATGTGTTTAAAAAAAGACTGGATGTGGCATTTAGTGCCATGATCTAGTTGAGGTGTTAGAACATGGGTTGGACTCGATGATCTTGAAGGTCTCTTCCAACCTAGAAATTCTGTGTTTCTGTGATTCTGTGATTATATTTTGAATGGTGCACCTAGGCATACCAAAGCTCACACACAGGGTTCTTGAGTCTGTGTATGTGATAGAGTACCATTACTCTCATGGGAAAACAACTCTAATGATACCTAGATTGCTCAGAGTCTTACTAGACATATGGTATAAAATAATGTCTCTGAGCCTTGGGATATGATTTTAATCATTCCTACCTCCATTACTAAGAACGAACTCTGGCAATCTTCCTTTAAAGATGAACAAATATCACAGGGAATATACTACATGCCAGACAAATAGCCCTAGCTTAAAATCCTGCCAGATGAGTATGTTGCCTTTTATGGATCTGAAATGCATTTTAAATCCACAGCAACATATTACAATCTCATGAAGGCAACCATGGATTGGGAGGACATAAGTAGTATTACCACTATGTCCTGTGAACACTAAAGCTGCCAAGACTGGCTGAGATAGACAAGCAAAGGATTGCAGAATCTTAAAATACTATATTGAAAAGCTTTACAGTACTGTCCAAACTTCAGATCTTTAGTAGAAAGAACAATGAGATTAAAGAAAAAGATGTTGAGATATTTTCCTCAGGTAATAAATTACAAACATAAACGCCTATTTATAGAACAAAAATGCTGTAGGGATGCAAATCTTGACCTTCACTTGCTTAACTGAATTTGGAGATTCCAGTGGCTTATTTTCATTTCCTCTGTTTTTTAAAAATTAAAAAGGCAGATAGAAGGGCAAAGCAAAAGCAACCTTTATCCAAACCTTTTGAAATTATACAGTTTTAGTCATGTCTCTTAAGATAAACTAAACATCTTATGTGGCAGGTGTGAAAGTCTTGATCAGAGTTAGTATAGCATCCTGAAGTTTATGAAAAAAGACATTTTTTTTTTACATCCCATAAAAAACTCAGTCCTTATATCTGAACTTCATATTTTGCAATCAAAGAATTAACTTAATAAACTGATATAAATAAAGAAGCATCATCAAAGTACCATTTTACAAAGCATCAGCTGGGTCATGCTTGGTATGGAGAGCAAGAATACATTTGAAATGTTGGATTATCATAGCCCTAGGACAACCCTGTTCTGTGGAGTGCTTTCACTACAGGAAATCTAGCCCAAGACAGTGAAAGCTTCTGTCCTAAATCTGTGGCAGGTGCTTTGGCAAAGTCAACCCAGAGCTGCAGATCCTGGAAACCTGCCATCCTGGCTTTGGTTAAACCACAACACCTGCAAAACATGACAGGCAAACTCTGGAAAATCTAGATGTGATGGGATACTTTGAGGCTACGATACATTATTAAACCAAACTCTTAACTGTTCTCTGGCTTTTGAATCAAACACCATGGCATGGTGTGTGTTTTCGAAACTAAACTCCCTCTCTTCTGCCACAATAATTTCTCATCCACCACAATGCCCAGCACCTTCTCTGTTCCCTGGCCTCATGTGATTCCTGAACCTTGCCCAGATCCTAGGAAACTGCCGTTTTCTTGGACTAAAACCATGTCAGGGATCTTGTCTATATTTAAACAGTCTAAATGATTGCTAAATAATGTCCAAACACATGTCCCAGCCTGGTTTAATCAATATGTATGAGGAAGGTTGTAGCCACAGATACATGGGTTTCCAAAGCCATGAGTCAGAGCTCCACAGGCTTCCATGCTTCTTGGTATGTGATACCAGGAAACATGCCAACTGGAAAGTCAAGAGTGTCTGGGTAACCTGAGTGCTAAGTGTGCCCCAAGAGCTCAGACTTTTGACTCAGAACACCATGGGACAAAAAGTGACTTATGGACTACCAACCTTGCCTGTGCTGCTCACTCCAAGGGGGTCCAAGAGCCCTAGCTTGGCTGTTCTTACTTCTCACCACTTTTTGGCTCCCAGCAGTATACATACAAATTCAGTTCACCAGCTGTCAATATATTAGCTTCTACTCTTTTTTTTTTAATCTTTTTTTTTGGTCAGAAAATATTAAACCAAACCAAACAGTCCACAAACAAAACAATGAAGCAGCATTTCCTTGCATATTCTGTTGCTAGCTCACTTCTTAGGATGAAATATGTTTGTTTCTCCTGATTGCAATTGAATGTGTGAATCGTTAATCCTGAAAAATAAAACTTTTTCAAAATACTGATGCAAGTCTGGGAAGCTAGCAAGAACACAGTTTTAAAAAAGGATGCTAATATTAGCCAGATGGCCACAACAAGAAATTTGGACCTGTGTCTGGGTGTGAAGAATAGATTTATTTAAAGCCAGATCTCTAACAAAGAAAGAATGCACCTCTGTTCAGTGATGGATCCAAACTCCACATCCCCCTCAGTAGAACAGGGGGAGAAGCAAAACTGGAACTTCTAGGTTGAGATAGCAGTTAAATAATTGAAATGAAAAAAAAAATATAATAACAGTAAAGAGAGATAACATTCAAGAAAAACAACCTATCAAGTGATGCACAATGTAAATGCTCACCACCTGCTGACCAATGGCAAACGCTGATTGATTTATTACTCATTTACACGCACCAGTGCTTTAAATAAACAACTTCCACTGAGTATAAAAATTTTCATAAGGTTTTCAAGAAGATCTCAGCTTTTGGGAAGAAGGTTGGACAGACTGCAGTTCCATGGTACCTGTCAATCAAAGGGGCTGACACCTCTATTTTAGAAACCCTTCAACATTTTCACTGTCCAATTATAACAAGGAACTGAAGCTGTTGTCTGTGAGTGATTTGTGACAAATAACTGCTGTGTTCTTTGGTTGTGACAATTGTTATTTTTAGGGCTAAAGGAAGGAAGAGAAGGCGTTGCAGTTATTTTAAGACAGATTTTGTTTAAACAGTGAAGCTGTAGTTGTATATGGATAATCCGTTTGGCAGGTCTGAAAGTAGCAAGGTCACATTAACCAAATATTTTTAATTAATGGACTTTAATACAAAGAGCAGAAATTTATGGACAACCCCATTCTTTGAAGAATGAAGGGGTCATTCAAAGAATGCATGCATACATGTGCACACGCTTTTTTTAAGATGTTCCCAGAATGGACCAGGATTGCAGCACAGCCTTGAGAAGTTTGAAAAATGTGTGTTTTGTTAGTCAAGATTAATAGACTGTTTTGAGATATTTACACCAAGGTACTGTGACACTTGATGTTGAATTTTCCTCCTTTAGAGATGCTAAAAACCAGAAGGAACAGAGGTGTGTTTGGTTTTTTTTTTTAAAAAAGGAGCTCTTTTACTTTCATGTACCAACCCAGCTGCAGAAATTCCTGACTATGATCTGTTACCTGCTGTACTTCTGCCTTTCAAGGAAGACTTTGCAGGAAGAAATGCCAGGTGTTCTAAGAATGATACTTTTTTGATTCCTTTATCCAAGCAAAAAAAAAATTAAAACCATTACCAGATTTTGAAGTAAACAAAGATGGGAAAAACAAGTGGTCTCTCTGAAGCAAATAATTACTATTTTCCTCACTGTACATCATTTGCTCATCTTTGAAAGCAAATCATTCATGGGAACATTATGCAGCTTGAGGACAAAATTAATTGGAGGGGTGGGTCAAGAAACTCCTATGGAATTTCAACACACCTGACTATGAGGGTGTATTGCATGCATGTGTTTGTAGCTTAAGGCAGGGAAAATCACTCCTTCAAGTAAGAGCTGAATTGAATAGGAATTGCTATTTTGCTTTGGGATAACATCTTTCATTGATTTAATCCCTTCCTGTATGTACTTGTATCATATGAGGTAGTTGTGGTTTTCATTTTACATTCAAGTCTATAGTATGATGAATAGCTATTGTCAGCTTTACTTCACCCTGACCAGTGGTTGCACCAGTGGAGGTAGGCTAGGGTCAAGGAGATGGCCTCAAATAATCTACAATTTTCCTAACCCTATCCCTATCCCCCTTTCCTTAGGGCCTTCCTTTATTTTTTTTTTTTTCTTTCTCTTTTAGTGCCCCATCTATCTTGCAGCTTACTGAGGCTGGAACTCTGACTAGAAATGACAGATCACTTCATATGTCACACTTTATTGTTTGTTGCACTTTTATTGCATTTCCAGCATCTTCTTTCAAAATCAGCCCAACTCTGAGGTATATGCTTCTAATTTGTATTACAGAAAAATTCTGCCTCTTTTGTTCACTTGGATATTTCCCCTTGGTTAAATGGATTATTTACAGTGTAGTGGAATCTAGCACTTCAAGCATTGACTTCATATGATTTACTACACATTAGTGTTATTACTGTACTAATAAACTTGTAAAGCCTGGCCTTGATAATATTTGATTGAAGCTGTTTTTTTCTGGAAGTTCCTGACCAAGAAAGTTACAGCACTTTTCAGAATAAAAGTATAGATAAATTCACTGCATATAGCTATTGACGATTTTCAATGAGAAACCAGGAATAAAAGCAGAAATATAACATTAAGCATAGAGAGGTAGGAGTGGGAAGGGGTGAGAATATTATTTAAGAAACATGACTTGTTAGAGGAAGTATATACTCAGCATTTGAGACTGGAATTTCACATGGGTAAGGCTTGGACTTGTTTGGTGAGAAGGTTGGGAGGAAATGAACAAGCTATTTAGAGTGGGCTGGACAGGTACAACAACACTGCAAAGGGCTGCAGTGGAGGAAAGCCTGAGCCCAGTGAACAGCACACTTCTTTTGATGAAGCTCAGGGTAAAATTTGCTTTCTGGGCTGCATACACACATTGCTGGGTCATATCTAATTTTTGATGCAGTGGTATACCTAGGTCCTTCTCTGCAGGGCTGCTCTCAATCCATTCACCACCAAGTCTGCATTGAAAATGATGACTGCTACAACCCAGGTGTGGACCTTTCACTTAGCCTTGTTGAACTCCAGGAGGTTCACACTGGCCCACTTCTCGAGCCTGTGAAGGTATATCTCTTCCCTCAAGTGTGTGTCAGTTAGGTGAGCAGTGATGCCTTGTGAGATAAAAAAGGGTTCTTCAACTTCACACCACTAGAACTCATTAGAGATAAACCTAGAACAGACTTAGTTCAAAGAGCCTATTTGCCATTGTCAGAACTGGGATTTAAAGATGTACCATAAACATAATAAGCAATTACTTGCTTATAGAGACTGAAAAGACAATATTTTTCTATACATATGTAAACTGTGCCTATGTACTAACCAGTAAGCATCCTTGCCAGACTCAAACAGCCTATGTAAAAATGCCAAATATTAGATGAGAAGCAAAAGGATTGCTAGGAAATAAAAGAAAGATAATTGGCTAAACATACCCCTGAGGCCTGCATCATAAGAATCACTATTTTATTAGATAAGTATAATACCAGACCTTGTTCATTTTGAGCTACCTGACAAACTAGGTGCAGTTCTAGCCAATAAGCACTGTCTTTAAAACTAATGGTTTCGATACAGATTCTCTCCTGCAGCCAATTGTTACAGAGATTGAAACTGTTAAGCAGCTAGTCACATTTTCTGATTCTGAGGAACTTATTTGCAGCTTTGGCCCAGACATAAGCAAAAACAGGCAAGGAGCTGCTTTAATTTATGCCACTGTCAGACTCTCACGGTCTCTCTACCACTGGAGTTCCTCTCTGCCACAACCTTTCATGCTCTGACTAGGGATTTCCCATGCAAAAATATACATATGTGCAATGCACAGATGGTTTGCATATGCGCAGTAGGCTTAACATAGCTGATTTACTGTGTATGCACGGACCATCTGTGCAGCACATGTGCAGCAGGTCTGATGTGTACTGGACACATTGGACTTACTGTGCATGTGCTACACAGTTAATCTGCACACAAACAGTAGCCACAGCTCTGACTGAGTTGCCAGACATCCAGATGGCCAGAGTCCTTAAATCCCTTCCAGAGAAAAAATGAAGATGGAATAAGGATGTTTGGTTTTGTTTGGGTTTTTTCCTGGTGTATAACATAGCTTATCCTTTATCCTCGAATGTAGGAACATATTAAAGTGGATACACCACCTCATCACATTTTAGTCTAAAAACAGAGACAGAGAGCAGTTCCCTCTGGTCATGCATGTCCAAAGACAACTACAGAAAACCAAACAGAACTGTGATAAAGATTCTTCTCTGTAAACTTTTACAGAACAAGCAAATCCATAACAAGTGAACTCCACAGGCTTCTCTTAAAGAGGACTGGCAGCCACTTCAGATTTTCTGACTACAAAAAGCTTTTCAATCTGGAAATACTTAAATTATTCAGGTTAATGCTCAGAAAACTCAGCAACCCAGATCAATCACAAGTCACAGCCTCGGGAAGAGAGTTAGTTGTCTTGGGTCTTGCCTTTTGGGTGGTTGAGATTCAGCGTCCTAGAGTGCACATGAGGTTTGCTTTCCCATCATTAAGACTGTGAGCTAGTAATACTGTCACTAATGTTTTTGACAAATTCCCCATCAATAACTCTTCCCTAAAATTAAGATCCACTTAAACATGAAAAACATTTATTAGACCCACCAGTATTTTGAAAATTGCAAAGCACATTGGTAGTTCCAGTGTATGGAGAATTTATCTATATTTACTTACTGGGGAGAAGTCTGAAAACACTCTGCATCTGTGGCTGGCATCCTGCTTTTTTTTGCATGACCTGACAATGCACGCAGGAGCCTGCTCCCTTTCTTCTGCACTCTGGGGAAAGGCCTCTCTTGCCTTCATTTGCACACTCAGGCTGTCAAACTCCCAAAAGTGGCAGCATAGAGGTGTTCTTCCTAAACATTATCTTCAGCAGAAAATTCTGCTTACAAACACCAGGCCCTAATCACCCTCTCCAGAAAAAAAAAAAAAAAAATTAAAGGATCACTGAAAAATAAGACAAGAAACAGAAGTGTGAGGCATTCAAATTTGCATTCCTATTATGTGACCCAAAACAAGAACATACAGCTTTTAGATTTAAAAAAAAATCATATTGCCTTTTCTCTCATTGCATGTTTTTGCCTTGCAGACGTCATCAAGGTCTGCATGTTGTGTTTTCAAGAGGAAAATATATTAGGTGACTTACCCATAGGCACCAAGTTGTGAGGTGCACCAAGGCCTTCTCTACTCCATTCTGAACCAGTGCCACCCACATAAACCTTCCCAGCCTAACCCTGAGCCTCTTAAGTTTGCCAGCCTATCTCCAGGAACCCAAAGAGGACAGAATGCCTGAATGAGGCCTGATGAGTGCTGAGCAGAGCGGATCACCCTTGAGCCTTCTGGCAATAAAAGAAAATAGGAGAAGACCCGTCAAAGCAAGCTCTTGTGTGGCACTGGGCCGGGCAGCGCTGTGGTCCCAGGCTCCTATTCTTGCCTTAGGCTTTGTAGCCATCAACATGGATGGAGCCTGGGTGGGCACCTGGGGGTTTCATCACACATGTGGCCACATCAAGGCAGAGTTCAGCACCCTGGGATACACTTATACAATACCTGAGATGACAGGTAAACCAGGAGTAATGAAGGATGGGGCAGGGGCAGAGCCGGGAGAGAACAGCTGGGGGATCAGAGCACATCTGCTGCTTCCACTTAACAAACTGTAAGTTTAATACTTACAAGTTGCAAGGAGCCAAACATTCCATCACAGACAGCTGCTCTGCAGGTACTCAGCACTACATTCACCCCTGCATCATTGTGAATAGGAAGGACTCAGCTCCAGCACTGCACATCTGTGGACGTCCCAAGATGAAGACTGAGGTCACCCTGAGTACCATTTCTCCAGCCTTTCTTGCAGGCGAGACAAGCACACCTTACTCATAGGGGCCCAAAACCTGTCCAGAACAAAATCTGTCCACTGCTGCCTCAGCACTGTTCCCACAGAGCACAGCATCACTGACCTCATCTGTGAATACAGGTAGGACGAGATTTCTTTTGTAGATTAAAAAAACAAGTTATAAAATTTTCTTGCACCACAAAGGACTGGATATCTAGTCTATTAAAGCTTCATTTGCTTTTGTCCCTCCCCTGCAATAGCAACTTTTAACAAATATTTTCCTGTTCTAAGTTGGTGCTCTCCTGTAATCTAACTCACTTCGATCTTCATGTAAGTTACGTTAAAATACTTCCCATTAACCACAGGCATTTCAAAATGAATAAAAGGGCACCTGAAGCCCTGACAACCTCGGGGTTGGACTGAGAGGAGCCTCAGGCAATCAAGGTCCCCGCGGCTCCTCCTCAGCAGGAAAACAGGAACGGAAAACAAGGTGTAAAAGCTCGCGAATTGAGATAACGACGCGTGAAACGGATTCAGCTGGAGGAAATGAGTGTAATTTAATGCTATTTATTCGGATAGTGAGAAAATTAAACCCCAATACCACCCACCCACCGCTCCCCTTTCGCAGCGGGAGCTGCCTCCCACGGCTGCCGGCTCCTGCCCGGAGCCGCGCTCAGGAGCGCCTGGGCCCGCTCTGCCCGAGCTCCCGACGCTGCAACTCCTTGGCACACCGTGTTCCAGCCTGGGCCCGCTCTGCCCGAGCTCCCGACGCTGCAACTCCTTGGCACACCGTGTTCCAGCCTGGGCCCGCTCTGCCCGAGCTCCCGACGCTGCAGCTCCTCAGCACTCCGCGTTCCAGCCTGGGCCCGCTCTGCCCGAGCTCCCGACGCTGCAGCTCCTTGGCACACCGTGTTCCAGCCTGGGCCCGCTCTGCCCGAGCTCCCGACGCTGCAGCTCCTCAGCACTCCGTGTTCCAGCTCGGCACCCCCGCACAAGGCCTACCGGGGCGCGCCTGTCCACAGAGAACGCGGCGGGACTGTGTGCCTCAGTCCCGGGAATTTGCCTTCCGCCTCCCCGTAGTCTGGCACACGCAGCCTTTCCCTCATTAACCAGGGGATAACCAGCACCCGAACGCTGCCGACCGGAGGTTGGGGCGAGCCGCCGGTCGGTTCGTGCTGCAGCACTGCCTGCGGGGCTCTGCTGTGGCTGGGCATGGGGCTGCCATGGAACTGTCTCAGACAGCCCCAGTGGGGCGGCCCCAGTTTGTCCTGACAAAGACCTGCTTCTTCCCCACGCACAGACACACAGCACAACCTTTCCAGACCAGTGGTGCCTGAGCACAGGGCTTTTGTCTAATGGGTTGAGTCTGACTGAAGTGCTGGCCACAGAGGTGAGAGAGGCCCCTGCCTTGGAGTGTGTGTGAGAGCTGCCCAATCCAACAATTCCCACCCTGTTCTCCAGCAATCAGGGATATATCCTTTTGGCATCACCACTTAGCCAGAGAGGAGAAAGAGGCTCCCCAGGGGCACAGTAGAGTCCCATCACTGGCCACAATCAAGTTTGCAGTTGGCTAGGTGCTGGCTAGTCTCTTCCAGGCTGCCTCTCTCACATGAGGGCTGGATGAGGTCACCTTCCAAGGTTCCTTCCCACCTGGGCTGTTGCAGGATCCTATGGTGATTCCATTTTCAGACTGGGAATGATGGTTCTTTCTCCTTAGCTCTCAGTGGTCTGGGGACTTGCCTGTGGAAATGAGCCCCTGCCTGTTTCAGGAGAGGCTGCAGGGCAGATGTGTTTCTGGGCACACCTTGGGCAGATGCCACCTATGTGCACTGAAAAGGGGGACACTGAGATGGGCTTTGTCCTTGAGGCCAGCATGGGCCATGGGGTGAGAGTGTGCAAGGCAGGGCTGGAAAGCTTTCACAGTGTTTTGCTCTGGGGTTAGGTGAAACGGTGTTGTTGGAGATGTCAGTGTGGCTCATGCTGTTACCTCACTGCTCTCCCCTCACCCTCATCCTGCCATGTTTTGACTGAGGCACAGACATGAGACAGTGAAGCCAGTGGTCTACACCCACACACACCTAACCCCACACTGCTGCAAAGGAGGAACAGAAAAAAGATCTCTTCAGGTGTCTGTCTTTAATCAACATGTGTTTCAGGTATTAAAGAAGCTTTGTAGAGAGAATGTCGGAGTCCAAAACTGAAGGCAGGATCCCGGGTCTTGGTTACTGACATCTGGAAGAGGAAATTGGGAAGAAAAGAGGTGAAGATGGTGCCTCACTCTCCAGAATTGTTCTCAAGTGAAGGTTGTGCAGCAAAACACATTGATGGGTTGACTGCCTTACCTTTCCCAGGGTGTATTCTGCTGGACCTGGAAATGCTCCCTTTCCAGGAAGTTTGGTTTTTAGTCCCATTGAGAACTTGGGAGCCCTGGTTTTGTAGACATCCAGATCCACCTTGCCAAATGCTGCAGGACCTGGTGTCTGCAAGAGAAGCAATGAGGTTGGTAGGTACAAGAGGCAGTATGGATTCTTGCTGGGTGTCCATGAGTACTGTGCTGCTTTAGGTGGCTGGCCAGAGGAGCAGTGTGGGAGGCCTGGAGCTTTGGGAATGAGGGCTCCTTGGGAAGAGAGGCAGACATCCCAGAGGATGGGGGGAGATTAATGCCATTAGTGCCAGTGAGCTGTACTGTGCCAAAGCTGCAGGTGTGGAAAAATGAGGGGCTGCAGGTGTCAGTGTTACTGGTAATAGCAGAGCCAGAGGCCCTGTGGCTTCTTGTCCTTTGCTGCAGGTGCAGGGAAGTGTGTGTTATGTGGGGATACGGCAGGAACTGGGGCCTGTCTGCCCTAAGCAGAGCAACTGCTGCTGTTAGACAACAGAGAAGCACAGCTCACCTTTGCCGCATCTTGAAAACAGCTCTGGTATTGACTCTTCCCCTTCATGGAGTAGCATGGTTCAGCATGAGTGTATGCTGTGTTGGGTCCCAGAATCCTGGGCAAGGTGTAGGTGCCAGGACCTGGAAATGGAATAGGAAGACAGCGTAGGTCAGTCCTGTGGGAAAGGGTGCAATCCCTGGGTGGAAGAGAGTCAGCCTGCCAAGCTGGCTGTGAGGAGCAGGAAGGGTATCCTGCCCCTCATCCCAGTGCCTCTGGCTTTTGTTGCATGTGGTGTGCCTTGGCTGTTTGAAACCAGAGGTGCTGGTTCTTCTGTGAGATGGGAGTAGTTGGCGCTGTGGGACAGCTAAAAGCTTGTTGAGCACACCCTGCATCTTGCTGCCCAGGCTTTTTGCTAGGCCTGTTGAAGAAGCTGCAGATGCTTCCTGGAGGACACGCAGGCTGTAAGAGTGTCTGTTTCCCCAAGTTCCATACCTGGGGTTCGGAAACCTTTTAAGTCCTTTGGTCGGGATGCCAGGCTATTCGCCGGTGCGGTATGGAAGATATGTTTGTTGGCAGGATCCGTGGTGTAGTCACCTGGGACAGAGAAGGAGACAAGACAAGAAGTGAAGCTGGGAACCTAACTGCAAGCCAAAATGGAGAAGTCAGGAGGACGTGGAGGAAGTTCTCAGTCTTGCTTGTTTTCTGTCTGAAACTCTGTGAAGCCCATTCAGAGCATGAGCAGAGGACTTTGTGCTCCAGTGGCACAGGGCAGCAGTAAAGCATGCTTGTCGGGCCTGGATGAAGGGCTGCAGATATGCTACTCACTGGGTCCAGGGGTGGCCAAAATCTTGCTCTTGGGACGTGCTGTCACAAGTGCTGATGGAGCCACCTGCTTCCCAGTCTTGGTAATGGATGATTCGATGAAGTATCGAGGACCTGGTGAGCAGGTTGCTGCGGAGGGAGCATTGCTGCCTCGAAATGAGTATGCAGGGGCTCTGTCTTTGGTGGGATCATGAGCCATATGACCTGGGAATAAAAGCCTGTGAAAGGACCTGTGCCTGCAATGGTGTGGTGAAAGGAGGTTCTTACGTGGAAGCAAGCGCTGTGCTTTGCCTCCTGCTGCCATAACCTGCCCTGATAGTTGGTTTACCTGTTAACCCAGGGAGCCCGTACTTGGGACCTGGGGTGCTGAATTCTGCAAGGATTGGGCCCCGTCGGGGATGAGGTCTCCAGTTGCCTACCCAGGGTCCCTCCATGCTGGTGGCCAGAGAAATTACAGGAAAAACTGGAGAGCTACCAACGGGCTTCTCTGGCACAGTGCTGATACAAAGCTTTCCTGTAGCCCAGAGCAGGAAGAAAGCAAACTAGCATCACGAGAGAAAGTGAAGGAAAGTGAAGAGCAACAAGGAGTAGCAGATGGAAGAGAAGGAGGAATGGGGAGAAGCAGCAAGTTAGAAGTAAAGATGCAGCAAAAACTCCTGCTGTGCCCTCAGGCAGCAATTGTTGGTGTAGAACACAGCGCTGGCCTGGCTGGGGGGTAGCCTCCAGCGCGTCTACACACGAACTTGCTCAGCTGGAGTGTGGTGCTGACTGGGTGCTGTGCAGGGAGGGACACCAGCCTCTCGGTGACATCATAATCCATTGCTAGGTGGATCCATCATCATTGACATCCATCACCAGGTGACATCCCAAAGGGCCATTCTCACCCGGTGATGGGCAAAGCCCACTGTGATGTTGAGACCCTTAAGGTGTCCGTGCTGCAGCGCTGCCCTATTGCCTTCAGAGCTTCTCTGGGGCTGGGCGTGGGCCTGCCGTGGAACTGGCTCAGTCTTGTGTGGGGCAGCCCCAGTTTGTCCTCACACAGACTGCTGCTTTTGTCCTCACGTGCCCAGAGACCCAGCACAGCCCTTTCTAGTACAGTGGTGCCTGAGCACAGGACTTTTTTTCACCAAACAGTGTGAAATAAACTTATCCAAAAAACAGTTTGTTGTGAACAAGGAGACACTTCTATATTTCAGTGCCAGGAACAATGGGGATTACTCCTCCAAATTTGCTCTGATTTGCAAACAAAATTCATCCATTTTATATGCTTTTTCTGCTGTGTCATTTTTACATAAGTTCTTTTACATAGGATGCATCATCTGCCCATTCTTAATTGTAACCTATACAATGACGGGTTTCCCTAGTTATATAACTACAATAACATTCCTACCCTAAGACTATAATTGCCCATATCTACTGTGATACACTGATTGGAATCCTTGATAGTCAAGTTAGGATGGGAAGGGAAGAGTTTTCCAAGCACACTAACTGGTGTTCATGACAATTTCCATGGCTTCTTGAACAAGGCATATGATACCTAGTAACTTCTTGGTAAGGTTCCTCTGACTGAATACCTTAAAAACAGCACTCCTAACATTCCTATAACATATGCTTCATGACTATCTACTTGCACTCATAAATAATACTTTTGTCTTTTTTACTATTCAATTATTTTATCAGTGTATTTCTAAGAAGCTAAGTAGACTGAAGTGCTGGCCACAAAGGTGAGAGAGGCCCCTGCCTTGGAGTGCGTGTGAGAGCTGCCCAATCCAACAATTCCCACCCTGTTCTCCAGCAATCAGGGATGTATCCTTTTGGCATCACCACTTAGCCAGAGAGGAGAAAGAGGCTCCCCAGGGGGACAATAGAGTCCCATCACTGGCCACAATCAAGTTTGCAGTTGGCTAGGTGCTGGCTAGTCTCTTCCAGGCTGCCTCTCTTGCATGAGGGCTGGATGAGGTCACCTTCCAAGGTTCCTTCCCACCTGGGCTGTTGCAGGATCCTATGGTGATTCCATTTTCAGACTGGGAATAATGGTTCTTTTTCCTTAGCTCTCAGTGGTCTGGGGACTTGCCTGTGGAAATGAGCCCCTGCCTGTTTCAGGAGAGGCTGCAGGGCAGATGTGTTTCTGGGCACACCTTGGGCAGATGCCACCTATGTGCACTGAAAAGGGGGACACTGAGATGGGCTTTGTCCTTGAGGCCAGCATGGGCCATGGGGTGAGAGTGTGCAAGGCAGGGCTAGAAAGCTTTCACAGTGTTTTGCTCTGGGGTTAGGTGAAACGGTGTTGTTGGAGATGTCAGTGTGGCTCATGCTGTTACCTCACTGCTCTCCCCTCACCCTCATCCTGCCATGTTTTGACTGAGGCACAGACATGAGACAGTGAAGCCAGTGGTCTACACCCACACACACCTGACCCCACACTGCTGCAAAGGAGGAACAGAAAAAAGATCTCTTCAGGTGTCTGTCTTTAATCAACACGTGTTTCAGGTATTAAAGAAGCTTTGTAGAGAGAATGTCGGAGTCCAAAACTGAAGGCAGGATCCCGGGTCTTGGTTACTGACATCTGGAAGAGGAAATTGGGAAGAAAAGAGGTGAAGATGGTGCCTCACTCTCCAGAATTGTTCTCAAGTGAAGGTTGTGCAGCAAAACACATTGATGGGTTGACTGCCTTACCTTTCCCAGGGTGTATTCTGCTGGACCTGGAAATGCTCCCTTTCCAGGAAGTTTGGTTTTTAGTCCCATTGAGAACTTGGGAGCCCTGGTTTTGTAGACATCCAGATCCACCTTGTCAAATGCCGCAGGACCTGGTGTCTGCAAGAGAAGCAATGAGGTTGGTGGGTACAAGAGGCAGTATGGATTCTTGCTGGGTGTCCATGAGTACTGTGCTGCTTTAGGTGGCTGGCCAGAGGAGCAGTGTGGGAGGCCTGGAGCTTTGGGAATGAGGGCTCCTTGGGAAGAGAGGCAGACATCCCAGAGGATGGGGGGAGATTATTGCCATTAGTGCCAGTGAGCTGTACTGTGCCAAAGCTGCAGGTGTGGAAAAATGAGGGGCTGCAGGTGTCGGTGTTACTGATAATAGCAGAGCCAGAGGCCCTGTGGCTTCTTGGGCTTCTGCCCTAAGCAGAGCAGCTGAACTTCTGCTGCTGTTGCAGTTAGAGAACCGAGAAGCACAGCTCACCTTTGCCACATCTTGAAAACAGCTCTGGTATTGACTCTTCCCCTTCAAGGAGTAGCATGGTTCAGAACGAGTGTATGCTGTGTTGGGTCCCAGAATCCTGGGCAAGGTGTAGGTGCCAGGACCTGGAAATGGAATAGGAAGACAGCGTAGGTCAGTCCTGTGGAAAGGGTGCAATCCCTGGGTGGAAGAGAGTCAGCCTGCCAAGCTGGCTGTAAGGAGCAGGAAGAGCATCCTGCCCCTCATCCCAGTGCCTCTGGCTTTTGTTGCATGTGGTGTGCCTTGGCTGTTTGAAACCAGAGGTGCTGGTTCTTCTGTGAGATGGGAGTAGTTGGCGCTGTGGGACAGCTAAAAGCTTGTTGAGCACACCCTGCATCTTGCTGCCCAGGCTTTTTGCTAGGCCTGTTGAAGAAGCTGCAGATGCTTCCTGGAGGACACGCAGGCTGTAAGAGTGTCTGTTTCCCCAAGTTCCATACCTGGTGTTCGGAACCTTTTCAAGTCCTTGGGCCGGAACACCATGGGATTGGACGGTGCGGTGTGGAAGACGTGTTTGTTGGCACGTTCTGTGCGGTAGTCACCTGGGACAGAGAAGGAGACAAGACAAAAATGAAGCTGGGAACCTAACTGCAAGCCAAAATGGAGAAGTCAGGAGGACGTGGAGGAAGTTCTCAGTCTTGCTTGTTTTCTGTCTGAAACTCTGTGAAGCCCATTCAGAGCATGAGCAGAGGACTTTGTGCCCCAGTGGCACAGGGCAGCAGTAAGGCATGCTTGTGGGGCCTGGATGAAGTGCTGCAGAAATGCTACTCACTGGGTCCAGGGGTGACCAAAATCTTGCTCTGGGGACGTCCTGCCATATATGCTGTTGGTGGCATATACTTCCCAGTCTTGGTGATGGATGGGTGGATGAAGTATCGAGGACCTGGTGAGCAGCTGTCTGGGGGGAGAGCTTTGGTCCCTCGAAATGAGTATGCAGGGGCTCTGTCTTTGGTGGGATCATGAGCCATATGACCTGGGAATAAAAGCCTGTGAAAGGACCTGTGCCTGCAATGGTGTGGTGAAAGGAGGTTCTTACGTGGAAGCAAGCGCTGTGTTGTGCTATCATGTCCCTTGATAGTTGGTTTACCTGTTGTCCCAGGGAGCCCGTACTTGGGACCTGGGGTGCTGAATTCTGCAAGGATTGGGCCCCGTCGGGGATGAGGTCTCCAGTTGCCTACCCAGGGTCCCTCCATGCTGGTGGCCAGAGAAACTACAGGAAAAAACTGGAGAGCTACCAACGGGCTTCTCTGGCACAGTGCTGATACAAAGCTTTCCTGTAGCCCAGAGCAGGAAGAAAGCAAACTAGCATCACGAGAGAAAGTGAAGGAAAGTGAAGAGCAACAAGGAGTAGCAGATGGAAGAGAAGGAGGAATGGGGAGAAGCAGCAAGTTAGAAGCAAAGATGCAGCAAGAACTCCCTGCTGTGCCCTCAGGCAATGATTGTTGGCCAGGCCAGCAGCAGTGGAGAAGCGCAGCGCTGGCCTGGCTGGGTGGTAGCCTCCAGCGCGTCTGCACGCGAACTTGGTCAGTTGGAGTGTGGCGCTGACTGGGTGATGTGCAGGGAGGGACACCAGCCTCTCGGTGACATCATAATCCATTGCTAGGTGGATCCATCATCATTGACATCCATCACCAGGTGACATCCCAAAGGGCCATTCTCACCTGGTGATGGGCAAAGCCCACTGTGATGTTGAGACCCTTAAGGTGTCCTTGCTGCAGCTCTGCCCTATTGCCTGCAGGGCTCCTCTGGGGCTGGGCATGGGCCTGCCATGGAAGTGGCTCAGTCTTGTGTGGGGCAGCCCCAGTTTGTCCTCACACAGACTGCTGCTTTTGTCCCCATGTGCCCAGAGACCCAGCACAGCCCTTTCTAGTACAGTGGTGCCTGAGCACAGAGCATTTGTCTAATGGGTTGTGTCTGCCTGAACTGCTTGTTGCAGAGCTGGGAGAGTTTACAGAGGCTTTTGCCTCAAAGCGTCTTCAAGAGCTGCCCACTCTAATTCTCACCCTGTAGGGTTGAGATTCTAGGGTAGAATCCTTTTGACATCACCTCTTAGCCAGAGGGGAAAAAACAACCTCCCCAAGAACCAGAAGAATTAAACAGGCTTTGTCTCAAACTTCTCCCTTGTCTTGCTTTGGCCCTTCTGTTAACTGCTTGTCTTGCAGGAAAGGAGTGAGAAAGCAGCTGACGTGGCTTAGCTTCTGTCCAGGCTCAACAATTGAGCTCCTGATCTTATTTAGCAATAATGTAAGAATGCCATTCTTTGGGGGTGAAAAAATGTTGTGAGTCCGCTGTAACTGCCACTTACTCCACCTGCAGTCATTTACAATGGGAGATCCCCTGAAGTGAGCTGTGAAAGTTGATAGTGTCCAATGCCCAGCTTGTGCTTTGTATCTTTTGATACTTTTCCAAGGTCTCTGTGCTCTGAGCTTACTATTAGAGGGGAGGGGGAGAAACCAAAGCTCTCAATAATATCAGTTGTTCTGGCCTCTGCATTTGAGGGCCCCCAGTTTCTACATCACTCCTCAGATGCTACTGATGTCTTCAAGCAGTTTTCTCTCTTTAATGCCCACTTCTCCAGGTTATTTTGGAAGTTCATGATCAACAGGATTTTCCTAAAGCAATGTTGATGCCTCAGGAACATATGAATTTTTTCAAGGTTTCCCTGGAAGGGTTGGACAAAGTTTCATTATTCTGATTTTGCCAGTAATGTGTGAATCTCTATGCCTGCACTATGAGTTCTCCTGCTAGGTTTTTCCTTCCCCTGATTTCCTGACTCTTTGTCAGTAATACCAGTCATTACCCATGCTTTGTTTAGTGACCCTTAAAGCTTTTCAGTCTCCAGGTTTTTATGGTTTGAGACCCTTATGGCTTTTCTTCCATTGCTGTGCTACATGGGCTGAGGTTAATATAGCATCAGTTAGGAAATTCATTCTGAAACATATGAATTGTGATTTGAATGGAGATGCTGTGGGTGAGGTAAAACAGTGGAGTGGCAAACCAGTTTAGAAGAAATAAGAGTCCTTTAACACAAGCTGATTTGTGTAGTGAAGGGCACTTAAACTTCAAAGGCACACACAGATGGAATTTTCTCCCACTGGTCAAGTACTCATGCAGTATAACCAGCAGTTTTCATAACACTTGCAGTCTTTGATATACTAACAAAATTGTATATGAGCTCATTCTCTTACCTTAGGTGAAGCAGATATGGAGAAGACTGGCAGGAGTTAATACATTATCAGTGTAGCTGGCAAATCACATTTCTTGTTGGATTATTTAGAACTGCCAGCATTAGTTGATGAGTTCCCGTTCTTGTGTTCTTGGTGTCATTCACCTGAATCTTCTGCATCCTTTTTTTTTCCTCCTGCTTTCCTCTGTGTCCTGCATCAGTGCAATGCTATCAAATAAGTTTTGTTTAGATGATGCTTTGGATCCTACTGATGGCTGCTCCTCCAGACTTGGGGCATAGTTTTCACTCTTGAGACTTAAAAAAAAGCCATTCCAGTAAACAGCCTTCTTGGGTGATGGTATTTTAACTGTGAAGCCCACTGATAACAGCTACAGATAAAAGATTTTCAGTGGGTTGGAGGTGTTAAAGTTGGAGCCCAATGATAACAGCACCTCAGAAGCATCCCACAGAAGGAGGTATACTGATAGCAATCCCATGAACCATCCCTTGTGGAGAACATTCAAAAAACGAAGAGGACAGCCCTCAGCTCAAAGGCTGTTTCTCAGAGCTGCCATCACTAGGCTCCAGAGCCTAGAATGAATGAAAGCTAGAAATTTATTCACATAGTCTGTGAATAGCAATAGGCAATGACTTACAAAACAGAGTAATTTACTGGCATTGAAACTGGCAGTGGGCGTAACATACCTGGCACATTTTTAATATACTTAGCATATTTTATTTCAAACTTCAAAAGGATATGCTGTAACAAAAGGATATGCTATAACTGATTTTAGTGAGAGCATGGAGTAATGTTGCTGGAAGTTGTAGCCTGTATCAACACAAAAGGATGACAGAATTAAAAGAGACCTATTAAAATGATTAAAGACTTCAGTAGTAATTACTGTGTATGATATATTATTTACAAATAACTGGATACCTATACATTTTCACTGCATGTTACAAGATCTTTGTACAGTGGTCTTTAGGAAGTGACACAGTTTGCTCAATTTAAAAAAAATAGTATAACAGATTTTTTACCTGTATGTTTCAGAGATAATTTCAGTGATGTGGAGAATCCCTGCTGTACCTACAGCTCCCAGCACAATACATGCTGATGCAGTCAAATATCGAATTGTATGAGCTCTAGTGTATGCCACACATGATGCTTTCTTTAGACAAATAAAAGGAAAAAAATGCTAAAAATGTCAGCAATTAAGTTAGATCTGGTTTCAACTTTTGATTTTGAAAGAGATGGAGGCTTAAATATCTGTAAATTTGAGGGCTTTCATGTCTGTGCAGTTTCCATTTTGATTCAGTTAAGGACAGTATTTGAGTCTTTACCTCTCATCAACAAGGTCATCTTAACAATTAATGAAAACACTTAGATAAATTTGTCTGTTTTTCTTTTTTTGTGTTCCACTCCACTGTGGGCATTTAACAGTAGTGCTCCAATGCCAACAAATACTACTCAAAAGTTTAATTACATGGAAGTGGCAAGAAGTACCCACCATGAGCGTTCTTTTGGTTCAGAGAACACAGACTAGAGTTATCAGACCCTGCTGTACCTCTGTTTTTAAGAAGAATGTTAACCATTTTCACTGACATCGATTCCACTAATGTGTTTGGTGTCAACTGTGTAAATGCACTTAGAGGTCCTGAGTCTGTCTCTATAAGCCCTTCAAAACTGTAGAACTGCTGCTTCAATCCAAGGACTCATATGTGGAATGCTTGCTGTATGACAGATGCTTTTTGACATCAAAATGAAAAAAGAGAAATATAAGCCCCAAATCATTAATTAATTTTTTCCTTAGAATATTAGATGATAACTATATGTTCCTAGGAGAAATTAATTTGATCTCGAAATTAAATAAATGCCATGTATTTAATAAATCCAAAACAAACCTTTAAAACAAAAATTTGAGATTGTGCAGGCATCAAAATCTGTGATATCACATAACTTATGGTTTATGCAATCAGAAACTGGCTTGTACAGCTCTAATCCTCCAAGAGAGCTCATGGTATATGTGGGATAACTCTGAAAACCAGCATGGGATGGGAGAATGTGTTCTATAGGAGGGCTGTGTTTCTGTGTTTCTAGCCACCTGCACAGGTGGCTAGCCCAGAGAAAGGTGTAACTCTGGCCCCTTCCTCTCAACCCTTTGTTGAGCTGAATGGAGTTGCTCTCTCAGGAAAGAAATGCATGCCAAGAACAGTTTGGCTCCAGTTTACCCCAGAGCAAGGGGATAATCCAAGGACAGATTAGGAGTCTCACTGTGCAGCATCTTCATCTGGGCTTCTAGCTAGTTTATACCAAAGAAACCATTACACTAATTTTATTTCAGTTAACATTTTAACTTTTATTCATCAGTTACCTTAGTGGGAAATATTTTTTTTATTTTCATGTAAAACAGCATAGGCTTGAAATTAAGTCTATAACAGGTAATTTGGGTTTTTTTAATAATCATAGATTTATTGATGAACTTTTCAAATAAAAAGCAGAAAAAGAATAATATCTTATAAAGTAAAGAATATTATCTAAGGGAAAAAAATTAGTTTGCAAGGAGAATATTACCTCCTATTTTTGGAATTTCTGTAAGATTCCTGTCTCGGCTGTATTTCAAGAATCTGTCTATAGGTTGCATTCCTGAGCCTATCAGCCTTGCAGATCAGTTAATAAAAGTCAATCAGTGATTGTTTAACTTGCCTGCTACTGCCTGAAGCAGAATTACAAAAGCTAAATGTGTTCAAAACTCCACCAGGAGTTTCTGTCATCTTAAAACTCCAAGTGTATGACCTCATGGCAACTAAAAAATAAATATTCCACAACAGCTTGAAGAAACTTGCAGTTACTATGCATTCATGTCAACAAAATAAGAAATCATGCTTGAGGAATAGCAATGTTTTCACTTTCTGCTCTTAGAATGATTCATTTAGGAATGGAAACTAATGGCAAAAGGATGATGAATATGAAACAACTGACAAGTAGAAAGCAACAAATGCAATTAATTAGAAAATAGTAATTTGATTGCTAACTGAGAAGCAACATGGAATTGCCATGTGCATAAATCAGGTTCGTTGCAGTAGCAATTAACTCTTCAATACTAAGACTCCTCACATATTCTGAATATCCTGACTGATTCACCATGAATTTCTGCATAGTCCTGATTTTGAACTTTCATTAGTGTTCATTCTTCTGCATACTCAGCTAGGGTATATTTGTTTCATGAAAATGACTTTCAAGTGCACTAAAGTAATTTGTTAATGCAAATTGTTTTTCTTTCATGAAGTCACACACAATTTTTGTTAAATGTGAGAAACACTCTAAGTAATTGCTATAGAAACAAATCTGCAATCAGCTTTCATTAATTTTTTACATCAATTGAGGGTGTGATTCTTATAATGAAACAGTATTATATCTTCTTAATCCATTGCTCTAATTTGTAACTTTGACCTGAGAATTAGTGAGAATATTTTAGTCATGTAATGGGAATTGGAATTAGCAAATAAAGTGATTTTTTTTAGTTCAATCAGGAATTTTAGTTCAACTATTTTAGCAATAGTATTTTCATATGCATTTTCTTTTGAAAATAATAGCACTTCTCACCAACACATGTTCTAGAACCTTTAAGATTATATAAATATAGCTTTAAGATATAAAAGTTTGGAAGAAATTCTGTATCTTGGTTGCATAACCAGAAACCTATGTGTCGTTTTCCTCAAAATCTAACAAAATTAGATGCTGACCTTAAAACTACATCACATGCTGTTCCTATTTTTCAAAGCTCATGATGGATCATAGTCTTGAGTTTAAAGGACATACATGTGAGAACATCTCAGGTTTTAGAAGAGACATGGATCTGAACTTAGAGAAATACTGAAGAAGTCTGTGTTGCTTTTAATGAGCATGGATTATTTAAATCTATTTAAATTTAAAAAGTTGGAGTTTAATATTAGAAAAGTGAGACTTGAATACCCACACTGCTGTGAAATTCTGCAAAATGAGGAGTCAGACTTGGGCTCTCATCATCAGTTTCCCATTGACAGGCAAAGTGATTTCCAGTCAACGTGGATTTATGTATACACATGGTTTAATTTCAGAATGCATAGTTCAATGCTAAAGGAGATTGGAATATCAATCCATTTCAGTGCAGGTTTTTTTGTTTGTTTGCTTTTGTTTGGTGGGGTTTTTTAATATTTGGCTTGTTATGAGCAGGATTTTTGAAAAAAATTCTTACACTAAGCATCTCAGTAAACAAAGCTCATGAAGGCTATCAAGAAATAGCCTTATACTTCAATAGAAATAGAATATTTTTGTTTCATATGGCAATCAGCCTAACTCCTCTGAAGGCCTTAGAATCAGTTCTGCTAGTTTTTCTCTTTCCTCTGGTTCATTTCTCAGGAACTTCAAGGGAATATAACCCAAACTGGTGCTACTGGTTCATTTTCCTCTCAAGCTTTCAAAGGAAAATGTTGAGATAGGTCAGGCCACGTGCAGTCTTGTTTTATACAGTTACCAGACTTGTACCATTAAAAATGTGGTGCATTTATTTTAAAGCATCCTTTCCACTGCAGTTGTGTGGAACAATGATCTGCTGAATTTAATTCACAGATCAAAGAGGGAGGAAATTAACCAACACAGTAAATTGATTATTTCATGGGTGACATAACCAAGGCAATGATTTATCTTAATAAAGAGCA
Source organism: Emberiza elegans (assembly GCA_024865655.1). Lineage (NCBI taxonomy): Eukaryota > Metazoa > Chordata > Aves > Passeriformes > Fringillidae > Emberiza > Emberiza elegans. Next base: position 24,300,313 of record JALJVW010000139.1, on the reverse strand, counting down.
ACATCCCTCTAGTCCTTAACTGAATTCCAGCCAATGCAATAATACTCAGTTGTTAATGACTTTGATGTTGATGTGGAAAAGTGAATGACTGTATAATCACTGAAATGAGACCTCATCACAGTTGGAAATGTTTAAGCCAAATCATTTTGGACTGTGAAAAGAGCCCTGAGTGGTATAGATTGGCTGGGTCCCAGATTTTCAGCCTTAACTAAACAGGGCCTGAAAACTTTATCATACTGCCATGCCTCAGGCTGGTCTGCAATTCTGACAGCCCCAGAGAATTACAGTTTAATGTATGTGTGTGGACTCACTGCAGAAAAAGAATTCAGGATGAATTCAGGAAGAATTCAGAATCAAAATGCCATGGAGGTACACGAAACCCACCTCATGCAGGTAACGAACTCAGTCTTTGACTCCCAGGCAAGTCCAATGGCCAAAACTGGCAGAGAGGGGCAACCACGACATGCTGGTGACTCGGAACAGGCTACAGGCTCGGGGTGGGGCAGCTCGGGCGCTGAACCCTGGGGAGTGTCGGCGGTGGCTCCCGGCGGAGGCGCAGCCCGGCGCAGGGGCCGTGCCGCACTCGGGGGCGCTCCGGGCAGCGCACGGTGCTGGAGCCGCCCTGGGGGGCTGGGGGCGCCTGCCACACAGCACCCGCCATAAATACCTGTCTATCAGCAGCTGTCTTTAGGAGAGGGAACAGAAGAAAGGAAACGGGAGCCAAATAGGAAAAATTGTACTGAGAGCTTATGTGTATATCCCACATCACTAAATATGGCTTAGGAGGCTGAAATGCAGCATTAGTCATTTGTAGCAGCCTTCACCTCCCCCTTTACCCTTCCCTTCGAACTCTTACAATAACAAACCAGGCTAAAATTAGAGCTGCTTTATAGTACATTAATTTGATCATCATTGTCTCGGCACTGATTGAAGATCTCACATCAGTAGGAGGGATACCCTTTACATCAAGCTTCCCTGATGCTGATGCTCAGCTCTTGGATCCAAGGGGGAAGTCAGGTCATTTTTTTTCTGCTCAGGTTTCCTTCACAACCACTCAATTCCCAGAGAAGGATTCCTAGCATTGACATTACCCCAACCATGCCTTGTTAACTTTTGTGTTTAAAAAAAAAAAAGGACAGGAAGAACACTTTGCATCCTCCTAGCCTGGCTTTGCCCCATGCACACTGTGAGAAATCAAGAGGAGATGAGGGAGGAAGATGATGGCAATTTACAAAGTGTGCAAATCCAGCTTTTCTAACCTCAGCAGAGATTCAGAGGCAGCTGCAGGTAGGTTTGGAGGAATTTCAAGAACTCACCCTATTTGAATACCACACAGCCTCCAGGCTCCAGAAACATGATACTCTGATGCTGATCATTTAAGGGAAAAAAGGGCTAAGGATTATTAAACCGCTCATCCAGGCCTGCAGCTGGGGGTGACTCAGAGTGCAGAGTTGGAAAAATGCCCATGTGGCAAGATTAGAAACTCATTTGTGTAGTTTATGTGGCCTTGCCAGGAGCCTCCGTTTTTTCCAAACCTTCAGTTTATTAACTTTAAAAGCACTCCTTTCCTGTTGGGGATCTGGCATGGCTGCAGCCCGGCAGCTCTTTCTCCTTTTGCATTAACAACACTTAAAGGCTTTCTTTCCTTTTCAAATTCGACTGTGTGAGATCATCTGGAATTTTCAAATGTGCTCACTCTTTCTTTTCATTTCTTTCTTTGTCCCAGGGTTCAATTTAAATCCAAGTGCTTTTAAACTAACTGTATTCATCCAGCCAGCACTTTCAGGAGTATATGTTATGAAAGCAGGAAAAGAAAAGGCCTTCTTGTCATCAAAACCATAATAATTATGTGTCAAATGTAATTACTGCTCTGTGGGTAATACATCTAATACTCAGTGACAGAGTAAGCAGCCTGCAGAAGTAGAAAGTAACTGGTGGCAGGATCAAATTTGATATAAAATTAACCATCATGCTTAAATACTCTGTCTCATAAAGTTCTAACAAAAATGCAAAGGCAAAAAAAAAAGGGTTTTTTCTTCATCTAAAATTGTTAATGTGCAAAAGCTCAGTTCTCTCCACCTCCATACAATGAATCACAGCTCTTTTAAAATAAGAAACACTGCTATAAATGTGTACATTACAAGGATCACACTCTTGTGAAGGAGCTCATCTAACAGGAAGGAATTAAGTGTGGGAGTTCTCTGCTCTTAACCCATTATGTTTTCTCATTATTACCTTCACACTGCACGCTTGAGTCACTCACTAAGAAACAGGCTTTCCACATTTCCCTACCTTCTTTAAAATACACCAACTAATGAGCAGCTGGTGAAACTGACATGTGCCTGTGAATTTGAAGACTACTGAAATGTGTAGTCATATTCTGAAGGAGCAAAAAAGTGCTATGTCAGGAAACAGTATTCTAAATATGACAGCATGTGTGAGAAACTTGTCCAGTTTAAAATATACATGTTCTCTTCTCCCAACACTCTTCTAAGTAGACTTAACGAAATCTAACGTATTCAAAAAACACTTCAAAACATAATGATTTGCTAATATGAGTCTAGACCTTGAAAATAATCTTCAATAACTGTGTTTAGCAGTTATATTATGAGTAAAATTAATTCATCTAATTGTTACCTAAAGGCATGAGTTTTTTGTAGGATTGGTGTTTTTGACTGGAGCTAACATTATGTATGCATGTTTCTTTACTAATTTGTGTAGGACTACATAATAGTAAAGTTAAGAAAAATAAGAATACATGAAGTGGCTCTACATTCTAGTCCTCAGTTTTACATGCTCCTGCATGACAATCAGAAAAACAGGATTTCTCTACATTTTCATTTCAGTTTTATTAACATGCTTTGATTTTCTTTACATTTGCTTTGTCTTTCTGTTTCAGGAGTATTATGTTTCCTAGGAGGCATACCTAATGAAATATTAATAACATTAGAGATCTTTGAAAAGTTTGGAAGATTTCCAACTTGTCTTTACATCAGAATTAATTTTTTCAATCTAAAGTTTCTTTAAAATTTTGTAACTTGAAATACTCATCAAGTAACTATTAATGGTTCATTTTATAAGGAAAATCCATGCATATAATTTATTACATTGGAAGCCTGATTATAAAGATCACAGTCATCCAATTAAACAACAGTGTTCAGTCACAGAATTAAAATCATGTTTTTAAAACTGCAGCACTTAAAAAGGTACTCCCAAATAAGAACTGACCAATATTTGGTGATTTTTAAATTGCAGACTTGGGGAAGAGAAACCCTGGAAAATGCTTTTAAAGATTCAGTATGAGATATTTATTCTTTTCTCTCTGGGCCTATTCACCTTTTTCCACATATCAGAAACAAAGCCCAGAGGGTTTTTTTTTCTGGTTTTTGAACACTCCAAATGTTCTAGTAAAAACTATTTTTTAAGTTAAACCCAAAGTTTTTCTCCAATATTAGTTGTGAGAAAATGAAAGTGTCTCAGGAACTTGTTTTTGCCTACTCAATAGGCATGTTCAAATACTATTCTGCTTTGTAACGAGACTTTGGAACACATTTCACTGATTACCAGACTATATGCATGCAGACATACTTAGCAGCATTTCCTATCTGTGTCAGTGCAAGAGTGTTTGTAAAAGTTATTGGTATTACCTAGAACAGGTGGAATATAGGAAAGTATTTCCACAAATTAGCCTCAGCATTCTCATGTGTTTATTTCCTGAAAAGATCTCACAAGCCTGTCTCCTATAAATGGCTAATTGGCACCAATTTTAATTTATGGAAAGTAGGCACTAGAAGAGCTCCACATTCAAGTTAGCAAGAGAAACTGATTGTACCATAATGAAAGAGCAGTAGTGATTAACAAGGGTTATTTCTTTAAAAACCAAATGCATCCTAATGGATGAAATATTTCGTGTTTGCCTGGTACACATACCTTAGGTCTTCTCCAGGGTGCTTCCTTTAAATTTCAGTAGTAATCCCAGTTCCACTGGATGTACTGTGTAATACAAGCAGCGCTGTCTATACACATAATTATCAGTACTTGAGGAACACAGACCCAAAAGCATTCTCTGGCTTTCTTTTGATAAATAAGACTGATGAAAAGAGTGGCTCAGAACTGCCAGTTTTGGTTATGGTTTCTGAAGAATTAAGTCAACATGAAAGAAATCATGTTTTCAAACAGTATTGTTCTCTTTAGAATGATCCCCCAATTTATTGAACTGTACTCATTGGGTCCCAGGTTCAAATGCTGCTTCTGCTCATCAGTCACCACTTGTTGCTTGAACTAAACAACACATCTGTAATTTTCAACTTGAGTAGAATTAGCTACCAAAAGAAAAAAAAGTTTCATACAATTCTGACTGGCTTGTAAATTGGAAACACCTGTTAAAAGTTGTATCTTTTCCTGACATAAATTAGTGACGAGGAGCTCATATAAGAGCTGCAGACAGAAAAATAAAATAGTACCATAAGTATTTCAAGTACCAGAAAAAGGATTGCTTCAACTGGGTAGGTATACGAGCAAAGAATATGTGACCCCAAGCTGCTGACTTCCTATTATACCAAAATAGATGCTTGATACCTCTGTTATGTTAACCAGAAAATGACTGCCTGAAGCAAGATCAAATGTCTCATTAGCACTTATAATTGCTTCCATAAGATGAAAACAGATGAAAGAAGAAAGGATGAAATTCAAACAGTAGATTAAGAAAATGGATCCCTTTTGTTCTGTGGTGTGCCTTCTCTCTCAGATGGGCCTCCCTCATAATTAGCCTGAGTTCAGCAAAGTCATTATAAATGGAGTTCCAGAAAACCCGATCCCACTTTTCACACTGTTCATAAATACAGTGGATGGTTCTTTGTATAACCACCAGTAATTGCAATAAAGCATAACATTTCTTCATGAATCAAATCTTGATATTACTGCCCTCCAAACTAATGACAGCATGTTCTCTCAGCTCCATATCTCTATGTTTTCAATGTGATAAAAAAATCTGCCTTAGAAAAGTAATGTTCTTCCAGAATTCTAGAAATCCACCTTGATTCCATCTCATCAGGGAAGTTATTACTTAATTTATTGTAATCTATGGGCTGTGTAGCCTATGAGATTGCAGTTGATGATGCATGAAGAATAATATTGATTCATATTACAGTTGCATAAATTTGATATGTGGCTAGACCTCCCCACACACTGAATACATGAAGTAAGGGATAGCTACATGCAGTTGCTTGGCTACATTTAATGACTTCTGATGTGTGTTCAGGAGCAGAATGCTAATAGGAATTTGGTTTTAAGAAGTGATGCTAAAGAGATGGAGGCTACTGCAGTCACTCTGCATAGTGCAACATGGAAAGGACCACCAGAATTCATCTTCCAGAAAAGATGACTGACAGACCAAAGCTTATGCCAGGTGATGCTGGGTGATGTTATTTTTCCATGCTTGTGTTTCTCTTAACTGTAACATCCAATAACATGCCAATTCTGTGACATTACTTACCAGAAAGTAAAGGGCTCAGAACAGTGTGCTGTTATAAGAGAAAGTAGTTGTAAGAATCCATAATTTCTTCCCATTTAATTTGTTCTGGTTTAGTAAAACACTAAAACACAATATATTTAGATGAGTAGGTACTGTTTTACTTTGTTGGTGCTTAGATTGCTGGTATTAGTTTCTATCCACAAACATAATAATTCAAATATACTGACTTGAGAATGTGAAAGTACTTTGTATTTGGACCTAAGTGCATTAAGACCAAGAAAGATCAGAAACAGTTTGAATATTAGCATTTCCTTATAATTTTCCTGTCTTCCACTTTAAAAAAAAAGTCCTCAAATATCTCTGATAGGAGGATCACAAGAAAGAAGGTCTAGCAAAATCACAATAAGTAATTTGCGTTTAAGGATAAGGCTAACGTATGAAAAAGATGGATACCTTGATTCACATGATTTCCTTGGTGATGGTGGTATTTACCTCCAGCTTCTCTAAGTCAGTATTGTTATGAATAATTTATGTAAAAAATGAACTTTCAATGGGACTACATAGGACCCTACAGATAAATTATTTATGGTCCAGTGGGTAGTTACTAACTTCTTGTTTCATACTATGAACTGACCATAAGTGGATATCATCACAGGAAAGTTTGGTTTTGTCAGAGTTTTAAGAAGTGACTTGTAAATTATAAAAGTCTGAGAGTGTTCTCTGTGAAGAAAAGGTTTCTGTCATATTTACATGGCCACATTTATTTTGGTGACACCAGGCAAGCACTGTCTTCTTAAGTGGACCAAAATGAAAAGCTAATTATATGTAGGATATCTTGTGGTAGTATGAAAGTGTGTGGGAAAGTGACAGCATTTACTTCACTGAATACTCACAATATAAATCCAAAAATTACATATAATCTTAACTGGTCAGTATCATTTATCAGCAGCTGTGAAAAATCCCACACATTGATGAAAATGCTGCAGAAAATGCACAACCAGTTCTGTAAAAGGTTGGTGTTTTGCTGTTTCCCACTTGGATTTATTGCTTCTGATTGAAGGATGAATGTAATTCATGCTCTCCACAATGGGAAATTATACTTTTGGTGTACTATGTTCTTCATGCTGACTTAGAAATTTCTTACATACAAGCGGTGCACTTACAGCAACTGCAAAGTCAGGCTGGAACTGCAGTGACCAGGGCTAAATTTAAGTGACAAAACTGTTGCCTCTGTTTTCCACAAAGAAGGAAATGTTGATTTTAAAAGTAATCTTCAGTTTATATCTCCCCATCTCTCACCACTATATGAATTTTCTGAAGTCTCCTTCCTTCCCTGTGCAATTCTTTAGAATTTCTTCTATCCACTTTCCTCCCATACATATAACAAATATGTCTTTAATATTGAGTTCTCTGTACTTATAAAACAAAGTGGAATTAAAAAATACATGCTGATTATCAAATTATTTTTTTTCTGTAATTGTCTTAAAGTTTTTACTACCTCCATTTCCTGCCTTTAAAATCTTCTTCTTGATGAGAAATTGTATAATAACTAAATCAAGACAGAGATGACTATAAGGCATTACGCATGTATCAGTTTTGCCCCTTAGTTCCACCATCTGCTGTGATACACACAGTGCACTTCCAAAAGAAAAATATTTTCTGCTCTAAGCTCATTATAGAACTGACAAACTTAGATAGGAAAATAATAATTCTCTACATTGTCGCTTTTGCTATTTCAACATTTACTATCAGCTGCTACTTAAATTCAGCTCATTACAAAGCACACTGCTCAATCTACTGCACAAAAATACATGTCAGCATTCAAGCAATTTGGTTTGAAGTAAGGAGCCCAAAGGACTACCAAGATATACCTTGGGCTGTAAAACCAGGGTTATCAGGTTCATAGGAAATCTGAAGTCAATTACACTTCTTAGAATGTTCTGCATCTTTCTTCAAATGCAGAAAATTGATGCAAATTCTTAAATCTTGAAAATGTGTTTAATCTACAAAAGTAATAGAGATCCACACCTTGTCTATGAGAAAAAAATTACATTTTCCCACAAAGAACCTATGGTCTCATTTTTATGGAGACAACACCTTAACAGAATTAGCAAGAAAAAAAAATGACACTGAAAAGTATGATAAAATATTACTGCCATACTCTATTTTGGTATAACAGCAATATATTACATACACATAAAGTTAACTTAACCAGGAAGGCACATTTTTCAGAAGTTCAGGAAAACAAATTCAGTTTTATAAATAGTACAATCGTGAAGTCATTCAAAACAATGGACCTTTCTCTCAACTATAAAAAGCTTCTAGATATGTTTTCTAATGTATCTTTATACAATCAGGTTAAAAATGGAAAAGGAAAAATCATTTTTATTAAACGTATGCTATTCATGCTGCTTCTTTTACCTTTACAGATGTACTATATGCACATGAAGATAAATTATCGTACATAGAGATGTGCAGTGACCAAAAATGAATGATTATTAACATTTATTATATACTTTGGTAAAAGCATTGGTATGACATTTTGCATGGTGACATTCTGTGCTCTGTCTGGAATTCACCCCTCTCAAACTTTAGGAAATTCTGAAAAACATGTGGTTACTTGTCATCAAGTTTATATAACCTTGCCCTGTATGAGAACTGCAACTGCCCTCTCCAAAATAAAACAAAATAAGGAAGGGATTCAGGGGTTCCCCTCCCCCTTTGCCAAATGAATACGTTTCTGTGTCCTGTCCTGGCTCCAAGAGAAGGAAGTTGGGTTCAGTTGTCAGAGTGCCAACGCTGTGGCTCAGGAGAATAGAGCTCCCTTGCCTGTTCTTGCGCTGATGTCCTGTGTGAACCCGGGTAGCTCACAGTTCCCTCCCTGCCCCTGGAAAACGAGAATAGCACTGTCCTAAAGCCAGCTGGGGCACTGAGAAATAAATACCAGGCTGCAAAATATCCAGATTGTGTGAGGGGTGGGAGCACAGGCTCCCAGAAATAAAATTATTTCTGTTCTTCTGTGAGTTGGCTCACAGAAGTATTGGTGCACAACATTCTTGGAATATACAAATACACTTTCTCTTTTGAATTATCCAACGCAGATAAAGATGTCTGATTCTAACCATTTCAATGTTTTTCTTTTCAGAAAACTGAGAATAACAAAGTCTGGGAGCTTGGCATTGTGATGCCACCACCTAACATTACCCATCCATTTAGCCATTATTATTAGACAATAAATGTTACCTCTCTTATTTCTGGAATAGCCACAGATGCGACTATGTTAGAGTATCCTAAACCAAGATATTTTTTGATCTAGGGATTTGAGATATTTTTAAAATGTATAAGGGAATAGTACTGGGAGGGTAGTGGTACTGCATGTACATAACATATACTTGATGATGTGTGTGTTGTACTGTTCCAAGCAGAACTGCTCTACGGAACTGAGTGATCCACCTTCTATTTTTGTGATTCTCTTTTTCCTTCCACACATTGTCATTTCAATTTATTTAAAAAATTAATACCTGATTTATTTAACTGAAACATATTCCTTTAATTAAACCTGGAAATACTGTTGAGAGTGGAAATACTCTTGAGAAGAGTACTAACTGTATTTCTTTGATTAGCTTATTACTTTTTATGGGAACTTGCAAAAAAGGACAAAAAAGCTACCTAACAACCATTTGAAATGAAATCACTTAGTCTTCATGGAAAAGTGTTTTCCTGTAAATATTTGATTCTCCATTCACCCACCACATGTCCAGTAAAAACAAGAGGTGGAAAGTGGCTATTTCAGTGACCTTGTGTCCCTCCCTTAGAGGAAGACAGCTGACAGGTAGATATATGAACAGTTTGTTATTGCAGATTCCAGATCTTGTGATTATCTCTGACTCAACTTCTGGGGTTTTATCTGGAATTCCTGTGGCAGGTCAACTTGTGTACTACTCCTTGTCTTTACCTTGTAGCGACCTTAGGTTAAAAATACACCTTACAATAATACATAACAGTTTCCAAAGTTACTGTTTGAGTTGAAATAATGATGGCAAGCTCCAGACTTAGAATGATCCAAAAGATATGTTTCAAAATGTAGACTCCAGTTTATCTGTGAAAATGTTATCATTATGATTTTATCTATACTTTTTTGGTTTAGTTTTCAGCTTTACTAGATACAGTACATAATTGCCATTCATTTTCTTAATGAATAAACCATATCAATTTTATCATCTTTCAGCATATTATGTGATACTGCCAGATGGCATATTTTTAAAATATCTTGTTAGAATTGCTTGGGACTTATTTGATGAGGAAAGATAAGTATTTACATGTAAATCTCTTTTATATGTTTAGAATATATGTCTATATTTATTCATTGTAAAATAAGAAAAATATAACTTATGAATCAGTGTCACTAATGTTTATAAAGTAAACAAAGTTCCTCTGGTGAATATTTTGGAGAGTGACACACATTGGCAAATTTTGTCTAAATCTTTTTGCTCTTTCATCCCATATCAGGGTATATTTCCTTGCCTCCCCCAATAAATTTCAAATTTTTGACATGACATCAAATACTGATGTCATGTCCTTTGCTAATATATTTGGCTACATTAGGCCTCTTCAAGAGCTTTATTATTTTCCTCATCAACAGCCAAAAAAAAAAAGTGAACTTTTAATCTTTGAGGGCTATGGATTTCTCATTTTTAAATACATCCTAGTAACCTAGGATAAGGTAATCTCTAGCCTTTCTTACAGCAAAAAAAAAAAGCATTTTATCCCTCTTCCCCATTATTCACTTCTTCCTGTACATAGCATAGATGTTCTTGCAGAGATTTGGTGACATTTTGCTTCCTTCTCATTAATCTCTATCTTCTGAGCCCTCACTATAGCACACCTATCATTCTCAGGGTGGTGTTGCAGGATTTCTCAAATTTCCTGTGGGAGTATCTTTCTAGCAAGATGCAGAAGCCAGGAGAGAATTGTGACAATGAACTATAAAGTGAACAATGCACATGTTATTGGAGGACTAAGGGAAGAACAGGAGTTCTGAACAGGACAAGGGTTCTGCTATTTTTGCTCATGTCTCAACACAAGATTAGCCTCCCTGCACGTAAACACAGGAAAACAGGACATCTTCTCCTTCAAAATGCAAGTTCGAGCAAAAACATAAATTTGGGTGGTTTGCCATGGCTCACTCCTGTCCCTGTGCTATGATTTGTTGTTTCTCAGTAGTATTGGCTCACTGGGATTTCCTCAAAGGTGCACAAGTATCAAGAAATACAGCAAAATAAATGGATCTGAAAAACAATATATAGAACTTCATTACAGATTGAATTTATAACACAGAAATATATATTTTTTAATTTTTTCCAGTTACAGTGGTACAATCACTACAAAGGCACAACCTTTCTAACCAGGCCTGGATAAAAGAAACAAGAAGGAAATACATAAGGGGTCCTCTGCCTTGACGAAGGCATGTGGATGTAGCTGTTGAGTAGATCTCTACCATTTTAGATACTCTGTGGTATCAAGCTTGCCTCCAGCCACCACTCCAGAAGCAGTCAATATTCCCATATATCTTGCAGCACATGTTCTGTCTCCACATGCATGTCCCAGGTACCTCAGAATATTTCAGATGACACCAGATGTTTGACTTAGACACTGGGGACCACCCTTCACACCTGCATGCTGTGAGCCTAATAAATAGATACACTACAAGCCCCTCCTGCTGTGCAGGCAATGTAGACCCAACTTCAGACTCAGTGTTTTTATGCTTCTCTGTTGGCATTTGATGAGGCCACTGTCAGAGGACAAAAGAATAATTCCCTCACTGCAAAGTTTTAGACCAATACCCTTTATCTTCTCAGGTTAGGAGCATGATGATGAGAAGATGAAATGCACGTTAAAGCAGCAATGCTTTGCAGATGGATATGGAGAACGTGAGATCTATGGTCCTTAAACCAGCACGTCCCTTCATTGCTTCCTGTTTTCTCAGCTGCCAAAGAGGGCTCATTTTTTAGTTCCCCCCATTTTTCCATATGCCAGTGCATTACGCTATCTATAGGGCAACAAATTTAAAGTGCATACAGAGAATTAACATATTTAATTCTTAGAAAAAATTAATGTAACAATTCTTTGTTTAATTTAGAAGACTGCTTATAGCCAAAGTGGCTATATAATATATGGTGGCTATAATTGTACCAATGGTTATAATTATACCAATTACTAGCTCTTTCCCAGAAAAAGTAACAATAAGTTATAATCCAAACTGTTTAGAGACAACACATTGCTAGATGACCTGGGAAGCTCGCTGTTGTAAATGTGGCTCTAGAATTTTTTTTTTACACCATACATCACTGGACAAGTTAAAGTGCTGTAATGTCATGGATGTGGACATAACTGGAAAAAAGAAAAATTAGCCTATGAAACAAGTTATCTGGTATTTAATGGTGAATGGTGGAAGGTTAAAGATCTTAAGATCATAGCTGATAATGGAAATCTGGAAAACAAAAGAAGTAGCCTATGAGCTGTGGCTTTTAGGCATATAGGAAAATAAATCTCTGACTTGAAAGGTTTAATCCCTAACCCCTTTACATTTTGCAAGGGAAGGTGCTTATAGTTGGACATTTTGTATCTCCACTCAATGGGGCAACATGCTGGCATACAGTGGCTGAATCAGAAATATGGATTCACTGTCTAACCAAAATATACTGCTCAACATAAGGATCCTCGGTTCTGCTCATGTTTGCAATTTCTTTTAAGCTTATTTGTTACATCTGTGGAAACACTAGCCTATTGTGTCAATAATATTAGTGTAATGATGGAAGGAAAAAATAGAACAATTATCAGGAAAATAAACATTTACAAAACAACTGGCTACGGGGAAGTAAATAAAACATCATGTAAATAATGATTACATAGTATCTTCCATTTGACAGTCTGAGTTACTGCTCTTCCTTCACTTATAAAAAGATCTCTCCAGTTTTGTTCCTTCATACAAGATATCCTAACAGTCTGTTTATGGAAGAAATAATTCAGCTTACATAGTAACTGCCAGTTCCTTCTAAAAGTGTCTATTATGCACATATTTGCATAACTCTACATGTTTTCAGGTGCAAAACATTATGGCTTCTGAATCAAAACACCACCTAACAAATGCTTAAGACCATCCTTACCCAAGAAATATCTTCACTGAGATTGAAAAAAAGCAAAAGGGGATGATTTTATAAATTGAACCCTGACACATACACATTTTAAAAAATAATCTGTAACAAATAAAAGTGCAAATAAAAAATTAGGACATTTTCTTATTTACATAACCTGTAGTACCATAATTTCAAAATGCCTCAGTGAATTGAGGACCCTGTTGCTACAGATAATATGCAGATGAAGTAGGAAGCAGACATATCTCATGTCTGCTTAAGCAAAGCAGGCTGTAAAGAAATATACAGAAATAGCCTCATGGAAGCATTAAGTACCTTACCAGCATGACAGTGAAAGAGTAAGCTTAAACTGCTGAGTTACATGACGAGAATACTGAAGTTTAAAGTCCTGAGACCTAGCTAGATATCTGCTTTTGCTGTCCATTCAATAATTTTCTCTGCTTTTATCTGTTCTGCTCATACAGCACACACCAACATGGAAAACAATGACTCCATTCTGGCCAACAGAAAAATGAAATATATTTCTGGAAAAAAAAAAGTACAAGTAAAAGAAATGTTTCTCCAAAGGATGTGGTTTTTATGGTTGTATCTGTTCCTTCAGAGTCACCATTAAGGTTATAATATTGTCAACTCACTTTTGTCAAGATTTGCAAATGAAAGATAACAGTGTGAGTGCCCAGACTCTTTTACAGAGAGTTTTCTCAGTATTATTGACACAACTGGGTAAAAGACTAATGATTGGAAGGTACTAAACACCTGCTTCTGGAAAACAAGCTTATTCAAGACAAGGCAAGATCTGACACCTTTCAAATAATTTCTTTAATCTTACTGAAGCTACATCTCTAACACAAATCACAAAACAGAAGTTAAAAATTCTAATTGTGTAAGAACAAGAGATGCTTAACAAAGTCACATGAAAGCTACTTTTCACATGCTAAATTTAACTTAGTGCAGAAAATCTGGAGTGGTTCCTCTCCAGGGATACAATTTGTTTTATGTTAATTTTTTAATCACTCTTCTTCTGCTGACATCATCCCTAGGACATTATAACCCCCATATTCTTAAACAGGTGAGGGAGACTAACTGCACAATGTACGTGGCGGCTAACAAAATAATTCATGAATTGCCTAAGAAAAAACAGACTTAAATGGATGATATGCAACAGAGAAAGACAAAATATGGATTTTGCAAGCATCAGTTAACCAAATAAATGCAAATATTTGGTTAGAAAATTGTCTTTCACAAATTGAAAAGAGTGAGCAGTATTGCCAAACAACACAAGTTGAGCATTTGGCTTGACATTAAAACAATTAATGAGAAATAGTGTAGTCTTTATTTATATTCAGGGCACCTTCCTTTATCAGGAATCCCCTTCCAGCTTCTAGGACCATCCAGAGAGGCAGGTGCAAAGGAAATAGGAATAAATAGGAATGGTTCAGTCTGCTCCTTGCTACCTTAGCTGGTATTTGGTGCGCCATTATTTTATGCTAGGAAAAACAAATCAAAGCAGGACATTTTGCCAGCAGATGATTTCATAGTTAAAGTAATAGCTAACAGTTGCAAGGTGTATGTCAGCTCTGCTTGCTCATACTGCAGGTGTATCCATACTTTCAGCCATATTATGTTATCTTTTTTTTTTTTTTTTTGGTACTGTAATTGGTATAGATGTCCCAATGGTCAGGATTCCCTGTGCCAGCAAATTCTAAAAGATATTCCTAAAATAAATACACGATGAATGACAAGTGGCAATAGAAAACCATATGCTACCCAGAGGATAATGTAGCAGTGTTTCCTGAGCACCCTCCATGCTCTGTTATGGCAGAGATTAGATGGAACTAGAATTTAATCTGCCTGGCAGCAATCACAAATGAGGATTCAGCAAAAATTTGGCTGTTCAAAACAGAGAATTATGCTTACACATGTGTGTATACTCAGTGGAAAAAAAGAATTTACAGTATGTAATATATATGCTTTAAAAATTAGCCATTCGTTAAAATGTATTGCAGTCTTTCCCCCCAAATACTTCTTTTCAGCTGGCATTCCTTCTGTATAAAACTATTAGAAAACTTTTAAAAATCAAAAGTAAACAAGCTCTATTTTTTATATTTTGTCTTTCTGAGAATATCTTTACTTCAAAATGCCTCCACTGAAAGTTCCACGAGATAGTTACATAATCCATATACATGAAGCTTGATTTTACAGACCTGAAATATATGTAAGGTATTTTAATTGCTTTTGCTTTTTTGTTTCATTATGCTAGAAAAGTTAAGTATTTTTAAGCAGAAACTTAAAAAATTATGTTAATAAAAATTTAGATTGATAAAACAAAATACAAGGTCCAAAACTTTAAAAAAAATTTTTTTGAAAGCAAATCCTTACCATTTATTTAAAATTTGGGCCTTGTTTTACAATACATAAAATATAAAGCCTTCATACAAGATATCCTAACAGTCTGTTTATGGAAGAAATAATTCAGCTTACATAGTAACTGCCAGTTCCTTCTAAAAGTGTCTATTATGCACATATTTGCATAACTCTGCATGTTTTCAGGTGCAAAACATTATGGCTTCTGAATCAAAACACCACCTAACAAATGCTTAAGACCATCCTTACCCAAGAAATATCTTCACTGAGATTGAAAAAAAGCAAAAGGGGATGATTTTATAAATTGAACCCTGACACATACACATTTTAAAAAATAATCTGTAACAAATAAAAGTGCAAATAAAAAATTAGGACATTTTCTTATTTACATAACCTGTAGTTTTCAAAAATGCCTCAGTGAATTGAGGACCCTGTTGCTACAGATAATATGCAGATGAAGTAGGAAGCAGACATATCTCATGTCTGCTTAAGCAAAAGCAGGCTGTAAAGAAATATACAGAAATAGCCTCATGGAAGCATTAAGTACCTTACCAGCATGACAGTGAAAGAGTAAGCTTAAACTGCTGAGTTACATGACGAGAATACTGAAGTTTAAAGTCCTGAGACCTAGCTAGATATCTGCTTTTGCTGTCCATTCAATAATTTTCTCTGCGTTTATCTGTTCTGCTCATACAGCACACACCCAACATGGAAAACAATGACTCCATTCTGGCCAACAGAAAAATGAAATATATTTCTGGAAAAAAAAAAAGTACAAGTAAAATAAATGTTTCTCCAAAGGATGTGGTTTTTATGGTTGTATCTGTTCCTTCAGAGTCACCATTAAGGTTATAATATTGTCAACTCACTTTTGTCAAGATTTGCAAATGAAAGATAACAGTGTGAGTGCCCAGACTCTTTTACAGAGAGTTTTCTCAGTATTATTGACACAATTGGGTAAAAGACTAATGATTGGAAAGTACTAAACACCTGCTTCTGGAAAACAAGCTTATTCAAGACAAGGCAAGATCTGACACCTTTCAAATAATTTCTTAAATCTTACTGAAGCTACATCTCTAACACAAATCACAAAACAGAAGTTAAAAATTCTAATTGTGTAAGAACAAGAGATGCTTAACAAAGTCACATGAAAGCTACTTTTCACATGCTAAATTTAACTTAGTGCAGAAAATCTGGAGTGGTTCCTCTCCAGGGATACAATTTGTTTTATGTTAATTTTTTAATCACTCTTCTTCTGCTGACATCATCCCTAGGACATTATAACCCCCATATTCTTAAACAGGTGAGGGAGACTAACTGCACAATGTATGTGGTAGCTAACAAAATAATTCTTGAATTGCCTAAGAAAAAACAGACTTAAATGGATGATATGCAACAGAGAAAGACAAAATATGGATTTTGCAAGCATCAGTTAACCAAATAAATGCAAATATTTGGTTAGAAAATTGTCTTTCACAAATCGAAAAGAGTGAGCAGTATTGCCAAACAACACAAGTTGAGCATTTGTCTTGACATTAAAACAATTACTGAGAAATAGTGTAGTCTTTATTTATATTCAGGGCATCTTCCTTTATCAGGAATCCCATTCCAGCTTCTAGGACCATCCAGAGAGGCAGGTGCAAAGGAAATAGGAATAAATAGGAATGGTTCAGTCTGCTCCTTGCTACCTTAGCTGGTATTTGGTGCGCCATTATTTTATGCTAGGAAAAACAAATCAAAGCAGGACATTTTGCCAGCAGATGATTTCATAGTTAAAGTAATAGCTAACAGTTGCAAGATGTATGTCAGCTCTGCTTGCTCATACTGCAGGTGTATCCATACGTTCAGCTATATTATGTTCTCTTTTATTTTATTTGTTTTTTGGTACTGTAATTGGTATAGATGTCCCAATGGTCAAGATTCCCTGTGCCAGCAAATTCTAAAAGATATTCCTAAAATAAATACACGATGAATGACAAGTGGCAATAGAAAACCATATGCTACCCAGAGGATAATGTAGCAGTGTTTCCTGAGCACCCTCCATGCTCTGTTATGGCAGAGATTAGATGGAACTAGAATTTAATCTGCCTGGCAGCAATCACAAATGAGGATTCAGCAAAAATTTGGCTGTTCAAAACAGAGAATTATGCTTACACATGTGTGTATACTCAGTGGAAAAAAAAAGAATTTACAGTATGTAATATATATGCTTTAAAAATTAGCCATTCGTTAAAATGTATTGCAGTCTTTCCCCCAAATACTTCTTTTTCAGCTGGCATTCCTTCTGTATAAAACTATTAGAAAACTTTTAAAAATCAAAAGTAAACAAGCTCTATTTTTTATATTTTGTCTTTCTGAGAATATCTTTACTTCAAAATGCCTCCACTGAAAGTTCCACGAGATAGTTACATAATCCATATACATGAAGCTTGATTTTACAGACCTGAAATATATGTAAGGTATTTTAATTGCTTTTGCTTTTTTGTTTCATTATGCTAGAAAAGTTAAGTATTTTTAAGCAGAAACTTAAAAAATTATGTTAATAAAAATTTAGATTGATAAAACAAAATACAAGGTCCAAAACTTTAAAAAAAATTTTTTTGAAAGCAAATCCTTACCATTTATTTAAAATTTGGGCCTTGTTTTACAATACATAAAATATAAAGCTGATACAACTATTGAAGGTTGCTTTAAAAAAAGGTGGTTTTTAATTTAAGTCATTATTTCATTCTCTGTTTTGTTATTTATTATTATGTCTTTCAATTGAGCAAATAAAATTTAAACCCATACTCATATATTCTTTGCCCTTATTGGCAGTAGGGAAAAGCAGGACTATGTTTTTTAGGGTCTTATTTTTTCTCACACTTCACTGGATGAAAGTGCTGTTGTAGAATAGAATAGAATGAATAGGATAGGATAGAATAGAATAGAATAGAATAGAATAGAATAGAATAGAATAGAATAGAATAGAATAGAATAGAATAGAATAGAATAGAATGAATGAATGGAGGTCTTCCTTCAGCTGGAAGGGACTTACAACAACCATCTAATCCAACTAACTGACCACTTCAGGGCTGACCAAGTTGGACCACGTTAAGGTCATTGTCCAAATGTCTCTGAAATACTGACTGGCTTGGGAGACCACCTGCCTTTCCAGGAAGCCTGTTCTAGTGTTTGACTGCTCTCTCAGTAAAGAAACGCTTCCTAATGTCCAGTCTGGACCTCTCCTGGTGTAGCTTTGAATCATTCCCACATATCCTCTCACTGGTTACCAGGGAGAAGGGATCAGCACCACCCTCTCCACATTCCCTGTCCTCAGGGCTGTCCTACAAACACTCTCCACATTTATACTTGTGCTCAGAATTACTCTGGGTTAGGTACAGAATCCAGCACTTGGACTTGTTTAATTTCATACCATTAATAATTTCCCAGTGATTTAATCTGTCAAGATCCCTCTGTAGGGCTTCCTGGTTTGATATCATCAGCAAACTTGCTAACAGCACATTCAACTTCTTCATCCAGATCATTGATAAATATATTGACCAGGACTGGCCCTATAATTGAACGCTGAGGAACACCCCTGGTGACCAGTCACCACTTATATGCAGCCCCACTCACCAGAACCTTTTCAGCCCTACTGTTCAGCCAGCATACCACAAACCCACTCATCCCACAGCTGGACAACTTATCAAGAAGGGACAGTTGTGTAAGAGGCTGTATCAAAAGCCTTACTAAAGTCCAGAAAAACTACATTCACCACCTTCCCTTCATCCACTGGACAGGTGACCTTATTATAGAAGGATATCAGATTAGCTAAACAGGAGTTACCTTTTGTGAACCCATGTTGACTTTGCCTGATAACTCCATCATTCTTTAAATGCCCTTCCATACTACCCAGTATAAACTTCATAATTTTCAATGACTGAGGTTAGACTAACATGTCTGCAGCTCCCCAGGTGTTCCCTCACATCCTTTTTGTAAATTGGAATAACACTGGCCAGCTTCCAGTCTGGGACATTTCCCAGACTCCCAAGATATTTGGTCGATGATCAAGATGGGTGCTGCTGTAACATCTGCTAACCCCTCACTACTCTATGATGTATCTCACAAGGGCGTGTGAACATTCAGCTGATGGAATCAAAGAATCATGGAATCAAAGAATCATAGAATCATAGAATGGTTTGAGATGGAAGGGATCTTAAGGATCATTTCATTCAAATCCCCCTGCCATGGGCAGGGACATCTTCCCTTAGAACAGGTTGCTCAGAGCTCCATTCAAATTGGCCTGGAACAATTGAGGAATGGGCCATCCACAACTTCTCTGGGCAGCTCGTTTCAGTGTCTCACCTCTTTCACAGTAAAGAGCATCTTCCTAACTTCTAATATAAACCCAGTCTTTTTCAGTTTAAGACCATTACCCCTCGTCCTATCACTGAATGACCTTGTTAAATGTGCCTCTCCAATTGTATTGTAAGCCCCCTTTGGGAACTGGGAGGTGCTGTAAGGTCTCCCCAGAGCCTTTCCTTCTCCAGGCCGAATAGCCACAGCTCTCTCAGCCTGTCTTCATAGGAGAGGTGCTCCAGCCCTGTGATCATCATTCTATGAACCATTGAAATTTAACAGCAAAAGATAATATTTTTTAATTAGTGAAGATGATGAAACATGAACTACATCCAGAAAAATGAAAAAAAAAATCTCCTTTTGTAGATGAAATTGAAGAAAAAAAAAATACTTGACTCTCTAGAAACTACATCTGGATTTTTTTAAACTTATTTCATCACTACTGTCTTCATCTACAACCCTATCTATAAATTACAGTTTATCAAAAGACAGAACTGGAACTACATCTGCAGAGAGTAGAGGAGCCTTTTTTTCTTCATGTAATTGCAGGAATTGGAGCACCAACAGTAGGGGTGGGTGCTCAGCTCACAGTAGGTCTTTTCATGTGGCTTCTTCTCCCTCTGACCAGTATTTCTGTAAAACTACAGAAGCAAGCTAATGACAACATCCAGCACAAGAACGCAGAAATGGCCAAAGCAGGTCATTTTTCTTTGGCTAAAAATATGGTTAGATGTTTGGTTCTAACTTGTCCTTCTGTCATAGTGGTTTCATCTCAGCTGATCTTGGTACCGATATCAGTCACCCTTTTTTCCATTTCTGCACCTTTCTAGTCCCCCAGACAGAGCTGCAGGAGCAATTTGGAGGTGGGGAAGGAAGGGTGTAGCCATGAGGCTGCTTTCCAGTGTCACCATTGAAGGTATTCAGTGCTGCAAAGTGCTAAAATCACCATCACCATGTGAGGTGTAACCCACCAGTAAATGCACTAACCCCTCCTTCCTTGCTTCCAGCAAGAAATGATGGAACTAATGCAATGTTTGCTGCCATCACATTGTTCACACTACTGTTTTATGTTATGTCTCGTCATTCACCCTGTTGATTCAGATTATAAATTCTCCAGAGGTGGGACCATCAGGTATTGTTGGTTTGTAGAGAGCAAGAGCCTAGCAAATAAAGTCTTGTTCTGGTCTGGCACACACAGTCTTAAAAAAACCCCCATAATAAATGGTTTTACCTCACCAGTTGATTTTTTTTAATTGCCAGTGGACACTTTGCTGTAATATAGGTATTAAAAAAAAAAAGGGAAAATGAAAATACAAGATGAGGAACAAATTCAGATTATCCTAGTCACCTTTTATCCTATGAAGTCTCCTGTTTTCTATTTACACAATAAATAACAGTTTTAATATGCTGGTTGGATTAAATCAGAGATGAGATTATTTCCTCCATCTTTTGTATACAGAGGCGAGGATCTGACCAAAACACATAGAATCCACACTGAAAAGTACAGTTGTGACTAATTAATTACATCGTAACATTAGACAATAATACAATTTTGCTAATTACATCTTGGGGACGATTTTTCAGTGCAGCAGACAACAGCATGTGTTTATTCCCCATAATAACAATAATGGGATACATCATTAACCCTACTTTATTCTTTCTTAATTTTTATAATACCAATAACAAAGATCATTAACCTCTGTTCTGTTTAACATCTAATCAGCCATTTTAGTTAAATAAATATAATATGAAACATTAAACATCACTTTGTTTAGCTAGATTTCCTCTCAGGAGGGGAAATTCTCCTAATGCTATATTAATACCAGTAGACTCAACAAGTGTTAAAACACCAGGGGCAACATGGTAAAGGATCCATTGCAACACTCAGTGTTTAAATGAATTCTTTTTCATAATTATTTGATAAATATTTTCTTTAAAAAAGAGCAACTTTTCCATTAAAACATGTATTGAATATATTTATTAAATTTTTCTTTTGATCATTCTGTTATGTTCTAGAATTCTAATATCGTTTAGATTCAGGTATTTATAGATGTAAGGATTTTGTTCAATCCTATCATCCTTTCATTATAAAGGTAAGAGTAAAATCTACCTCTGATAGTACAGGTAAACCAAATTAAGAAGGGAAAAAGAATATATTTTTGCTGAGTAGAGTCCATTTTACATAACTGTCCCAAGGTGCAACACCATAATACAAGTAAAACCATATAACCAATATTTTGAATCACCATTTCCAATGACTTAGAAAAGATAAAAGAGGAAAATGG
Source organism: Emberiza elegans (assembly GCA_024865655.1). Lineage (NCBI taxonomy): Eukaryota > Metazoa > Chordata > Aves > Passeriformes > Fringillidae > Emberiza > Emberiza elegans. The sequence goes on along the minus strand of JALJVW010000139.1, from coordinate 24,278,696 downwards.
TGATATATTATTAAGCAAGAGGTATGGTTTTGAATGTCAAACTTGGATATTGAAATTTATTTGTTTACACGGGTATAAGGGTAACATTTAATAAGGCCTTTGTTTTTTAGGTGAGTAACTGTAACAAGGTAGTAGGGGATATAAACCAAAACAGGGATGAAATTACATAATTTTGAAAATTACAAAAAAATTTTGGAAATTACTGAAAAATGTTAGAGTAGTTCTGAATATTGCTGTTGAGACTGGTGGACCCCAAGTATTTTCTTATACTTATTTATGTATGAGCATTGCAAGCCAAGATCATCTTTTAGAGTGATGTCATGTACAGATCAATAATCAGTTGATTTGAAGAGAGCATCTGTGAAGCCTACACATTTAATATAAGGGTTATGGGATATTACTTATTTAGAAGTGATCCAACAGGAATACATAACCATTTGTCATTTTAAGGCCATAGAGAGTTCCCAAATGCTCAGATCTATGGGAACATGTTGACGTTAAAATCCTATTTGATTTTTGATGAATATCTGTTGGGTCTGTATGCAGTACCTCTCTGCCTTAAATTAGATATATTGATTTTTTTCACACTTCTGCAGAACTTCAGTAGCATTTATTCCATATTAGGCACCAACAGTCCTCTTCACCACAAATTAGGCATTCAGAATATAAAAAAATTGTTATAAAAAGTCACAATTACAGCAGAATAAAAAAGGGCATCATGAAGTACAAACTTCTATTTTGAGCTTCTTTCTGCTATATTTAAGAATGCTAAAGGCAGCACCTAAGTTTGAGTTAAGCTATGAATCACAAAATAAAGATTTGCCTATTTGTCTACATTTATTGAATTTAATGACATTCAAAACTAATTTCAGTATAATTTTTAAATTCTTGCACTGCAAGTCATGTATATTCTGAACAGTTTCAAGTCAGACTTTAGATTAGGAAGGATGACATTTTCAATTATATCAACAGAAGACTGTTTTAATTCTCTCACAAATGTTTAGGCTGCTACAAATCTTATGAGAAAGGAAATAGAAGAAAGTAATTCTCTCTAACTCAAAGACAGTCTTTCAAGATGACATTTAAGAATACCATTTAGCTGCCACTGAGGTAGAGTTCTTTCCAAGGTGGTACTGCTTTATCCTTACATTAGGTTAAAAATATCCTCTCCCTTTACTGCAATTCCTTGGTCCAAAATGCTTTTCCAAGCAAGCAGGAAAACTGTGTTCTTACTTTCACCAGACAATTGAAAATACACATAGCATTCCTCAAAATTGTCATGAAAAGTACCCCTAAGTGATCCATATAGAAAGGATGAGGAATTAGAACTTTCTGTGTATTTCTAAAACTAGAGAGACATGATTAATGCATTTTTTTCCTGTGAAGGAGAGTCCCTTAACTGGGGATTGTCTTTTTTGCAAGGAAAAGGGACACACCAGTTTTTCTTCAGCACTACCATTTGATTCCTAATTATTCTAAACACTGTTATAGGCAATAATAATTGATCTTCTCCTACTTTGTCTACAACATAAGTTTATCCACAACTTATAACTTATGTAAGCAGACAACCGACTTAAAAGTCATCAAATGTCTAGAAGATCATTATATACAATGACTGTAGTAAGCCAAACACAAGCTGATTTCCAATATTCTAATGGTTCTTGGTTTTCTCTACTTTAGTGGAATTTCATACAAATCCTAAAAGATAACCTTATGCAGAGCCATGACTCTATGCTAATCATTTTCCATTCTCCCACCAATCCACACAGCTACTACACTGGAAAAAACATCAAGCTACAGTTAAGCTAAAGGAGAGCTGTGTGTCTGTCTCCTTCCCCTCCCTTTCTTTCTTAAAAGAATAAAGGTTGCAATCCCCACCTTCAACTGGGCAGTTTTTCTTGTTGATTTGAACTTTGTGAACAGCTTGTTAGAAAAATACTAAACAACATTTTATTACAGGTTAAACTACAGGTAAATGAAATAATAGCAATTTCTGCTATTTTTAGGAGGAATGCAGGAACAAGAGATTCTACTTGATAAAATGAAAAGGCAAAGTAAACTTCAAATGTTTTGTTATAAGAAACTAAATATTAAAAAAGCATTCTGGGTTTAGTTGGTGGGTTGGATTTTTTTTTGGTTTTTGTTTGTTGATGACAGCATCATTCTTCTGTAACACCATAGTCCCTCACCTTTGCATTATACAAGGAGATTATGAACAACTGTCTGATAAAGAGTGGTTTAGAATGCTTTGTTTATAATATATTTCAAAGAAAGAAGAAAGGATTAAGAACTGGCTGTGATTTAATGCAACCCCAAGCTCTATCAATCGTTACTCACTATTAATGTGAAAAACCAAAAGGCAATACGGTCCTTACAACTGGTATCATTTAATTAATCTCTGTCTCTTGTAAAAATACCTGTTGCAAGAAATATTCTGAAAAGTGGAACTTATGAATAAAAGGAAATTCTAGGGGATACTTTGGACTTTATTGTTTTCAAAACCTGAGAATTACATGTACACATTGCATATGCATAAAATTGAAGATTTTTTCAAACAAAAGAAACCAGAAAATGAAAAGCATTATGTAAACTACGTTTTATAAATAAAAATGTAAACCACCAAATTTTATAACAAAATGATGTTTATAACATTTTGATTTATTCCCTTTGCTGAAAATCACACTTAAAATTTAAGTTGTACATTAAATTAGGCAATACACTCCCAAAAAAGGGGTAATTAAGCATGAAGACAATCTGTCTAAACGGCTCTCAGAATGAACCAGTACTCATTGATTTAGGTAATGAATGGGGGATACATATCTCTGCACTTGCAAGCAATTCACATTTTTGCTTTTATCCTGGGAAGTATCACTGTTTGGATCAGTTCTCTCTAGGAAAAAAAAGAGAGTGAAGTGGGTATGCCTACACATCAAGTGCAATTTGCTTTGTTTACACATAGCCATCTGTCCTGTAGTGCAGACATACACACAGCATTTAGACTATTTTTTAACAAGAATTATAGGACGACATAAATGGCCAGTTTCTCAAGGGCCAGTCTCAACATCAAGGTCAAACCCAAAGCTTACGTGGTTCTCTCTGTAGAAGATAGTGCAGAAACTTGCAAGTACATACATTTCTTCTCAGCCCTGTTTGCCCAATTATTTTAAAAATATGTGTAGCAACAAAATATAATTTATACTATCTGAGAAGTCCAGTTAGGCATGAAGTGTGCTTCTCTATCTACACTGAATGCCTATTTCTGCTTCTGCATTTTCATTTATTAACCTGAATGTGCTCTTTACACATACAACAAAGCTGGCAAGCAGGTGCAATTGCATTTCCCACATAGCATCAAAACTGTAGTCCTGGTTTCCAAAATAAGGGCAGATGAAAGGCAAGCAGCACTTCTGCATAATTTTTCTATTGTAGACTAAAATACAAAGTACTGAGAAGAAAACTACGTACATCAATTATCATAGAAGATTAACAGAAGAACTATTGTGCAGCATCAGTATTTTGTGTTTATTTTAATGGGTGTATGTTTCATATTTAGCAGCAAATTTAAAAAATGCAGAATACATGCTGATAAAGACATAGTTTGTAAAAGAAGAAAGTAGTGTTAGCAAAAATTGGCTCTGTTGTTAAGTGATTGCATGCTTGCTGAGGAGAGGAAAGAACTGAAAGTGCACACAAATGTGGGAGTGACAGAAGGGCCACTAAACACCACTAACAGCAACTGCTGAAATAACTTTGTAGCAATGGCAGGAATGGAGTTTTAGAGTTTTGCAAGCACTACTACTGTTATCATTCAATGGAAGAATATAAACAAAAGAAATCATGCATTATAAACCCATGAAAATACAATAAACCCAGCTGCCTATTTACACAGAAGATATAAAATACTTGTTGAATGTTTTTTGTTGTTTGTGCAAGACCATAGGTATGTAATCAGGTGTTTTTAATGCGATACATTGATTTATTTTCTTACTGTCTTCTTATATCCTTAGCTTAGTTACCTGTGCATTTGACCTGAACAAGCCACAATGGCTGAGGCTTAGTATTTTCTTTGTGGGTGATAAATCCCTTTCCATCTATTTCGCTAAGGACAACTCTCATGCATTCCTTAGAAAGGATCACTTTCCAGAGCTCAGTATAGAACTATTCACTTTCTTCCAAAAATCTATGTAGATTTATGAATCTTCTTGCATATAATTCAACCTCTTTCTACTGTTTATTTTTTAAATCTCCACATACAAAACTGTATGTTTTGATGTTGATTTTTTATGGTAGGTTATAAGTTTCATGCATAATACTAATCCTTCATCTAAGCTTGTCTCCCATCTCTGCCCTCTAAAAAGAAAATAGTCCATAATTTCCAGTCTCTTCTCAAGTGAAGACTTCCTATTTTTAATTTTAGTAATGCATATGGAGTAAAGTAGGAAGTTCATTGTCTATTTCGCCTATGGAAACTTACTGTATTTTTTGCAGCCTTAATTTTGTCTGTACGGAAGTTAATATACAATAATTTTCTTTACATTTCCTATTTACTTCATCACAGTTTTATTCCTATCTTGAACAGATTGCAGATGCCTATTATGCATTTTATAGTACTGAAAATTTTCTTGAAATTCATAAACTTGGAAAATTAACTTAACTTGACCTATAAATTGAAAAGTCTTAGTACATTTCCTCTGGGCAAATTTACTAAGGTCTCTCAAAAAGTTATATTACTTGGTGGGAGGAGATGTTAGGCAGTGCAGGAAACCTACATAGGGATTATTATACTGAACTCTCCTAAAGAGAGATTGGAATACTTTATAAATTATTTTCTTATTATTTTCAATTTATTTTTATTTTCAATTTTATTAATAATATTCTATATAATGAAATAAGATACATTTCCCAGAAATTGTGTGGCTTTGCTTGAAGTTCCCCATCAGTAACCTGCATTAATTCTGTACTGCTGAACAATGTGGACACAGATTGCAATCTACCTTATCATTGTATCCAGAAGCAAAGTGTCCACAAATGAAAATGTTTCTAAATTAATAAGACACTATAGATGTTAAAAATGAAGATGTGACAAATAAAAATATTTCTCTGTTCTTAGTAGGAAAGCAAAAACAAGTAATTCACAGTCACACAGCTAGTAAATAGTGTTTATGAAAAAAATTTGAGATGAAAGTGTCAAAGAGCTTGAAATGAGGAAAGAATGTTCTTAAAAATATCACTGTAGATCAAATTTTCCTCTAATTCTTAAAGTTAGTTGATTGTTTCATATCACAGAAGAAGATATTTCATTACTCAGCATTTCCCTCCTTGCTGTTTTTATTATCATTCTGGTCCTGAAATAACAGATAAGCAATAGTCAATTAACAATAGTTCACAAAGAGTTCTTTCAAATCTTGGGCAAAGTCTATAAATAGACACAAATAACAGAAAAAGCTCCTTCTTTTTCTTTGAAATGCTGTACATAATGACCTAAATAGCACATGTGGAAGTAATTTCAGCATTTTATACTTGTAGCTCTTTATAGATGCACCCTTTGGGCACGATCCAGCAAAGCTTTGCACATATGCTTAAGTTTATGCATTTTGAGTAGTCCCAAGGCTTTTGTTTGTACTGTTTGTGCAAATGCCACATGATTGTTCTCTTTCATGTAATACCTTTAAGAGAAGGAAAGGAAAAATGCTCCCTTAATCTTGGTCCATACTAGTTTGAAACCTCTGACACTCATAGTCACCCAAGTTATAAAATTTTGGGGGTGTTAAGAAAATGGGAGGAACTGTTTTATGTCTAATTATGGGGAAAATCAGACTTGATTTTGATGAATTTTCTGGGTCTTATTCAAACTAATTTAGTTAACTGCAGTATTTACCTAACAATTTTATGAGAACAGACTTCATGTGAGATTTCTTATGCTCTGTGAGCCAGTGTACGTACAAGAATGCAAGAATGGCACTTTTAATTTTACCTTGGCCCTTGACTCAGAGAACCAAATACAACTAGGAAGTGCAGAGGAACAAGAAAATAGGAAATATTTGTTGAAGCCTTTGACAAGTCCACTTCTGCTTTAGTTTGAATTCTGGGCACTAATTCAGATTATGTCTTATTTTAGCCAAATCTGGAGGCCAAACCTTTGGTGGTTTTGCTCAACCTCTGCCCTTTCTTCCTGTCCCACAGCCCCCAGTTCACACGCTACCTGTGAATCTATTTTGACAGCTGTATTTTTCCAACAGGAAAATACTTTGCACATCTGTGGTAATTTCAGACTCAGAACATGCAGCTCCCTCTCTTACCTCAGTATGCCTCCTCTTCACTTATGCTTGTGCAGGCTCAGCCTAGCACGCAGCAGATAATCTCATCAGTGTTAAAACACACTGAAGACAAACAGTGTATCTAATTATTTTTGTATATTGCCTAAACTTGTGATATATTGCCTTGGGTGCATCTTGGAGTCAAGGAAAGGAAGTTAAAAAAACAGGCTTTTCCTCTTGGAAATCTCTTCCAAAGGTTTTAGACAGCTTTTGGTGTAAAGTAAAAAGATATTATTGCAAAAGTGGTGGGAAATGAGCAGTGATTTTAATTTACTTTCATGTTGTTTCCCCACTAAGTTCAATCTAAGGTGAAACATCGTGTTGATGTCAAATTTTGCTTCAAGCAAAACAATAGAAGAGCTCTAAAATTAATGTAGGTGTCCAGTCAGAGGCCTTATACAGCCATTAACGGCAGTACCAGCTTGAGATAATGCATTATAAGCATGAAAAATTCAACAGTCATTGCTGTGTTCTGATCTCTCTCCCTTTTTCTTACTTTGTTTCCTACAGAATCTGTGGCACATTCCCAAACTGGTCTTTCTGCTAGTTTACCCCAAAGAAATGCACTGGATCTGGATCATTATGACTAATGAAATTGCTGAGAAGTGATTTTTTTGTCAAAATATAATGCCACTCTAGAACTTTGACCATACATTAGGACTCTGTAACAAGGGCTTATGGTTGCCTGAGGCATAACTTTGATTCAGTTTCATTCCATCTGTAGCCACCCAGTTCAGTGCACTAGTGTAAGATGAGCTGAATACTGAAATTCATTGCAACTGGGAGATGAATGATATTTTATAGCTATATACTGTAAAATTGTTGGGTCTTTTGTTATCATCTGTTGACTTTCAAAAAAAGTGAAAAAGCTCTCTGAGCCCATTTAGAGCATAAAAGCAAATTATAACAGCATTAAGGCACAGAGTGCTGCATTAAAAAGAGCTGTTGTGCACACTGTTCTCCAAATTCCACTGAAAATTTGCAACCCACGGGTTGTGGCTTAAGCTTCAAACCTGTGGACACAATTACTGTTGGCCACTATGCTTTTTATGTGACAAATCACTGGGCTGACTTAAAAATCAGATCTTACAGTCTCCAGAGGACAAGATGCTCTTATCCGTAAGCTTGAGGCTCGTGGATATTTCACATGCAGCTTTCAAAAACGAAAACACCTGAGGTGCATTGATGCTTCATGTAATGAAATCTTTCATAAGAGCAAAAAAGAATGTGACTCTTTTGTTCTGGACACAGGTGTACATAAAAACATTTAATTTCAAATCGATAGGTTTGCCTCACATTAGCATTTACTGGACTAAAGACAGGAATAATTTGGTTTCCCTGAATGAATGTTTGCTATTTCCTGTAATTACTGGACTTTCCCTCAGGAATAATTTGGTTTCCCTGAATGTGTTGCTATCATTATCAATTCCTGTAACCTCACAATAAGTTTTCCATAAATTTAAGATTAACTATTATTTTCTCACCTATAAATAAAATATAATCATCTTAAAAATCAATGAAGGGAAAACCATCAAATCCATTAACCTGACTAAAAATTCCTTCAGGCCAATAATATGAACTGCACTGCACTGGATCTTTCATTTTATTGAGCTATATCTCTTTGTATGGCAACCAGTAGGGAAAAAAAAAATCAAATCTAAAATCAAAGACTAAGGGGTTTTGTTCTGGAAAACAGTGAGGTAAGGATTGAATATTTTTTTATGCCTGGAGTTAATTTTTTTCACCTTAATTTGCAATCAGACATAATAAAAAAAGATATTGCCCCTGGAAGGAAGCAACTTTATTACCATTCCAACTATTTTCTGTACTTTTTATCACTTCTAAATCCTTTGTTTTTGAATTCACCTCCATAACCTTGCAACAGTAAACACGTTTTCTTCTCTTTGCTGACTGTCAACCAATACCATCTGCTCTTTGGAGCCTTAAAAATAGTAACACATATATGGGTCACAACTGTATCCTCTAGATAACCATGTAGCAGATCCAGGTGATTAATTTTTCCACAACCTTTATCTTACCCAGGGGCAGACTTTTGCTGTGTCTTTCCCTAGTGAATGTTTCTCATAAAATGTGAAATTAACAAAAAATGCAATCTTACCAAAAACCAGTATTTCATGGAGGACCCATGTCAACTAACAGAAGGGGTTGTTAGTCAGCTGCCTTGTTTGAACTTGATCCAAAGGCATTTCTACTGTCTTTCATAAACAGAAGTGGTTCAAGCCATAAAACTGTGAAACTGGGACAAATCAACAGGGGTCTTTTCTCTGTAAAAGAAAAGAAAAATTGTGGCATTAGCTGCTGCTTTCAGGATGTCTTGGCAGTGTTGCTCCTCTTAAATACCACTTTTTCAGTCTGTAAGTTGGTGTTCTACTTATACTGTTTCTCATGATGGACACATTCAAGCTTTTAATTCCCTGAACATTCAGGACAGTTTGATGAGCTAATTGACAAGATGATATGATATATGATATGCCACAGTGATCTATTTCAAACTCAGATTAGATGGAAAACACCAGTGTTAAAAAGGCTAGTAAAATTATCCAAGCGAGGACTGATTTCTCTTTGACTTTGAATGCATAAATTACATATACATATGCACTACCATAATCCCTTAAATATTCTTTTAAAGACACAGCTGAAAATATTTGCTTAGTAATAAAAGGAATCCTAATTTTCTTCTCTTCTTATCATTTCACGTGGCACAGAGGTTGTGTTTATAGAACACTGTCCAAGTTGTACTATAAAGATATAATTACTTATTTTGCTATTAAGTTATTCCCACAATCTTAAATTATTTTCTTATAATAGAAAATCATTTATTTTTATATGAATATATCTGGTTCAGCATCCTTAGTTCTGCAGGACAAAGTTGTATAAAAGTTCAATGAAACATAAGCAGTTTGCAAAGGCTGGGGTGAAGATTGGATCCAGCCACACCCAGACTCTTCTCTGAGAAGGATTCAGAAAGCAAGGGGGTCCTTTCTGCACCTCCTGGCTCAGTGGGAGGGATTCACTGACACACTCGTCTGAAGATCCCACTCTGCCCACAACAAAGTGAAAATAACCCATTTAGGAAATAGATTTTAATATGATTTCAGTACTGATTCTTTCAAATGCTTATACTTTTTTCAAATTTAAGTTCTACTGTCTAAAAATGATTAAATCATAGCAAGGGAAAGGTAAGCTGGGAATTTGAACTGCCATACTCATTAACTCATACTCAGTTGTGTACTGATATATTAGAAACGTTCTTTCCTATTGAAATTATAAGCATTAGTAAAAAAACTGCTCTATTTTGCCATGTCCTGCTCAAGAAACTGCTTGTTTTTACTGACAAAAATATTCAGAGATTTAAGAAACTATTTTAAATTTGATTGTGCTGGCAATTACATACAAAGAAGGCCTTAAAAATGTCATATTTCATGAAAGTGTTATTCATATAATTCTCTATCACTTGTCAGCAGTAAAGAACTTAAATAAAGGATTGCCATTGTTAATTATACTGCAATAGATGTTTTCTACGTAATTCCTTTTCTTCCCCTACAACTTCAGAGACAAAATACAGGGAAAGATGACATTAAAAGCTATGATATAAATATTTCCTGTAAAATAGTATAAGACCTCATAGCTAATTACAGGGTTCATCTAAAATTCTTTTGAATGACAATATCAAAATCAGGAATATATGCCCATACAATAAATTGGATTCAAAATGTTATTTGGTTGCTGATGTGGCAGATATGAGGGATGACGTTTTGATTGGACAGATAGAAAACTTAAATCCTCTTGTGTCTTCAGGAAATGGGTAAAATAAGAATCCCACTGACTTAATCTGGAAACTTCCTTCCAAACACATGTATGTAACTATATGAGACTATATGAGTTTGATCATGAGAGTTGTGTGTATGCTGTGGGAACAGCATTCTGAGGCCAACCAGAAAAATGGAAACTGCTCAAATGTCCAAATCAAAATGTGACATTTCAATTTACAACAGTATCTGCTTCTGGAAAAAAACAACAAAAAAAAACCCCATTAGAACAGAAATAGGACTTATACATCAAATAAAGAGTCCCTATAAATAATAGTAATTCCTGTAAATAGAAATCCCTATAAATTGAAAATATTTTTAACTAGCCATTTTGTAAATATTCATTTTCCATTAAAAATTTAAAACTTTTGCAGCAGGTATGTTTTGTAATGGACTGTAAATATTTTTGTGGTCAGAAAGGTTTCATGAAAATATTGAATATTCTTAATCCCTGGGGAGTCTGAGCATCACCAAGAATGAGACTTATACCTCCATGGCAGTAAGGGAAGAGTAACTGGATTTTGAGCTTGATAGAAGCTTGATTTCAGACGAGACTGAGAGATCAAATGTCACAGGCAAAGTGGGAGCTTCAGACAAGTTTATCGGTGAATCCCTTCCACTGAGTTAGGAGGTGCAGAAAAGACCCCCTTGCTTTCTAAAGTCCTTCTCAGAAAGGAGTCTGGGTGTGATTAGATCTCATCTTAGTCCCAGATTTTGTCAATCATTTATGATTGTGTTAGTTTTGGCTGGGGTAGAATTAATTGTCTTCACAAGGGCTGGTATGGGGCGAAGCTTTAGATTTGTGCTGAACACAGGTTAATAACACAGAGATGTTTTTGTTGTTGCTGAGCTGGGCTTGCACAGAGCCGAGGCCTTTTCTGCTTTTTGTACAGCCATGCTGGCAAGGAAGCAGGGGGGCATTGGCGGCTGGGAGGAGACACAGCAGAGGCAGGTGATCCCCATCGACCAAAGGGACAATCCAGACCATGTGACATCACGGTGATCGTACAGAGCGGGAGGGAGAGTGAGCAAGGGGAGAACATTTGGAGCAATGGTGTTTTTCTTACCAAGTAACCATTAGGCATGATGGGTCCCTGCTCTCCTCGGGATGGCTGAACACCTGCCTGACCATGAGTAGCACTGAATTAATTCCTTGTCTTGCTTTGCCTGTGTGCGTGGCTTTTGCATTCCTTATTAAACTGTATTCAACTCAACCCATGAGTTTTCCAGCTTTTACCCTTCCAGTTCCTTCCCCGACTCCTCTGGCGGGGGAGCGAGCATGAGGTTGTGTGGGGCTTGATTGCCAGCTGGGGTGAAACCATGGCAATGTCTAAAGGATTATATAGGTGTAATTGAACCTTTAAACAGCTTTGTCCTGCAGAATTAGGCATGTAAAACCAAATATCTGTTTATTAAAAAAAAAGATTTATTATGAAAAGGGTTGGACTGAAAGACCTTTATCAGAATTATTTTGTGCACAGTATAGGTACCTATAACTACTAGTACAGTATAGGGCACTTTTTTTAAGCAATATCAAAGCAATTATATTGGAGCAAGCTAAACCAATAATATTATCAAGTAGAGATTGATATTACTCACCCATACCAACAACTGTGGGCAAATCTCTTTCACTCAGCTTCAAGGAGTAACCTTGAGGGGCATCCCCATGCAAAGGGTGGAATCGCCACACACACTCCAAGAAGGGCTATGCTACAAGAACCTGCCCTTAAAAAGTTGGACTGGACTTTCAACATATGATTGTCAGTCATATGTTTCAGGCTAGCTGTCTCATCTCAGCATCTTTGGATACCAGTAGCATCACTTGTTTATTCTTTTATCAGGTGTTTAGGAGGTCAGCCACAACTTTGCCTCACGATTAGGATGTTTAACTTTGGAATTGATGAGTCAGGCTGATTTCACACCAAAGCACCAAAAGCAGAATGATGTCCCTTCTCCATTCAGCAATGATTACTACGAAAATAGGGCAGTTTGACATATTTTAGCCCTACTCCAGGCAGAGATCCTGCTGTAGTGACATAAAATGATTAATCTCTCATGGGATTCACTGAACACTTTTTCAGTTTCTTTCTCCGCTGGCCTTGCACTTATTTTTCAGTACAGGAAACACATGGATCTACTGGAGTATGTCCAGAAGAGGGACACCAAAATTGTCAGAGGCCTGGAGCACCTCTCCTGTATTGAAAAGGCTGAGAAAGTTGGAATTGTTCAACCAGGAGAAGAGAAAGCTCAAGGGATACCTTGTAGCAGCCTTTCAATCCTTACAAGGAATTTACAAGAAAGATGGAAACAGATGATTTATCAGGGCTCATTGCAACAGGACAAGAGGTAATGGTTTTAAACTGAAAAAAAGGTACATTTATCTGAGGAAGAAGCTTTTGTTAATGTGGGTGCTGAGACACTGGAACATGTTGCCCAGAGAAGTGGATGCCCCATCCCTGGAAACATTCAAGGGCAGGTTGAGTGGGCTCTGAAGAACCTTGCCTAGGTGATGTCCCCGCTCATTGCAGGGAGGTTGCACTAAATCAGCTTTAAAAGATCCTTCCAACTCCAAGTGTTCTGCAATTCTGTGAGTAATCTCCCTACTACTCATTTTGCCTTTATTCATTAACTTCAAACACTAAGAAATTACAATTTGGAGTAGCACTGAAGGCACAGTAGCTTCCTCCTGCAGATATATCTCTCTCTCTGTATATATATATATATTACAATAAACATTAACCTAATAAAGATGTTAAATATCCTGGGATATCCTGGGGACTACTCCATCACTATATGCTTCATTTAACTCACATTTACTTCTGATCTTGCAGTATGTTTCCCTTCATAATAGACATTGCCTAAAATTATTATTATTATTATTATTATTATTATTATTATTATTATTATTATTATTATTATTATTATTATTATTATTATTATTATTATTATTATTATTATTATTATTATTATTATTATTTTGACACCACCATACATGGTTTTTTTCAGAGATGAAAGATATGTTGAAATAAAAAGAAGGCAAAGCAGTGGAAAAGATAGACAGGAGTGTAAACAGATGAGAAGAATGCTTGCAAATTCAAAAAAACTGTAAATGCTTTAGATTGCAGGTTCTCCCTACAATTTGCTTGGTGTTTTCCTCAGACTGGTCAATATTTTGCAATGACAAATACATGTGTTCTGACACAGACTAGTGGGGAAGTTTCTTACTTTTGCAAAATGGGGTTTAAAACTGTCTTAGGAAGTAATTTCATAATCATGTATATTAAAATACATGCCATAATTAGAAAAACATTAAAAAACAACAATAAAGGTAACACAAAATTGAAAATTGATACTGGAATAGCTGCAAGAGTAATATCAAGGGTCTTTTAAGATTAATATCTTTAACGGTAAACACGTGCTTCATCATTTCTAAAGCAGCATTTTCAAATTATCCAGTAACATAATAATAAAACTTCAATAAATTCCTATAGAAGTACCAAAACTAGTTGCACTGTTGCAAAAAATACAAAAATTTCCAAGTTACCATTTCTCTTTCACCTGTCATTTCCTTATGTGCCCCAAATACTGCAGAAATTCACCATGCCACTCCTTCCTTTCACTGGATATTTTCCATATAAACATTAATTCAAACATTAATTCAGATTTAAAGCAATGAGAATTCTTAAATATCTTACTTTTAAAAATAACTCAAAGAAATAAAATTAATTTTTAATAAATTTAATTTTAATAAGTTTATACAGTACATGAACCATTGTATCTGAGATTAAAATTTGGCACAGATTTATAATTCTTTAAAAAGTACAGTGAAAATGCTCTCAAAACCAGGATCTGTTGGTTTAGCTCACTATCTAGAAAAACTAGGAAAAATTATCAGGGTTACAAAAGTAATATCCCTTAAGACTCTTGTTCCTGAGGCTGTGTTACACCTCTTACAGAAATATCAGTAAGTAGCAGTAATAGAAGGAAGTTGGGCATTCTTTTCAGTTGAGTTTTTGCTGAAATGAGCCAATGAAAACCCATCAAAATTAAACAATCTGCAGGCTTTTTTCTGGGTACCATAATGTACTAACCAAAAAAAATCCAAACCTTAGCTTTCTAACTGTATCAGACATGAAATTACTTTGATTTACTTGCTGTTAAAGACTACTAACTATGTTTTAGCATATGCCAGGAATCAAAAGGAAATATAATGAATTACCCTGAGTTTTATCTTTTGGGGCAATCTAACTTATGTAGATTTGGTATTAGATGCAAAACACAGGACATTCAAAAATTTTTCATCATGTTGATGCTGTTGAAATATAAGATCTGCTCATATAAAAAAAATCATAACAGATTGTAGGTTTTTTCCTATTTTCTTCATAATTTCATGTTGGCACATCCATGAAATATGACACAATAATTAATTAGCTTTCAGGATAAAATAAGAGCACAAGCTTTCTACACTGAATGCACGTGCAAAAATGCAGAGCTATTACCAGTAGAAAAATTCTAGCAAAATGTGTGCCATTAAATAATGAAATAAACTTCAAAATAGCTCACTATCTAGAAAAACTAGGAAAAAATTATCAGGTTACAAAAGTAATATCCCTTAAGACTCTTGTTCCTGAGGCTGTGTTACACCTCTTACAGAAATATCAGTAAGTAGCAGTAATAGAAGGAAGTTGGGCATTCTTTTCAGTTGAGTTTTTGCTGAAATGAGCCAATGAAAACCCATCAAAATTAAACAATCTGCAGGCTTTTTTCTGCGTACCATAATGTACTAACCAAAAAAATCAAACCTTAGCTTTCTAACTGTATCAGACATGAAATTACTTTGATTTACTTGCTGTTAAAGACTACTAACTATGTTTTAGCATAAGCCAGGAATCAAAAGGAAATATAATGAAGTACCCTGAGTTTTATCTTTTGGGGCAATCTAACTTATGTAGATTTGGTATTAGATGCAAAACACAGGACATTCAAAAATTTTTCATCATGTTGATGCTGTTGAAATATAAGATCTGCTCATATAAAAAAAATCATAACAGATTGTAGGTTTTTTTTCTATTTTCTTCATAATTTCATGTTGGCACATCCATGAAATATGACACAATAATTAATTAGCTTTCAGGATAAAATAAGAGCACAAGCTTTCTACACTGAATACACGTGCAAAAATGCAGAGCTATTACCAGTAGAAAAATTCTAGCAAAATGTGTGCCATTAAATAATGAAATAAACTTCAAAATTGTGTCATAAATATGTTTTAAATTATTACTTGCCAGCCTAAAATGATACAAGTTTCATTACTAGAGCTGTTATATTATTGTGCTGCTATGTGTATTGACAGAGTATAATTTTATCATTAACAGTACTAAGCCAGAATTTAATTTTATAACATCATTTCTTATTTGCAAGAGTCTCCAAATTTTACTGCAGAACAAATTCTAGCATGTGACACCCATTCAGTGAATACTCTATCATTAGTGCTCCTTTTTATTCTTTCTGTGTGCAAAACTTTATGGATGTTTATAAAACTATACTGACAAGGCATGATGGAAACAAGACAATGTCAAATATTTATTTCTGATGTGACACCCAGCTCTTCATGCCAGAAACAATTTTCTTCAGAGCTGCTGAAACAACGTATTACAGTCAAATAATGTCTTTGTTAAATGCTTAATAGCGACTGTAGCATTTCTGTGTGATACACTTCTGGCTCAGTTGTGGAATAACTTTTGTATTTATCATTTTGAGATTTGTCTAGCAGTACTGTGAAAAATAAAATAGCAAATTACACAGGCCTGAAAGGAGAGGAAAAAAAATTCTGTAATACAAATGATGGAATAGGCAGGCCTCCATAATGACCTTTTATTTGATTGGTTGGTTGGTTGTCTTTTCCCTAAACCAAGAAGTAACAACCTCTTTTCCAAAATTTTGGTACTCTTTTCAGAAATTTTAATTGTGCAAATCATGAATGTGTATTTTTGGTGTCAGTAATCTTTTGAATAAGTAAGTTTTGTAGGGTGACTAGAAATGGCCTTCAATCTGTTTTAAACATAAAGCCTCTAAAGTCCAATGCCTTATTTACTCTCGTACAATTCAGACTTTCACTGAGTTCATTCAGAGCAGGATTAGATTCAAATTTTTAGATCTTATACTTAGACCATGAAAACACTTGAAGGTACATGTGTTAAAGCTGTTCCTAACACAACAGTGAAAAGAAAACAGTACCTCATTCTCCACATTTTCATGTAGTTTAGTTGCTGATTTGCATTAATGCAAAGGAAAAGAGAACAGGCCATCTGAAACACCTACCTGTTTGAAATTACTTTATCTTCCATTAGCCTGCAAAACCAGGAAATGCGGGGGAAGGTGTGCGTAGGAGAAATGGGGATAGGAGGCTAATGGAAAACTATGGAAAATCAAGATATACCTCCCTTTAATTACAAAGATTTATTTGATTGTCATTTTGCTGGTTGCCTCACTGGGACCAGAAAGTTTCAACAGAGGAGTTGGTGTAAATCTTGACAACTCCAATCACGATCATGGGGGATGACTAACTACACTGGGAGCTAACTTTCAGTGTGGGCTGTGTTGAGATTTTCATGGTGCATCAAGGAAAACTGTATAATATTTGTGTGTGAAAATTCTGATTTTAGAAAGATCTAGAGGAAAGATGTACTTCTTCTATTTTATGTATTAGGATGTATACCTGTATATTACACAATAAAAAACCCCAAAGCCAACCTGAAATATTTCTGTTGTAGAAGAAAAGTTGTGAACAATGACAGTGGAATCCAGTCTAGCCAGAGATACATAAATGCATTTTCAATAAAGAAGATAGACAAACCTTTATGTAAAACATTAGTGATAAATAACAGTGCACATGTTATTGAATGCATATGTTTCATATAAAGCTTTCTATCTGATCCAGTCTGCTAGCAATAGGTGGCTTTGGAACAAACACAGGTCATTTTGCAAAGATGCACTGTCAACTTCAAGAATTCTATATGCAATTAATTTTGTAATAGAATTCTTTCTATGCAAATTTTACAGCATTACTATTTAAAAGATCACAAAACCCAAACAAATAGCAGTATATTTATATGCAATTTAAAATTTCAATTGATACAAGCAAGGATTCAATATTCTTCATTCTAGTGATAGTGTTGGATTGAGGTTTTTCATAAATTAGATGTCCTCTTTTGCATCAGGAAAACAAAGAAGGTTAATGTATAGGTGTAATTTAGCAGATTCTTACAGCTTCCCGTAATTCCCTGAGCTTGTTTGTTGCATGTCTGCATTTTTTATTTCCTTTCCCTCTTCCTGCTGCTGCAGTTAGCAGAACAGAGCCCAGTTGTCAGTCCCAATAGTGAACCAATCTTTGCCATATGCCTCTGTTTAAACTTTAAAGTGAATAAACAATCTCTGCCTGGCTTAATTAAGAAACTCAGTATTCTTTTCTCCTTTTCTCCATTACTCTTCACCTTTTTTAGTCTGTTCTTTTTTTTTTTCTGATAGATCAGCAAAACTATACAGAGAAAAACACAGAAACATCCCTTGAAGAAAACAGAACATTATTTTGGTAGGCTCAGTCTTAGTTTTCTGTTTTCATGTGGCAATCATTCATTGTTTTCCTTCAAAAACTTGCTCTGAACAGCTTTCTATAAAGCCCATCAACATTAATCTACCATATAAACTGTTATACATGCAGAAGCATGAAAGCAGAGGGTGAAGGGGTATGTTGCACCCTAGGACAAATTAGCTTTGCAGTCATTTAATGCAATATGTGTCCAAACTGCTCTCTATATGGGCTCAAATGACAGCAGGAATGGAAGGCATCGTGCCATCCAATGCACCTGTTCAGGCAGCTGAGCTCTCTACCATCCTTCACAGAGGGGCTGCATGGCTTTGAGGTGTTCAAGGCAAAGTTGGAGAGTGTTTCCTTTCTGTTTATACAGCGCTCTGCAACCTATCCAGGCTCATAAAATAACAGGACTAAGCATAATCTTCTACTTTTCTGGTTCAACATTCTTGATTGCAGAATTTTAAACATTGAATTAAAGCAAAAGTCTCCATTCCACTGCCTAATAAACATCAGTTGTTTGCAATTGAAGTTTTCATCACCAATTGAGAACATTGATACTATTTGACCTTACCTGAACCATCTTATTTACTTAATTCTGACCCAGAATCCATGATGATTTTCAATTCTACTAATCTGGTTTTCACACAGGTGTTTCTCATTGCATTTCCATTTAAGGATATCAGCAGTGCTTTAGTAACAGTGACTTTGTTCAGCTAAACAGTTTATGACAGCTCATGCACAGAATTTTTATCTCTTTACATAAAACCCCATCAGTAGTGCTGGCTCACAAGCACACCTGGTAAAGCATATGTTTTTGATCTTTAAGTATATCTAGGCAAGCCAAATGAAAGAAAAGGATAAGTTTGAATCTATAAGAGATAGCACATCTAGGGACCAAGAATCTCTGTTTTGAACTTTCAGAAAGCATCTAGTTTTTGAAATATTTTAGTGATTATAAATAAGGGAAACAAATCCTATCACTGACACTTTAAAAAGAAATACAAAAATTGAATTCTGTGTTAAACTTTCTGCCCACTGTGTTAAAAAGCATTTTAGAAAAACTGAATCTAGAGGCTATTTAATGTCTTTTAAATGAAGAAGTTTTGGAATAATACATTGTACAGAGCACCTCCAACACACACACAAAACCCACAAACATGCAAACTTCAAAGCTCATATATTAATTGGTTTTTTCCACCATGTAATTTTAGAGTTTAACATCAATTGAGTTTTTCCACAAGACTAATAGTGGTGACTAGTTCAATCCAAGAAAGTGGAATCATGGAAATTTCAAAGCAAATTAAACAGGAAGCTTCCGGATTACTTCTAAGTCTTGCCAAGTTTTTGCATAACAAAGAAAAGAGAGGACTCTTTCCCCATGGAAATTCCTTTTTTAGAGGTTTTTATCCTTAACCAGATGTTATTGGTATAATTTCCAGAATGATAAACCAGGTGTCAGACAACAGACCATATAACATGAATGGATGAAGTGAAAAAAAAAAGTCTAAAATTAAGCAGCATTTGTTTAAGGTAACAGCAATTAGCAGAAGTTAGGCCTATGCAAACCACTTTGAATTTTCTGTGGCTTAGAGATTTTCAGCTCAAAGCACAGATTTAAACATATTCTTTCAAATTTGTGGTACATCATATCAACAACATGGTACATCATATCAACAATATCATCATATGAACAACATCAGTTCAAATTGAAAATGTTTGAGATTATGAAAGTTCATGAAACTTTAAAGTACAAGAGAATTAATCTTGAAGACAACAGCTGGTAAGTCTGAAATTTTTTTGAGAAAAGTTGATGATTTTACTGTTCTTGAATCTGAATCCTAACTCTAATTTTCCCTGAAATCCTACAGCCTGTTTAAAGATGAGATTGTATTCTTCTGGTTTGCAAGGCAGTTGAAAAATTCTGAAGCAATGATGCAGGTCATATTCCAAAATCTCAAATTATGTCACCTGTCTCTATTTAGCACCATCCTCTCATTGTGATTTTAAACATCCCTTCACCACTTAATCTTCACAGGTCTTTGGTATAAAAGTGAGACTAGACGATAATTTTCTGGCCTTATCTTCAATAAAATCAAAACAATCAAATAACAATTTGCTCTGCAACAAGATTTTTTTCTTCTACAAGCATTTCAAAGGGCTTTGCAAGACTTGCTAGGGCATCCCTACATTTTAAGAAAAGATGAAATAAAGGTAATAGATGTGTAAGAACACTAGACTCATAGTAAGTCAGAGGCAAAGGATAGAACAGAATCTAGATTTTTCCATATTTCAGTCCTCTTATTTTCAGAAAATAAACATTCTCTGCCTCTGTCTTTTCTGTTGTATCTTTTCATTTCATGTCACATGTATTGATGAACATTGCACAACCTGAGTATGACAGCCCTTCTTTTAGAGAGACAGATACCAAGTGCTACTTTATATTACTGGCAGAATTTGTAAAATAGCTCTTCTTATAAAGTGGAAAAAAGTGTGTAATTTTTAAAGCAACTAACTTCCTTGCATGGAATCTTATGCTGTCACTTAATAATGGATGCTTGAAGATACAGTCCAGTGAAAGCCACACTGCATTCAAAAGCTCCATCTTCTAACTACAAAAGCAACCTTAAAGAAATACATTTCTTCCACTTTACATACCCCAATTCACTTTGGAAAAGAAAAATCAAACTTGAAGTTCCTACAGTCCTACCACAAAAGTGCAAGGGGAGAAAACAGGTACAGGAAATTAATTTGGATTAGTCAGATTTCACAACTCCTGTGAGACCTGATTTCAAGCATGCAGGATACTTCCCCAGATGACTTCAATGAAAAATGAAGATAGCCCTTAAGAAAATGAGATCCAAAGAGAACACTATTTACATACAGACCTAAAGGAATAGTTTATTTCTTTAAAAAAATACATCCTTCTGCCATGTATTTAATTTTTGAAGCAATGACATATAGCATATTTAAGTCAGAAAGCACAAAAGATTAATGACCTAGTTAGTGAAATCCATAGAGATCTCCATACCAGTGTTGTGCTACATAGGTAAGACCAAGCAAGGACAGTAGAGAATCCATTTTGCATTACAACACATTACCACAAAGCACTGGCAAATGTGTTCTTTTCCCTTGGTTTAAGAAAAGCAACTCTATTCATTAACAGCTTTTCACTTAGTATGACTTGTGTGTATTACACTCAAACACTCAGCTGTCATATGAAATGATGGGAGCTGACAGTTTGGAATTTGAAAGGTTTGACTCCTTTTGAATGTACTAAATGAACAAGTGCTGTCTAATTTTTGTTGAACTGAGCCCAACAAAAATCCCCTACAAGGATGCAAGATTTTATTATACCTTTTCAAGTTTAATATGCACAGTGAATATTCAGAGCTTTTCAGCTAGATACGCAGTTAATTCTATGACTAAGAAAGATGTCATTAGGTAGGCTTCAGGCAACAGTGAGCTACAAATGGAATTCCTTCCTTATTTTCTGAAACTCAGAGTTTATGATCCATATCCAATGATGAATGGTCTATAAACTCTCTTATGGTCTTTAATTGCATAAACTTTACATTATAGACTTACATTAGCTTGTGAACATTTTTTTTTTGCTACAAGATGTAAAAACCAGTAAAAACAGAAGTTCCCTCAGCTCTTGCACAGAGTATGCAATTCTTCAGTATAATTTGTTCAGTACTTATGTTCTTTGTTTGAATTTGTACTTTTCTACAAATGCAGAGAAATAAGGCTTTACTTTTTAAATCTTACAAGTTTACATTTTTTAATGCTTAATTCCTGAAACTCATGCTGTCTAGTTAGCACTCTGTGTTCTATCAACATGAATTGGTCCTAACCCTGTCAAACTATTTTACCTTGTAGCTGCTGCTTGTATTAATAAATGGCTCCCCATACCCTAAAAGCAGCATGCATGCTTCCTGAGCAGTGCACCCCTCCACTGGCTTCTGCTGACATTCTGACTTGTTTTAGAAAGCATTAAATAAATAAGGAATAAAAGTTGACATAACATATTTGATAAGTATTATAGAGAAAAGAGCCTCAGACAGATTGCCCATGTATACCCTCTATGAAGATAAAACACAACCACCTAGGATTTAAATTTTGAACAGCAATTTATATGAAAACAAAAAGAGACTTGTCAACACAGGTTATTAGTAGAACTACAGGCTTTGTCTCCTAAAGTGATGCATGTTTTGCTGTCCACTAGCATGGCAAGTAGTTGAACCAAGTGCTATGAATCACATCCATCTCCTACTATAAGGAATACTGATAACGCTGCTTTGATCCTTGGCTCAACCACTAATCAAGCAGGAAAGTGTTAGGAAAAAAAAAAAAAAACACATAATTTCAGAACTGAAATAACTATATTTGGTACTGCAGATGCTTTCAGAGAAGAGAAGGTCCTGAGGAGCCCTTTACTACAGCCTTTCAGTACCTAAAGGGGGCTACAAGGAAGCCAGAGAGGGACTTATCACAGAACATACAGTGATAGGACAAGGGGGAACAGCTTTGAACTGAATTTTTGAATGAAGATTTTTAGACAAACATAATGGTATCAGGAAATTAATTGTGTGAATTGTAATGATGTTATTTGTTTTGCTTCAACTGTATTGAAAAATCAACATAAATCACAGTTATTGAAATTAAACAGAACCATCTCATACAGAGAAATGGCTGCTAGGAGGTTTTTTTCCCTGTCATGTTTTGCAGTTCTGCTTAATCTGACTAACAGCATATCTTTAATTCCACATCCATTACCAAATAATGGCATCCATATCAAATAGCTTTGAGATTCACATAATTCTGAGTTTTGCAATAATTTTGCAAAAGAAGATGTTATTTGAACTTTAATAACTCAAAAGACAACATCAATTTTACTCCTATATATACTTTCAGCATACTGTGCAAATGGGTATTAAGCAGGCCAAATAAACGAACTCCATCTCACAAGAAATCTCTTCAGTATCAACTATCATAATATTAGTATGCATGGCAGTAAAAACATGCTTGGAGTGTTATTTGAAATTAACATGCCTTAGTATTGCACAGAAAACAAGCCTGTTGCACTCATGATTTAATTCTCATGTTGCATTAGAAAATTTGAATGTTTTGGTTAGCTACAAAATAATTTCAACTTTTTCAGCATGTTACCAAATTGTTATTTGCATCTCTGACTTAATCTTCACCTAAGGATCACACACTCTGTTATTATGACTGGTTATTGCTTGTCTTATTAAATTTCTGCCAATAAAAGTGTTCTTAAATACTTTTATATGAATGTACGCATTTTAACAATTCTTGATTTCTCTTTTCAGTATTTAGTAAACGGAGATGGCTTGCCTGCTAAATCATTTTCATTTAGTTAATCATTTTCTGTAATTAAATGATCTCCAATGATTCAGGAAATGGAGATGTGTAATAAACTTAAGGAAATTGAACAGTCAATAACTGGGATAGATGACAGCAGTTAACTACTGTATGGGGAGTAAAAATTCCCATGCTCTATCTAATTGTATGCCTCCAGCCGCTGTCTCTACTAACACAGTGAGAATCTACAACATGTTGAGTGTGAATAGGTCCATAAAAGCAGCTGCATTTTGGGCATCTCTCGCCCATGGTAGGCAAAAGTAGAATTAAGATGAAATTATTACTGTAGAGTTTATTTTCTGCTGCTCTGAAATCCTTCCCTGCATGCACTATTTATAAACATAGGTCATGGGGGGTATTCCCATTCCCACATTCCCATCCTAAATTGCTGTCGCCATCCACATCCTTTCCCCAGAAAAGAGGAGGGCTACTGAAGGATTTCCTGTAGACCATGTACAGTATGGAAGGAATTGGAAGAAGATGAAAGAATAACATCAATGGAACACGAGGGAACTACTCCAGGTCTCCCAGGCATTTCCACAAAATGTCATAAATCAAACAAATGTAAATGATTGGAAGGAACATGCTTTAGTCAAGGAGCTATTTAGGAATAAAGTGTCACACATTTTCCTATACATGCTTGTACAGACTCCAGCCTGGGACCAATCCCATTTTCTCATGATTTCTATTTTGGAAAATAACAACACAAAATTGAATAGACACTTGTGTTCAAATGTTCTTTATGCTAATGACTCCTCAATGTTTTGCACAGTTGCGTGACATTAAAACAAAGTATTTCTTTCCTAATATAATGTATTTGTAGTAGGACTAATAGTAGGCTTTCCATAGACTATTCTAAGTCTGCCTATTATAGATAGGCAAATAAATATAAAATAAAATAAATATAATTGTTAACAATGTCAAATATTGCCATTTATACAAGTAATATTTACTATATATTGGCAGAGATGTGACTGTATTAAAGAAATTAATACCTGGTAACAAACAGAAGAACAAGTGAACTTCACTTTATCTTTACCATAGATAAATTCTGTTGATTAAGTAATCCTTTGTAAGCAATAAAGCAAATAATTCATTTAATCACTATATATGTCTAAAAGACACTACACTGCCTCAGGAATTCCAGAGTTCCTAAATAGTACAGAAATCTGCCTAGAACTCATAACATGCCCCTTTCCTTCCTGAACACCATTCAGATTTACATTCTCTCAGGAGATACCATATGAAGGCAGGAGCCAGTTGTAAAATTGCCAGAGAAGTATTATCTTACACTGAGAAGGGCCAATTCATTAAATTGAATAATTAATTAAAGTCTTAAGATCTATGCAGCATTTATCAAGACCTAAAAAATAATAACAGTATAAATTGCTTGTTTTCCAAGACAAAATATTTTTCTTGTGGAACCATTAAAATATAGGAAGTGTGAAAATGTAAAACAGTTCAGTGTTCCAAAGCCTATTTTTGATCTAATTGGACACTGAAACGCATGTTGAAACACTGAGATTTCTTACAATTCCACATTTCAGATACACTTAACAGACAGAAGAATAACAAGAAGCAAGACATAGCTGCACCTCAGCGCTCTCTTCCCCCTTTATCCGTCAACAGTATTGAGGGAAGACATTCCGTGCGCACACACTGCTTCAGAAGAAAGGCCATCACTCCATGCCAAGCTGACACACGAGTGTTTAATCTGGGCTTATAAACAATACAGCCCTTTCAATAGTTATAATTGAAAAATGAAAATTCCGTATTTCTTCTGTTTTCATCTTTATACTATTTTTCTTTAGCAATGCAATGGAACTGCTTACGCAAATGTACAGGCTCTGGCCTCCTTAGCTTCTCTGCTTAGACCTGAAAGGATCTGGGAGTAATTTGGCTTCATTTTGGATATCCTGTTAAGGGATTAAAAATGGATCAACTCCCCAGTTGCCTTGCTGCTTTTATGTGCTCTTCATAAAAGGTTTCAAAAGTAGAAGAACAGTATATTTGTTATTTCTGGCTCCGTTAAACACAATAGTAATGAACATTAGCTATTTAGCTCTTAGAAAGCATGCAAAACACAATATGCTTATGATGTATGGCACTTTAAACATATGCTTACAGCTATACACTGCCACCTAATCACCTGCATGAGAGCACTGGCACAGAATGCCAAGATTATACAGCCGTGCTTCCAAATGGCCCCCAAGTTGTTTAAAGTTGTCTACTCTCTAGCAAATATTGTGATTTGAAAACTCTTCAAGTATTACATTGTGAAAAGAATAATTTTCAAGAAAAGAAAGATGGATTGTAGATGAACAACCTGTGTCTAATGTTGCAAATATAGTTGTTTTCCAAAGGATACAAAAAGAAATAAAAAATGAGTGCCCAATGGGCACATTCACTTGGCAATTTTATTTCTGTATAAAAGCTGCTATTAATTACAAACTAGTTTTTATGCAATTCTGCTTTCTTTAAATGTGGAGTGAATTCTCCCCATAAACTAATGAACTGAAGTGAAGCCAAATAGAGACCAGCTGGCTGAATTGCTAAGTAATTTTATCCACATGATTGACTTTATGATCCTTTCACTACAGTAACTAGTCTTTATTCTTACAATCATCATCAACCATAATTCCAGAGGGAGAGATGATTAAAAATCAAGAGGATAGAGAGGAGAGGTTTGTTTGATGTGGCACAGTGCATTCTTGCACACACTTCTTCTGTATAATAGGTGCAGAATTACAAATCTTTATAGCCTCCAAAGCAGTGCACTGAATAGCTGCCTCAAAGACATAATAAGCAACCAATGCCTAAATAATCATTACAGATACTCCATTAACAACATCTATCTGTGTGGCTTTTAACCATACAAATTGTTTTTTGACAGCTTGTAACCTTTCTGAACAGTTTCCTTTGGGCATTACACCACATTCAGATCTAATTTTAACTTTTGCTTTGTCTATAATTTATTACTTTCTTTGGAGACACATAATGTATTTCAGTAGAATGGATAAATTCAAATAAAAGACTTAAAAAAATCAATTGCTGTTTTAATCTATTAAATCTTTGCTCTCTAGGAGAGAACTAAAATCTGATGAAACATAACAGGGGAAAAAGGCTAAATGGTCTAGAATTCCTGAGGGTATCTGTTTTACAACAAGCAATATTTTTTTCCTCAAATTATTTAAAATAGGGCATAACCAACTGAAAAAAAAGAATAAAAGTAAAAACATATATAAATAAAACATAAATCCTTTAAGGCTGCTCCTAAGAGCCACAGACTTTAAATGACATAATAAATAACGTTATAAAATAGTTTAATGATGTATTGCAATGGGATAAAGAGCTAAGAAAGATGTACAATTGTATCTTTTTTTCCAAGGAGAGCTGATAATTACAAATCAGTAAAGATAAGTGACTTATGAAGAGCTAGAGGGCAAGCATGATTTTCAGAAACTGGTGGAAATGTGTAAAATGAATGTGGGGGATGATGTAACAGTATTAGGTGATTTGTATTGGCTGTCATGGCCATTATCTCACTTCTGGGCACACCATTTTCAGGAATAATGTCCAGTAAATCAATATGTAGTAGCAATCAACATAGCAATACCTCAGTTCTGGCAGCCAAAACTTCTGATTTCTTTCAAGACATTCGTCTCTTTTTCAACAGATTCAAGTACTTTTCCCAAAGTTTTCAAATATATGTAGCAGGTAAACATGCATGTCCAATTGACAGAAGAGTGATTTGAAGTAACTTAAGTGTTCACTGCTGACAAAGGTTCCTGTTCTTCACAGATGGTATGTGGTGGCTAGTCACATCAAAATTAACCATCATCATTGAAAAAAGTGTAAATCAGATAGGCATAAAAATCTACTACTTAGAATCAAGTTTCTTCCCATCTCCTGAATCTTAAAATGGGTCACTAAATCTAGCACAGTTTTCATAAATGACAGGGAAGGCAGAGTAAATCTTCAAATATAATGTGGAAATATCCTTCTCAGTATGAACTTAATTCATCATGCTAAACTCAGTGAAGGTACATCAGCATAAAATTAGAATGAGGCTGTTATGAATCTAGGAGATTCATGTCTAAATTGCATCTTACAACTCAGATATACCACAGCTTGTATATCTGAGGAGCTGAAAAAAAAGTCATATTTCCTAGTTATATAAAAGATAATCAATAAGCGGATTTTTTGTATAAATGTTGATAGGGAAAAGAAGTGTCAACAGAAGAAATTATTAGAAAAGGGTAATGAAAGTATGAAATATAAAGATCTAAAAAAATAATAAGTATGATAAAATCTCAACCATTCAGGTTTTTTTTCATTTTTTGAGGTTCATTCAGCATCATACCAATGCTCAAGACTTTTCATTGGTTTGGGGTTTTGTTGGGGTTTTTTTTGTTGTTGTGGGTGGGGCTGTTTTAATTTGCTATCAAGAACATTACTTGAAAGCAGAAAGATCACAGTCAGAGTACTTTGACAGATTCTAACAGATTTCAAGATTTCTTTTTGTTTAATTGATAGATATTTAATATCTCAACACACCCCGTGCACAGCTGCTGCAAGAATCCTGGGCCAAACAGTAAAATGAGCTCTCTGTAATTTGATCAGTCAGTGTCAACCTGATGAAAACAATGAAAACATCCCTGTCTTAGGCATCTTAAAATTTGGGGCTGGGGGGCTGGGGGGGGGGGTGGCAGGGAAGGGAAGTAGGACTCATTAAATTCTGACCCATTTCATTACATAAGACAGTTCTAATGATGGTAGACTTTTTCTAATTGACTTGCTCACCAATTTAGAGTACCATATTATACACCATTCGTCATTATCACCAACAGCAGTTAAGGACATTACAAAGTTGTCAGTATAACACAATTATCTCTCAAATATTTCTTCTTAGAGTCCTTTCCCAATCTTTCAACCTTGTCATGAAAGCACACCCAACTGTGTGAGCATTTAATTCTGTGAAATATTGCAGTGATATAATCTGAGAAGCAACAAAATTGAAGAAAGGCTGAGTAAACCAATATTCTATCTGATGGGAATTAATAGAAAGCAGTATTCTGAGATGCTACCATATGGAAGCATTGCATTTGTGGTACATAAAGTAATCACATGAATGAAATGACCATTTGAGAATATGAATTTAAATTTTAAAAAAAAAGAGGCTGAGGTGGGGTGGAGTAAGTAATTCTAAGTGCTCCTTATTTATTACTTTTATCTTTGTCTGGTTTGAGTACAATTATCTGCTTTTCTTCAGTAAAGAAGGATTAATCTTTTGGATTGTTTTTGCAGTCCAGATGTTATGAGGACATTCAAAATTGTATTATCCATGTCCTCTTCCACAAAGCTACTCCCCAGTCTGTCAGTCCATTGCTGCAAGACCTTGTGTTTGTCCTTGTTGCTATCAGCCCATTTCTTCAAGTCTGCTTACCTCCTCCTTGATGGAAAGATTCCCACTGACATTAATAACCAGTCCCCAGTCTAGGGCCATTGCAAGCTTGAGAGTGAGCTCCATCTGTCCATCTCAGCTCAGTGATAAAGAGGATGGGTGTCAGTGTAGACCCCTGACAACCCTGTCACAGACACCCAGGAAGACGACCTGAAACCTCCCCTTCCATACCCAATCATCCTACTGATACTGTAAATAGTTAGTTGGTCACTCATCCAGACTGTAAAATCCGAATATGGATTACAAGAATGTTGTGAGGACAGCACCAAAAGCCTTGATAAATCTAATGACATTCTCATTTCTCCCCTCATCCAGAAATCCAGTATTTTGATCATAGAGTCATTCAAATTCATCTGACGTGATTTACACTTTGTAAAGGCGTGTTGTTAGTTACTTTCTCCCTTATCTCCAGACACATTCTTTGGGAGACTCCATGGTTTTCTTGTGAATCACTGTGAGGCTGACTGGCCTGCACTTTTTGGTATTCCTTGAAGATGGGTACAGCACTCATATTCTTTCAGTTGTCAGGGACTTCCATATATTTCCACAACCTTTCAAATATGATAGAAAGTGACTTTGCAAGGACACCAGAGAATGCTCTCAGCGTGCTCTCAGTGATAGGAAGCCTATCAGGTTCCACAGTCTCACAAGGATCATCCTCTCTGAAGTAATTCCTGAATCTGTTGTCATACATCATGGGAGTTCAGTTGCTCCTCAACCCCCTTTATTAAACATAGGTATCTGGGATACCTGGGTCATGAAGGCTGGAGTAAAGAAGACACTAAATAACTCAGCTTCTTCTGTGTTTGTTGTCACTAGATAACCTGCCCCATTCAGCAACAGGCACACATTTTTGTTGTAAAGTGTTTTACTACTAACATAGCCATGCATTTTTGTCCTGACTCATTGACAGCAATAACTGGGGCCTCAAGAGTGCAAACACATCCCTTCTCCTTCAAATATGAATTATTTTCTTAACAATTGGGGAAAAATGGGAAAAAAAGACAATAATAATAATAATCATCATCATCATCATCATCATCATCTCCTTGTATGAAATTATTCTGGTAAAGTATTGCCCTTATGAGAATCACATGCAGGTCTGGAGTCCTCAGCACAAGAAAGATGTGGACGTGATTGAGTAGGTCCAAAGGAGGGCCATGAAGATGATCACAGAGCTGAAGCACCTCTCCTTCAAAGACAGGCTGACAGAGTTGGGGCTGTTCAGCCTGGAGAAGGCTCCAAGGAGACCTTACAGCACCTTCCAGTACCTTAAGGGGGCTTATACAAAAGAGGGATAGAGACGTTTTTATACAGGCAAATAGTAACAGGACAAGGGGCAGAGATTTTGAACTAAAAGAGGAGATATGCAGATTAGATGTCAGGAGGACACTTTTTACTCACAGGGTGGTGAGTCACTGGTACATTTGCCCAGAGTAGTTGTTAATATCCCATCCCTGGAAGTTTTCAAAGGTGGGTTGGATGGTGGCCTTAGCAACCTGTTCTAGGAATGTCATCCCTGCTCAGGGCAGAAGGCTTGGAATGAGATTTCTTTGAGGTTTCTTCCAACCTGAACCATTTTATGCAATTATATGGTTCTGCTTTCAAGATAGTGTATCCTCTGGACACTAACAGGCAGGAGCTGGCAAGATCCTGATTCAGTTCTGTATCTAAGCTGAAATTCTTTGATGACAATGGTGGGCCTCAGAATTATTGAAATATGTCTTACAGAAATCTGAAAATAGCTGGAACACTGTTTGACAAGAGCCCAGTAATCTCCAAACCATTAAGTTTTTGTTTCATTTACTTCTAAATATTTTACTGAGGAGGGTGATTGCCAATATATCTGAATGGTTAGCAACCCTTACTCTGAAGAAAGAACTGTTTACTTAAATTTGAGCCAGGAAGCCAAATCACACAAAGAAGAAAAGAAAAATTTTGTATATAACTGTTATTCCATTCCAGGTAAAACTTAGCTTTAAGACAAACTAGATTTCAATGTGACCACAGCTGCCAAATAATGAATAAATTTTTCTTTGATAAAACCAGCCACTTCCCATATATTAAAAGAGAAGTTACTGTTGCAAATGCAGAACAAATGCTTAGCTCATTTTAGCTCTGATTAAAACTCAGTCTGGATGCCAAAACATGATGAATGGCATGATTTCTCCATTCCTTCTTTGCTATATGTGATTTTCTGTTGGCACACTATGCACTAATTAAAATGGCTGTAATACACTCAAACTAAATTACGTAAAAAAATAATTGAGATATACTAACTTTATACATTTTATCATGTATTTGTGTACATGTGCATATAAATATTGTAGCCTGGCTTCTCAAATGATGGAAAACACCAGTCTTCCACTGAAGTATGAAAGCCTACATCAGTAAAATATCTGGCCCCATTTTTCCTAGATGCACAATATTTACATATTTGTATGTGTTTATCTCCTAATCACTGCAATTTCAAAAGATTTATTGACAACAGAAAGACAGCTAACTATGTCAACACATTCAGATTTCAGTTTTCAAGAGTCAAATACTTACACCTACAATTTAGATCTAAATATGTTTGGAAATTTCAGATTTCAGGAGTGATACCATGTGTTCAGGAATAATTTCTTCATGGAAAGGGTTGCTGAACATTGGAATGGTCTTCCCAGGAAGTGGTGGAGTCACTATTCCTGGAGGTGTTTGAAAAATGATTGGATGTGGCACTTAGTGCAATGGCTTTATTCATAAGGTCATGTTCAGTCAAAGGTTGGACTAGATGTTAGAGGTCTTTTCCAACATTAATGTTCTGATGTTTCTATTTGGAAGCTGAAAATAAGACTCATTGATATTTGGTACCAGCATTATATTATAAAAAACCTCATATATTTCAAGTTCATCCCAGAATAAGGTCGGTGTAGTTTCTTTGTAATTTCTTTCTGACAACTCTTCTGATTTTATATCCTATCCAGTGGACTGTAATATGCTTAAGTTGAAATAATTTTAAATAAACAGACACAAATTCATTTTACTATTCTTCTTCTGAAAGTTTTCTGGGAACTTTTCCAGACAAAAGGGGAAGAATTAAACATAGGACAAAAATAGTCACATACAGATTACCTTGAGTTTTGCCTACACATAGTTTTCATTTAAAAAAATAAAATTAGATGACTGTTAGGTCATCTAGAGGACAGTAAATTAAAGAGTGAATAAACAAAGTCTTTCACAATAGAGGAAATGATGGAACACAGATTTTCTCAGTATAACAAGGTATGGAATCTGGCCTCAGAACTTCACCACAATAGACTAAATTAAGAATAGCAGAGAACAAGTTAGAATCATACATGGTTAGGAAAAAAGGTTTTGTTTATAAACCATAAAAAGAGGTATGCTATCAGTTGGAACACTACAGTATTTTGAGATCAGTTTAAACAAACTTTCTCTCAAAAAGCTTTTCCTTTCCCCATATGCCAACAACATATGTCTTTTAAGACCAGTTTATTGTCACTTTAACCTAAAGGAATTTCTCCTCCACACACAAGGCAAGTAAAACAAAATCTTGGGGATCTTGAAAACTGAAATGTATGAGAAGAAATGTATACTGGATTGCACTTGTATACTGGAGCAGAAGATGTGCAATCCAAATCTTGATTGCAATTTGACTTAATCTTCAGTTTCTTTAAAAATAAATACAAATAAATACACTTAGCTTCAAAAACCCAAAACCAACTAAAAAAAAAAAAAACACAGAAAAAAATCCCACACATAATTTAATTCCTAACTTCTCTGACCCAAAAGCACTGTCTCTTCTTTATTTGTTATAATTCGTTAAATAATAACAAATAAAATTTTAATCCTGGAGTTTACTAGAACCTAACTGCCCTCAAGCCACTATTCACAAGAATAAAAAAAAAATAGAGAAGAGCAGAAAAAAACTGCAGCAAGCAGGTAGGTTTAGTAGTCTACAGGCCATAGGTGGATTTCAGCATATTTACCTTCATTTGACTTAAACAGTTAGATTGATTTCTAAATGTAGTTCCAAAGTGAATGCTCAACTTAAGACAACCCAACTGCACTTGAAATTTTATGATTTTAGAAAATAATAAAAGAAAATGCTTCCAAAAGAGAGATAAATATACTGAGAATTATAACCCACAATCAAACAACACCATAGTGAAACATGGTCCAGTTTCATGTAATTTGTCAATAACCTGCTTTGCTATTATAGATGGGTAAATTCTCCATGGACCCCAAGACCTTTGAGAATGTATGATACCCATCCTTTTCCTTCCTTGTTTTTAAACTCACAATTTTATAACACTACTTACAGACTTTCTATCCTTTTAAATATCCCCTATCAGTGGCCAATTTCAGACTTGCAACAGTTGCTAACAAAACTCTGCACTTAGCAATTAAGAGAATTTACACGTTAACCAGAAGCCATCTGTAAATACATGTAAAAATCACTGAGGCTGCTTGGATTAAGAAAGATTATTTTGAATTTTATCTGAAAACTCAAAAGATGCCTACAGAATACAATGAGTTGAAGTTATACTTTAAAATTGCATAAAATCATATATTCAAATTTTTATAAGATAAGCAACAGTGACAACATGATGAAAGTAAAGGTAGGATGCATATAAGAATCAACCACAGCCAGAAATGCTAACAACTTCTCTTTCTATACCTGAATGGAATCTGGGAATTTGGTCCAAAACATTTATTATAAAAGATAATTATATTTACAGTGGAGAAAAATATAACAAAACTCTCTCCCCAATCAATTACTGAGTTTTTAAATTTCCCAAATCAGTTAAAATAATAGAATAATTAGTGAAGGCATGTATGTTACAAAATCTAATGGCATGGGAATTGTGGCTCATATGTTTTCCAAATGCTTCTAAACTTAAAACTCTCTCAAAAGTAAATTATGCTTAGGGCATGCTGACAGCTGTGTTGATCCCAGTGACTTAGTCTTAGAATTGGGAGCAGAATGGCCATCAGTGGTTTCATGCAAACTGAGTATGAAGCTCGATGTATGATGACGCAAGAGGACCAACACTGGAAGAGGCTTCCTAGAGATGGTCGGCGGCCCCAGCCTGTGACAGGCTTAGAGGAATTCCGATAATGCCTGCAATAACACGCTTTAATTTTTGGTCAGCCCTCAAGTGGTCAGGCAGTTGGACTGGGTGATCATTGTAGATCCCCTCCTACTGAAAATACTCTATTCTATTCCAGAAACAGCACCTCTGCAGAGCTAAGCTCTTGTAACTGGATCCACTCCCTGTGTCCTGTGTCCATCCCTTCACATAGGGACTTGCACTTGTTACTTAAGGACACAGATGCACTTTTGGAAAGGACAGTCAGAACATGTGATGGCATCCAGTGGGACCATCTGTTGACAGGCTGAGGATCCTGAACCACAGCTTCAAGTGATTGGCATCATTGGTGTACTCTGAAACCCAGCCGACCTTAACCTATACTTAACGAGTATAAACCTTAGTCTTCACTGATCTCAGAATTACTGAAATCCTATAGCCTCAGTCATGCAGAAGCAGATGTTTTTGGCTGCCAGATCCTCCTGAATCTAACAGAAGCTGAAGCCCAGCTAGCACTGAACTGCACGTGCCTTTTGCAGCTTCAAGTTCAGCATTGTGTTGATGGAGTCCAAGGTAAAGATCATTATTAAATGTCTTTTTGTTTACACTATATTGTCAAATTTACATGCATTCCTTTGCTGATTTCCAAGTTCAGCACCTTTATTATCTGCAATGTAAACATGTTTACAACTGTGTAAACAAGTATATGAATGGACCTAACAACTACAGCTCAAGGAGCACTGTAAACACACA
Organism: Emberiza elegans; assembly: GCA_024865655.1. Classification (NCBI taxonomy): domain Eukaryota; kingdom Metazoa; phylum Chordata; class Aves; order Passeriformes; family Fringillidae; genus Emberiza; species Emberiza elegans. The sequence goes on along the minus strand of JALJVW010000139.1, from coordinate 24,244,260 downwards.
CAAAACTCTTTAGTGGAGAGATGTCTCCAGTGTACCTACACTGCTCTGCTGCTGTGAAGTTTAAGTACCATTTGACTTCACTGCAAGCAGGAACTAGACTGTTATCTAGCAAAGTGGCTACACTGATGTACAAGATCTAACATCTCAGGATACAAAAGAAAAAGACATTCAGTGCCTAAACTAGCTGAAGTTTATCTCCAACTACAGCCTTTAATTGAAAAAGTAGAGAAAAATACTGGAAACCTAAGAACAGAAATGCCGGTTCCGTTCTTTTTTATCTTTTCAAGGTCTTCTATTTTTCTACCTGAAAATACAACCTGCCTGCCTGCAATTATATAACAAATTCTATTTGAATGCAGTAAGCATCACATTCCCACAATGATTGATGACAGATGTCCAATCATGTTCTTGTTACTGGGTGGGATCAGCAAAGCAGTTGCCAAAGGCCATAGGCAAAACCAAAGGAAAGAACAATGCAAATTCACAATTAGGGAGTCTCTGGGGTGTGGGAAGAGAAAGATTTTGGCATCTGCAGATTATTGCAAACCTGGTTTTATTTTGGAGAGAAAAAAAGCCTTATGTACTTTCAAGTTCCTGACCAATTTTTGTCCCATAACTATTCTTCAGAACCCGTAGGTCACTGTATCAATTGTCATATGTTTCCCACACTAGACAGCCTGGACCTTTTCCATCAGCTGCAAGAAATTTTCAACATTTTCGGGTATAGGCTTTTGTCATCAGCTGCTATGAGCCTCTGTGCATAATGACTATGAATTCTTTCCATTGGCTGCTATGCTCTTTGCAGACCCTAGTGAATCTCTCTTAGCAACTACAGCAGCCTTTCACAATACACAATTAAATTAACATTTATAGAGAGCATAAACCTTGTAACAAAGAGGAAGTTTTAGTTAGCCCTTTCCTATTTTTTCCTCACTCCTTTATGTGATGGTGTAGGAGAGACTGATCTAACTGAACACTAATTAGCAAAAAAAAAAAAAAAGGAAATCATCACTTCAGTGAGTTCCAAAAATGGTTGATTTTATACAGAAATAAAATGCTGAAGAAAAAACAGAATGCACCTGGAATGAGTGCCTAAGGTTAGGGTCAGGGTGCTTTTTCTTTTCACAATCATTGCAGATCCTTCCATCTCAAAATTCTAGCTGCACTATAGCCTCAGGCTGTGATTCCACAACAGTTAACATCAACCTGAAATGTCACCCTTGGAGTCCTTCTCCCTTGCTCTGTTTCAGGAAATAAACTAGCAGGAGACTGTCCTTATAAGAGAAAACAAGACAAGTCAAAAACATTTGCTGATTTTCCCTGCCTGAGCTAGCTCATCACAAGATCAGATGAGCATCAGTGTCAACAGAGCACATTAAGGGAAGGAGCTGCATCACAATCCTGGGGCCAAGGCAGGCAGGACCACAAAAGTGCTGACACAGCTTGGCTTCAGATGCATCAGAAGTGCTGCTGCTTGTATATATATATTTTTTTTGTTGGAAATCTTATATTGTCACTTCACTGAAAACCTAGTCTGCTTTAGACTCTGACACTTGCATAACTCTGAAGATACCACAGGGGTATCATCACAAAGCTCTTGGTGAGGTCTAAAAAACCTGTTTTAGTTGGTTGGTGATAAAGTTTAGATGTACCAATACAAACTGAAAAGAACTTTGAGAAAAATATAATCAAGATCTACTTTGCAAATGAAAAAGCATTTTCAGAGCTGAATTAAAAACTGTATACATAAATACACTAAATGGCTATTTACAGAAAAATTCATAAAAGAAATGTAATTTTCTCTATGAACAAGTTAAAAATACATAGGTGGTCATTGATGCTGTGACTAAAATAATGTTTTATCAAAAGAGATATAAATAGGAATGAAGAAAAAATGGAAGTGAGTAAAAATCAGAATTATTCCATTTATAGAAGAATAATAGCTAAAAGATAAGTAAAATAAATATTGATAGCATTCTTTTAAAGAGATACATATTCTTAAGAATAAACAATTTATTATTTTACACATCTGTGAAGTGATACTGGTTTTTTGCATCTAAATTATAAAAGAAAGCTGACTGTTAACAATTAATTGTGAGATTTTTAATTACCACTTACCTTTGCCTAACATACAGTAAAAAGAAAATGTCTACCTTGGGTAGTTTTCTAATGATGGTGAGGGAATAATTAATCTGCTTCACTGTCATGGTTCAAATCTCAGAGCTCAGGTAAAGATTTAACTTAATTTAGGCTACCTTTTAGTTACATTTAAAATAATACACCTAGTAATTAAGATAACAAACCACTGCAGAATTACATAGAGAATGTGATTCCTTTTGTTTAAGCTTTTAGCACCATACAGAAAAAAGCTGGCATTGAAGACTTCTATAGAACAATCCCAAAATGCATCTGTTTTGATATTGCAGACTTATTTACAAAAAATATAGGTTATTCACTAGAAAAAAATTTGGACATAATCAACCTCTGAAGGTTTTAATGCTAAAGAAAAACATTTATAATGAGATTATATAATAAAAAAAAGACAAGGGTAGACAATTAGAATGCTTCAGGTGTTTACATATCCCTACCTATATAAGCAGTTACACATGAATTGACTGTATCTCTGAAGAAGTAGCTCAGAATACTAACCATAAAAGACAGTAGTAGGAAGGAGGGGGGAAACCACACTCTATGAAAAACACATGTTAATTTTACAATACTGATCTGAAATTGGTCTAAGAAAACATAAATGGAAAGTATATCAAAATCTTGAGCATAATTTGTTTACCTAATTATCTCAAAAACTAAATTCCAAACTCCAGAGAAACAAAGACATAAAAGTAGAAAATTATCACAAAGGTCTTCAATGTCTGCTGAAGGGCAAAATATTGAAACTACCTTACAATTTATCTATTTCTATGTTATAATCAAAATAAAACTAAAAATATTGACAATAAGGTAATTACCAGAAAGTGACCAATTACAAAAGAAAGAATAGAGCACTGAAAAACACTGACTTCAGTCAGAGTAATACTTATGATTCCCTTAGGTAAATGTAGGTTTGAATGCACATGTACTTTAGACAAAAGGACTGACCAGAGGAAAGTCTGAGTCAACAGAGAATAAAGGTCTAATATTGTAAATTTCATGTTAAATAGAAATATAAATATAGAAATATAAACATATAGGTGGGTTTATACCAAATGCTTAATAATTGAATGATATCTGCTACAAAACCAACCTGAAGAAACATTTTGTCGACTTTATTTTAGCATTAACAGCTTTCCTCAGCAAAAGTGAAAATGACCCACTGTTCAAAGCAAAATGTAGGAGCTTGTGGAAGAAAGAAATCTAAAGCAATAAAGCAGTCATACTTAACAGAGAGCCTGTAATAATAAAGGTCCAAGACTAAAGGACCAAAAAAGCATAAACACATTCCATAAATATGCAGCTAGAACCTTGTTTTAACAAAAAAAATCCAAAAAGTTTAGCTCAAAAAAACCCTAAAAAACCTCATTCAAAGCTATCCAGGTTGTGATCTTGCCAATATTCTGTTTCAGTAAGTGGAAAGTCTTCCACGGTGGGATCAATATCCCACTGAGTATGCTACAGGAGGATATTAATTTCAGAAATAATTTCCTGCTATTGCTCATTTGACTACTAAGTTTGCAGATTAGTCTGCTTTATTTGCCCCTCTATTTCATGAGTTTTCTGCATACAAATTAATTTGCAAATGTAACCAAACACTAAAACGACTTTCACATGCTGCTGATGTTTGTGTTAACAAGTTAAAAGAAACTGCATATAATTTCATAACCAAGCATAGAGTCTGGTTCTGTATTGTATTTTGGAACTACATTCACTGTGTTACTTCACTTTAGGAAAATCACCAATTGAAAAAAATTGAAACTGAGGTCTTTACAAGGCTGCAAAATGACAAGATTATATTATTTTTTCATTCAACAATTTAAGGAAAGGGGAAGATCCACATCATTATACCCCAGTCTTTTTTGCTACTTGTACAATTTATTTTCATTAAAAAGCCTGAATATTTTTAGGGTTTTGTTGATACAATGTGCTTAAATTCCACAAGAGAACAGGTCAATTTTAATTTTAAAACAGCATTTTTTAAAAACACAAACAAATAATCTGACTTAAAATAATCACTGTTGTGAAACATAGGCATTAAAATACACATATAATATTAAACACATGACAAACAATTAAGGATATTATAATAGTAATTGTACCATTTATTAAATAGTTGCAGTGAATCTGTGAACTGCTTTATTGATCATTGATAAGAACAACTAGTTAATGTAATAAACTTCTTAATTTTAAAAAGGCCAGCTTTCTACTCTTTCTGAAAAGTTTAGCCCAGTCACCTACTTCACAATAAAATACACTGATAGCAGGGGTAGAACAGTGAGAATCAGTCCTCTGTGTCCCTTCCTTTCCTCCCATCCTCCTTATAAGCTTTTGTTTCAATACTGGTTATGAACAGCATTTGCCAGTCAATATCCAGGTTCCTTTATGCATAAAATGCACATGAATAATATGGTAAATAATTATTTAAATTCATCAGAAATCTTCGTATTTTTTCAGTGTTTCTTGGACATTATTCACAGTACTGTATTCACCCAGCCAGCACATAAGTTGACAGACAAGTCCCCTCAGAATATTCCCCTTCTAAGAAAATCTGCTTTCCTCTGTTAAATCTCAATACTACACAACAGCATTGGTGTTGTTCCATTTTTTAATAAGTTAAATATTCCAACTGATTGTTTGTAAACTCAAAAATTCTATTCTGTCACAGAAAAAGAAATTCAAATAAAATTAGTCTTCAGGTATTAGTTTCTCTCCAAAATATTTCTTATAGATTTTTTTATACAACAGCTTGTAGACAAATATATTACTCATCTCTTTCATGAAAGTAAGAAGAAAAAATGTAGTGGTCCTCATATTGATGCTTATACTTTATAATATTCTGTTTTATTTCAAAATCCAGAACCATGTTCTAGGAGAACAGAAGCTTTTTTCATAAACAGAAGTTATAGAAAAACATTTCATCATGTATATACCATTTAACTAATTAAAAATGTATTCAATAAATAGTCCTGCATGTATTATTCAAACGATGCAGTATGTTTACCTTCACTGCACAAAGGTCAAACACAGAAAGTAAAGCATCTTTTTTTTGTCACTTTATTTTAATAAGCTCATTAGTATTTATCTAGAGTGCTGAGAAAAATATGTAGATTTCCCCTGAAGCTGTTTGACATGTTACCATCTTGCTTTAACCCATTTTTCTTACCTTCAATTTCTTTCTTAATTTAGGAGAAAAACCTGTGATTTGCATATTACAGAATTTTCCATCAAACTCAAGCAAACTGCATTTGATCTAGATTTCATTCTGTTTTTTCTTTACCTGACATGCAACAGGATTACTAAGCAAAAAACCCCATCTAAATAGACTTCTGATGAGATGACTGTCAGACTTACATTCTGCCAAGCAATCATTAAAGTGACCCAAATGACAGGTGTCACAAACACATCAACTCTTGCTTTTAAAGTGTCTCTAGACCAAAATGGACTCAACATTTTAGCTAAGAGCAAATGATGAGAGCAGTAAGCAAATACCCAAGAAGTCCATTAATGATACGTTCAGAGACCTCCAAATTCAGTAAAATTTTGTTACTCTACTCATTTTTAGTTTCCTTAAGATAAGCTGTTTTGAATTCAACAGATATATTTGTTCTTTTTTTTCTTTATGGAGTCACAAAACAAAATTGTTTCATTTGGAAGAAACACAGTATTTCAAAAACATTGGGAAGATATTCTAAATCCTTAGAGTTATTCCTTGGGTACAATTCTTATCTAAATGGGTATTTGTTCCAAATCTCTCCTCTGCAAAGGAGGTGAGGATGTGGTCCATATCACCTCAAATCTCTGAGATTCTACCACACGTCTAGAGGAAGAATTTTATGTGATGCAGTGTTCTCAGCTAACTTATACTAATTCAGGTTTTTTTTTAAACAAAGGCAAATTAAGAGGTCTCACTCATTAAGGGAGTACATATGTATCAAATCTCTTATATATTTTTTTTTTTTTAACGTAAACATCTAAGTTAAGCTGCCTCAAGCAGTGATACATGGGGAGACTGAGCTGCCTGGAAATTCTTTTTGGAACAGGAATCTGGGCAAAGATGAAAAGGATCTGAGACCTCATTCACAGCATACATTTAAATACTCCTTTCTTTCTTAAAGATCTTGCTGACATCCCTTCTTTTTTTGTTGCAGTTTTACAAATTCCTAGGAAAACTTGCACCCAAAGTTATCTCTACATGGCAAATTCTGGAGTCTTCCTGAGAGGTGAGCTGAAATTTCCCAAAATAGAATGGACTCTCCAAGTTCCATATTTCAGCTGCATGACATGACAGCATCCATTTAAGCCTCAGTTGCTAAAAGGGAAAGGGTAAACACTCCCCAGAAAATAACAATACAAATTCAAATTCTGTTAACTGAGTAGTCTTGATAATATCAGAAGCAACTTCTTGGCAATTCTCAGCAGATCCATCATTCATTACAATATTCTTGCCCAGTTCTAATATTCAGCAGTGCTATATTCTCAGGCTTGCACTTACTCCTTAGTATCTTGATCATCAATAATTGCATGAAGAAGTGACAGTTTTACATGATATCCTGCATATCCAACTACAAGCTTTTATGCAGTTTATACATAAATGCTTCCAAATCTAGCTGTTAACATTAAAGTCTTGTTTAACCACTCTTTATCTTTGTTCTAGCTTTCGTATAATATCATGCCAATTATTTTAAAATAGTATTTAACAAGTTATCTTCTGAATTCTATTTCAAACTGTTTAGCGCAGCTAATACACTGTGTCAAATAGTTAATAGCAGCTGCAGGTAACATGCTTGGCTTCTATATAAACTTAATGCCCTGGATTGGAAAGCAAAATAAAAATGTCCTTTTTTTCTGAAGAGAGCTTTATATGGAAACAAGTCTATACTCATAAGTATGTACCTTAAAAAATGCAGAATTGATTTAATTTTCTTCATATGTCAGTCTGTGAGCTCCAGATCTAGTCCCTGCCCACTGTTCATGGCTCTTGCTTGGCAGTAGCAGAACGAAGCTACTTAGAGCTTCAACTTGGAAGTAGTGTTTTACACGAGCAGTCCTTCAACCTGTGGGGTCCTAATAATACCTGAGACCCTGAACACGATATAGCCCAATATTAATAGCAATTAATACCTTTAAAAAAATAATTTCCTCCTGCCAGACTCAACAGAGAACAAAGAGCCAGTTGATTATTAAAGTAAAAATAGTTCTTTTCAGGAGAACAGTAAGACAATGAGAAGACTGTTAAACTCACCACAGTTTGAAATTATAAAAGGATAAAAATTTGAACTAATTTCCAAAGCATCAGCTTTTGACTCACAATGCATATGCTTGAAAAGGGATTTATTATATTGCAGTTAATTTTCTAAGTGCTATATTTGCTCATAAGGCAATCTGATAAAATTTATGGTAAGAGGGCAGTGCTAGGTTAACTGAAAGGAAGACATTAGATATTAAGACCCTGTATAAAACAACCCGTGAGATCATAGGAAGTGGGGAAAATAATCAAATTAAATGATTTGTACCTAAAAATAATTTCTGATTGGAATTACTATTGATAATTGTCATCCACATTCCAAGATAATTTTGAGGGGAATAACTGAGAGATTCATTGAGAGGTACAGAAATGTAATGTTTTCTTTTAAACAGTTTTCTTGTCAGATATTCTTGTTTCTACACGACTTCAGAGTTGTGCTGGTTTTGGCCAGGGCAGGGTTAACTTTCTTCAGAGCAGCTGGGAAGGATTTTTGCTGAACACAGGGTTGGTAATACAGAGGTGTTCTGGTGTTGCTGAGCAGGGCTTAGAGCCAAGGCCTTTTCTGCTTCTCGTACTGCCAGGCTGGTGAGGAGACTGGGGGTGCATGGAAAGCTGGGAGGTGACACAGCTGGGACAGGTGACCCCAGGTGACTACGGGGACATTCCAGACCACGTGACATTATGTTCAGTATATAAAGTGAGGGGAAGAAGGAGGAAAGGGGGGACATTTGGATTGATGGTGCTTGTCTTACCAAGTAATCATTACATGTCATGGCTCCCTGCTGTCCCAGAGATGGCTCAACATCTACCTGCCCATGGGAAGCACTGAATTAATTGTTAGTTTTTCTTTGCTTATGTGTGAACAGTTTTTGCACTCCCGATTAAATTGTCTGCATCTGAACTCACAAGTTTTCCAACTTTCACCCTTCTGATTCTCTCCCCAGTCCTGCTGGTGGGGGAGTGAGGATGCAGCCCTGTGGGGCCTGATTTCCAGCTGGGGCAAAACCACGACAAAAGTAATAAAGGAATCATTGTCAGAAACAGACAGCAATATTGGATGTATTAGAAAACCTTGTTCAAGAGGATTGAAGTTCAGTAAGTTAATTGAAATCAATACAGATTCAGTTTTCTAGCAGAAATGAGCCCTACATGGACAATTATGAAATTAAGTAAAATTAATCCCTTGTCTACGGGAACTACTGTTAATTGGGATCAAAGTTTGACCTATTGTCCAACAAGCAACTTTTCTATAAAATCTGTACTAAAATGCATTAATAAATCAGCAATACAGTTTAAAAAAACAGGAGTATTAATGGAATAAATATTATTAGTTAGCAAATGGACAAACTCATCTCATTTGAAGTTTGACTATATCACCTACAAGTGGAACTTGATACATATCCCATAAATACAGAAACATAATGGGATTTTTTTGCTTCTGTAATATATACAAAGCATCACATCATAGTAACTGCATTAATGCTGGTATTATGACTTGATAATCTTGCACTTTTAATGAGATTTTGTGTTTATTAATGCTGCCTGTAGAAATTTTTCAGGGAAAAGAGTATCTCACAAGTCAATATGACAGAGCAGATTTTGTCAAGGACTGTCCATTTAAAACATAGCACCAGATTTTTATTAGTCTTCAATAGAGAGCTCAGAAAAGAAATCCAAACTGCTACACCATTTCTGCATTAAAATAAACCTTCTACAGATGATATAAAATACATATCATACCGGTAGAAAAACTTGGTTCAGAGACTTGACAAAGGCTTTCCTGCATGAGTACTATTATGTTTGAATGGTAATCGTACACAGCTAGTGTTTTCTTAATGTCCTGGGGAGCCTGATCATTGTAAATTACCTGTGACATCTCATTAATCCTCTTTTTCCTCACAAACGCATAATTAATGGTAACATTGACAATAATACACAAATTAGCTAAGTGACGCTTTATGGTGTTGGTTTTGATTAACGTCAGGAACCCAAAAATGACATTAATGTAATGCAGATCCCAAAAGGCAACCTGCACTTTGACCTCAGACATACATTTTGTTTGCACCATCACAAAGATTAATCCTTCCCTGGATGAAGACAAGACAAAACTCTGGCCACTGGCATTGCGTGCTGGGCTGTCGCTGAAAAACAAACTGCCTCAATTGCATTTGTTTAAGAAGGAAATCTTAATGCATAGAAAACAACGGCTTAGTGTCATTTCCTATTGTCTTGTTAGGACAAAGATAAATGAGCTACTGTCATGATTTAGATCAACTGCCTCTCTGCTAACTTCTATTATTTGCTTATTTATGGACTAGTGTTTAATTAAAAGCATACCTAGATACAGAACTGCACAATAAACTAAAAATGCTTTTTCACTTAACACGTGCTTATTTAGGGGATCAACTTGTGTTTAAACTCTTCACGTGGTGTGGTAGACACAATTCTGATGTTATAGGTACAAACAGGTAGTGGAAGACTACTAAAATGAAGCAATATCTTTATCCTAACTTGAACTAACAGGATCAAAGGTACCATTTATCCCAAGTGAAAAAAAAAAAAAAAAAAGACCAAGTCTTTTAAAAATATAAAAATATATATTTATTGTTTCAGAAGTTGTATTTATACATATACATATAACTGAAGGTATGTGGCTCAAAACAGTTAGAAGACCCATTTCCCAATTTAAAAACACTGTTTGCAACTACCTCACCACCTCAGAAACTAAGGTTAATTATGATTATTTATGCAGATACTCCTTTCAATTATTTCATAAATTTTACCTTACAGAATGTAAAAACTACAAAAAAGGTTGCTACTATTTTGATAGGCGTAGCAGTTTAGATTTCCTCTAAAAGAGGGTATTCTCTCATCAGTTTTCTCTCATTATACATTTTGCTGAAAAACTATCTGTAAAAAGCAATGACTGATTTAGCGAGAGTTAACATTTTTACATGCATCACATTTTGTAAGTAAAAAAAACATAACCAGACTGCCCTGAAAACCATGGAACACTTTATATTTCTCATTGCAATAAAATACAGGTTTGTCTTCAATTAATGTGACAATTTTTTTTAATATCTCCAGTTTGTCCTGGGTCATTAATATGGGCAGATGAATAGGTGTAGGTTTGTCTTGGACATTCCAGGAAGGAGGAAGTAAAAAATTACACAATAATCTAAATCGCAAAAAAACCTTTAATATCTCAAATTTAAACAGAAAATTATAGTTCAAAAGAGAATAATTAAAGATGTACTGGGTAGAAAAAACTGTTCAAACTTTAATGTTTTGATTATAATAATAAATATATAATATAATTAACATATAGATTTTCAGCCTTTTAGCTTTCAAATGCCTTATCAGCTGATCTTAACTGTTGTACTTAAAACTGCAAAGAATATTTTAAATAACTTGTGTAGCTTGTCAACATTATTTTTGAACTTCATTTCTCATTAGTATGAATTTTAAAGTTTTGGGTTTTGGCTGGTTTTTTTTTTTGCAAAGCATACTAAACTTTCTCCAACTCACAAATACATGTTAAAGCACTGTGGAATTTAAGGGGCAAAAGGGAATCCCATAGAGGCCATATATTTACTCTAACTAACCAAGACATAAATCCAGATTACTGCAATAAATTTTTTCTATTATTTGAACAGAGTAAGTACAGTATCACATTTGAAAGACATTTGAGTTTAATTCATATCTTAAAATTGACAAAGATAGACAATCTCAGCTACACCAACTGAAATGTACTGATGAATATGGGATATACAAGCTAGACCCAGGAGCAGAGACAAATCTGCTCTTTATATCATCATTGTGGCATAAGGTCATTCAAAATGTAATTGTACTTCTTTGTAAAACATAAAAAATTGTCTGGTTGGAGCTGCAAATTTTAAATGGCTTTGTCTGTGCAGTAATTCTTTATCAGCTAGTATGAAGCTAGTAATTCTTTGTTTCATACGCAATTTGCTGGCAGACTACAGGAACCATTTACCACTTTTACTTTGCTGACTTAATATTCAGGCAGATACAACAAAAACCTCCTAAAGATACATCTGGAAAGAAACCAGCCCACTTTTAACCCTTCCAAGTTATTTCAATTTCCTCTTCACCATAGATATGATTAATATTAACCTATTAACCTGTACCATTTTATTTTTTCAATTCCATGCCAGCCTTGCAGAAAGCAATCTGTCAAGAGATACATTTAAATAAATTATTTGTTTCAACATTTAAGTGCTGCATATTGACTTTTAGTATTTAAAAATGGTTACAGCAAATTTTTTAAAAGCCTATAGAATTTTGTGCATATGTGTGCATGGGAAATGAAGTCAGTGTGTAAGGAAACATAATCCTCTCACAATTCACCTTACACTAGTACTTCAGCAGTTTCAAAAAATCTTATTTCAAAAATATAATCTTATGAGAGTTATCTATTTAAAATTCTTGTTTGTTGACTATACCTTGATATTCAAGATCTACTTGAATTCTATGGTTGAGTAATATCTACGGTTAAGGCATTTCCTTATTCTACAGTTTTACAGTAACCTGATGAATAGGACAGGTCCAGAAGGCAGCGTCAGTTTAGGTTTCCTTTATAGTTTAGGATCATCAAAATATTTCCATAAATATGAAAGAACACTTAGAACAGTTAAATATGGATTCAGTTTTATCTCCTCAACATTCTGCAATTCATACAAATGTGATTCACTAAAAATATATGCAAAAGCTATGTTGTTTTAAACATGCATACAGAGACACTTTGCCCCAGTTGGATTTAATATATATGTCTATAACTACATTTCATCATAGAACACAAAAGTGTATTTTCAGAAAAGATACTCAGAATTTTATAAGCCCTTTTATATATACACCTAATTCACAGGAAAATGATTTTCAGAAAACACAAGATTCTAAATTTCAAGAACTTAATACTTATTTCACCACCATAAATGTTTCTTGCAGTGACAGAAGAAAATTTTAGACATGTCAACATTTACCTGTTGCTCTCTGAAATACTGCACAGTGACAACATGCCTAATTACTTAACCTAGCTGTTAATTGAGAAATTATTTCTATAAACATTCTTTAAACTTTCATCTGCAGGTGTTTCAATTTGTTTTCTAAATACTAATAAAAAAATTAACATAAAATCCAAACAACATGATGCACATATACATGGATTTGGGCTGTTTTCCCCCATTTTTTGGGAGAGAGGTAACAACCCTATTGAGACTGTACTTTATGAAGGACTTTAATGAGATTTCTGACTATATATTTTTACCAAGAATGTCAAATAAGCTTCAAAAGCAAAAGTAAACCATAATGCAAGTGACACATACTAAAAATAACCCTATAAATCTGTTCATTCTGTTTAGATAGTCTCCTAAGTAGTAAAATGCGAGACTGTTTAGCTTTATTAGATGTTATGGAGAAAACTAATTTTGGGGAAATAGGCCACTGATAGTCTTATACTGTTCTAGTGCAATACAGTGAAGACAGCTATTCTTAATCTTCTGTAGTATCTCAGTAATAATTCGGCAAAACCTTTTTCAGTGGACTTTTAGAGCCATAAACATACAAACTGCAAATAAAATGGATATAGATAATTTTATGTTTTAAACTAAGGTTGTGAACAAGCTGTGTTTTGCTAAAACAAAGCTACACATCTCGAAGAAAAATTTACAATCCATTTTAGCCTGTCAAAGCAGTTTCAGTGTTTCCTACAAACAGCGGCTATATCTTAATATAAATCTGCTTACTGAAGGATTTTTGTAAAAAATGAACACAAAAATTTGTGAAAACAGAGGCTGTAAAAGTTTTACACTTCAATTTAAGATATTACCGTTTGAAAAAAAAAATCAAAGAGTGAATTTGGAAAGCTGTACCACGTCATATGAAAAAGTACAAATAAAGGGGAACATATTTTAAGTCTTCTTGTATAATCTGAGAGCTTTAAAACCTTTTTTCTACATTTGAAAAATGATACTAAGCAGAATGTTAACATTAGTTGCATTTTTGTTTGTGCCCAAAGCGACAGCACTCCAGGGCTTTGTTTTGGGATATCTTAATTAAACCTAAGGATGGATAAACAGATCTACACCGAATTGTACTATGACTAGTGAAGACAGACAAGGCTCAAAAACTAGCACCATTCCTTCTAGTCTTTTGAAGAATATAAATTGTAAAAATTGTCATAGCACATTCCTTCTCATTTTTAAACCAAGGCATATAGCATACAATGAACCATTTTAAGAAAATACGATGGCTGAAGGGTTTCTGCCTTTGCTCCAGTTCAAGATAAAAGTGTAAAACAGCAGTTTTAGTGCGGCAGTTATTACAACCATAATACTCTAGTAGACAGTGCCAAGAAGTCATTAATGCAATATATATCTCTTTGATTCCTAAAATGCCGAGTTAATGGGCCAAATTTCACAATACCTTGTACTTGCAGTGCTGTCATTTTTTATAGCTATCAACTAAAAATAGTATGGCAGATATTAAACAGGCATTTATTGTACTGACCTCGATTTTGTTAATCTTAGAGAAAGCTAAAAAAACCAAAACCCAACAGCTTAAAGAGGTTCTCATTCTTTTAATTTTGAATGTATGTTTCTATGTATGTATTTGCATCTACAATTTTTCAAAGTATCAAAGTAGGTTTTTGTAACTTCATTCAAAATGTAATTGGTTATACTAAATGAATCATCAATTAACTTGTTCAGATTTTCCAAATCTGGGGAAGATCTTAATTCCTAAGTGAAATATGACTTATCTGTAAAAAATTACATATAACTGTCTGTATCATCCATTTTTTTTTCTACATATATATATATACATATATAAATTCAGATAAAGAAATATTCTTATATTTAGTGTTAAATGAAACCTATTAACAGCATGGGAGAACTAAACACTGAGGCTCATAACAGCAGGGACCGTAGTAGTTTGCATCCAAAATAAATTAAAAAGGTTGCATCCAAAATAAATTTAAAAAAAAAACCAAACCAAGCATACTCAAATCAAAAACTAGGTTAAATTGGGAAAATGTAAGTGATTCTTACTGTGAAGGAAAATGTACACAAATACACCCCAAAAAAAAGAACAGGCAACTATGCATTTAAGAACAAGAAACCTATCAAATGTGTATATCTATACAGAACATATGGAAAACTTAAGAAGTCCATTTTCAATAGCTATCAGCTGAGATAGTAACTAATGTGGTACTTCTCTGTAATATATTAATATTTTAGTATATTAAATTTGCTAACAATCTAATGGAAATGCAGTGTGAATTTAAAGGGAAGAAAATAAAAAGAAAAGCTAGAATGCATGATCATGCTAAGACTGCTGACAATAATTCTCTAACATCTCACAAATTACATTTTAGCTACTGTAGGGTATGTATAGGCTCGTCACAACTAATAACATTTTTCTTTCATCAGGTTTGTGTTAACATTCTGCAAATCTGAAATGTTTACTGTAACAAAGTAATGCATTATATAGATAGCATATGGTTGCTGGCTTTGTTTATATAATTTTTAAATATCTGAAAGGACCGGTTGGGCTAAAGAGCAATGTTATTGCTTCCACAGTCAGTTGATGGGTTGTTTAATAGTATTTTAAATGTTTGTTAATGATAGTCTCAAGGAAACAGAAAAGCACAGAAGTAACGCAGAATAGCAATATCACAATAGTTACAAAGATTAAAATGCCACTAGGGGACAGTAGAAAGTCACAAAATGAGGTTCTGCCGAAGAAACCAGAACAAAAGGCCTTTCTTTGTCAAAAAGAAATCACAAATATGCATTTCTAAATAAAAATCATTTCACATGTAAGGGTTTTAAAATTCTGCATTAAATAGCAATGCAGAAACTGGGAGACACTTGCATGAGTCTATTTTTAGGTCTTTTATATTTATATCCATGTATTTTAAAATATGCAGCACTTTCCCTTTAACAAGAATAAATTCATGTGTGAAAGAATTTATTTGCAGCACTTTTACAGTACTGTGATGTCCTTAAACTCCAAAAGGTATTCACCATTTCACATTAATAAAAACATACAAACCGGCCTTTGTAATACTGGCAGTTTACCTGGCAAAAAAATTATTCGATAAGGTATGATATTTTGAGATTTATGAAGCAGTAGAAATAAATGCCTAGAATTTGAGGACTTTAGGAAATGGTTAGGAAAAATCTGCTCTCTTATGGCCTATGTATGGACACACACCCTTGCACTCAAGAGCAAAGCAGTGCTCTTCAAAAGCTCATAATAGATTCCAGTCTTCATATGTTGAATCCCAGCAAAGTAAAGCAAAATACAGCATTATCTTTCCAGGAGAAAAAGGTATCAAGATAGAAATTATACATTATTTTTCTTCATTTAGATCAGCCATAATCTCACAGATTAGAAAGTTTGGTTGAGATAATTGTAGTTACGGAACTTTCACAGCTTGTATAAAAACATTTAAAGGTAATAATATCAGAGAAATCTGCTGGGCTTATGGGTCCTTCAGCTCCCATAAGTATAGGAAGTAAATGTCTATTTCAGAAGTACTTAAAAATCTTTCATTTCCAAAGTAATGCATTTCAACCTAGAAATTATCTAGTTATTGGGAGCATTTAATCCTCAGCCATACATTTCACATTACATAGGAGATTATACACTAACTATCAAAAATATTCTGAATTATTTTTTGTTTTAGATTTGTTTTGATTGCAAAAACACACAAAGAGGTTGCAATTGCTGAAAGATTTCCCCATTCCAGAGTGCTAAACCACAGATTTAAAAGAGCAATGCAATTGTCTCCTCACAGCCTTATAACTGTAGTCATCTGATAGCAGCATCAAGAGCTTGAGCACATAGCAAACCTTAGACAATAATATAATTAAGCATTTGTTTGAAAATAGTAAATCTAAGAAGTGTTGTTCCATAATAAGGGATGAGCTAGTTTTCAAATGGAAAACTTAACTAACATATCTTTATGTGTGAGCAAGAGGGATGAGGAAGTCTGATGAAGCAATGTATGTGGAAAAAATACATAGAACAGGTAGACAAACACCCTGTGCTTAAAAAGACAACTTTTGTACTGTAACACTGAAGGGAGTGTGTGTGTGAGAGAGAGAGAGAGAGAGAGAGAAAGAGGGAGAGAGAAAGAGAGGGAGAGTGAGCTTGATGTGGGGGTTGCAGAAATGGAGATGAAAGGGACAGAGATGTTGGGTAGGATAGAAAGGAGGGGAGAAGACAGGGAATGCAAAAGGGAGAGAGGAAGTGAGGAGAGAAAGAAAAGAGAATCATCTAAACAAAATGTTTAAGAATTTGTATCAGACACCACAAACACAGAGAAGACAAAAACTTTAATACACACTAAAATTCATAGGTCAATAGCATAGACAAGGGACAGTCCAGAACTACAAGCCCATTTCTCAGGCAGCACTGTCAAAAAAAAAAAAAAAAATTAATTGGTGTAGCACTTCAATACCTGGTTTAATGAAGCAACCCTCAAGGTAAATACACATACTACATGAATGACAAACACAATACTGCCCTAATTGTGGTATTTTTGTAACAATTCTTGTGAGATGGGATGTTTTGCTTTTGAAAAAATGTTTCAAAGTACCTGGGTGACAGATGATTTAAAATTAGGTAGGGATGAATTCACTTGTATGAATGCAATAGGAGTCATTATTATGTCCTTGGAAACTCAGCTAAGATGTCTACTCTCAGGAAAAAACTTACCTAGTGGACAAAAGGACTTCAAGAAAATGACCCAGGCAAAACACTTCAGCTAACAGTGTACTTCTTCAAGCACTTCCTCAAACTCACTGAACTGTTGTATAAGACAACAAAAATACTCTTTAGTGATTTGCTGAACAGCACAGACTATGATGCATTCTCAAACTGTAATTCACTACATTTTTTACTAAATTAAAACCGAAATCCTAAAAGGAAAAATGTGCTCAGAAGTCACTGATGGCACTTAAATTAGTCACTAAGTATGTAAGCCACAAAAAATAGAATAAGTCTGAAACTACAAGTCACTCAAAAGCAAATGACTCTGAAGTTTTTATAGTTTTGTGCTAAAGGTCTCAAAATTTTAGGGACACTACAGAAGTGATACCTTATCAGTACAAATGTTCAAAATACCAGCAATCCTGTAAAAGAAATTCATGTGCAGGGAAAGAGTGAAATAATTAATTCTGGGTTAGTAAATATTTTTATACTCATTAAAAAAAATAGATTCAGGGATGTTTCAGAAGGCTGATGCCTGGATCCTTCTCTAATACTATCTTTGTGCCTCACTGCATTTTCAGCATTTTTTTCACTATACTGGACTTCACATCTTTAAGCAGTGAATGATTTGTACTCACTTTTCCCTTAGCTTCTCACAGAAGCTTTTAAAGATGCTTTACTATTTCTTCCAATTGCCTCTCAAGCAAGACCATTCTGCTGCAATACTTCCTTCCTGCTATTCTCAAAACTCATCCTCCCAGTGCTGTGTCCCTTCGCTACCTTTCTACTTCAAGATTCACAGTGAATTGCTGTTTTAACTTTCAATGGCTCGAGTCTCTCTGACGTAAATTCTTTCCTTGGTCTTCATCTCTTTAGTTCTTTCATAATCTCAGAAAGTCACATAATAAGGTAACAACTTGTGATTTGGTAATACCCTATAGGTCAAAGTTAGGTTTTCCTACATCAGGACACACATTTGTAACAATTAAGCATCTTAAGCTTTGATATGTTTAGTTGTTATTCTCTCAGAAGGAATATTTCTTTACACATTCATTTAACTGTAGGCTGTAGTTGCTTTTAGCTGAGCTCTGAAATTTCAATATAGTTTGTAAAAAATAATGGTCTATTCCTGTAAGAGGCACATTAAATGAGATGCCATTGCCTGTCTTTGTATACAACAAAAAAATTATTTGTACATAATTAAAAAATGACATTGTTTGCAAAAATACTTTGAAAATTGTGGCAATATCATATTTTATGTAGAAATTAATATTCAATGTCCTGTAAAAATTAAGGAACCTAGAATAGCTTTTCTTTTAAAAAAATATTTGTTAGTATTTTATTTCAGGCAAATCTATTTTTGAGATAATAACTTGTTTCTCTATACTAAATACAGAAAGCAATCTGGAAAAAAATAGTGCAAACATGCTAAAACTTAAATCTACTGATCTCCCATTTAATTCTTGGTACACGGAAAACAGTGGATAGTTCTGATACAGCACCTGATTGATATTTCCAGGGTGTGAAAACCTCCACCGTGAGATTAGGCTGATATTGCATATTCAAACACATACAATGATATATTTGTCATTGCTATTGACCTTTATCTCTCCAGTTTCCTGACAACCTTCTACAGTTATTGACATTACAAATACCAGCGACAACGTGCAGGGCAAAGTATAACCTTTCATTTACCTTCATGTCCCTCAAATGACTCACGTAGCTAGTTTCAACAAAAGCTGCAAACAATGATACTGTTGATTTTTTTTTCTTAACTTGCTAAAATGTTTTCCATTTTCCTCTTGTTCTCTGAAAATCATGCCAATAACTCACTACAAAGGAAACGATTTCAAATGAATACAGGTAATTAGAAGTGTCAAGAAATCAGCAGAGTAGGGTGTCTGCCATCATTTCTGTGGAAAGAGTGCCAGTTTCCCTTTCAAAAAGGTCTTTGTCATTTTTTAATAGAAGGTAATTAATGTAGACTACAGTAAAGTGTACAGGATCCCAGTCACTTGTCTTTCCTTAGAAATGGGACCATAAAGATGTTTTGATTTCTAGAAACAATCTTCTGAGGTTATTTAAAAATTACTTTTAATTACAAGCATAGTCTTTTCGGTACTTTCACTATTTTAATGGCAAGAAGAGGCAGAATTTGGAAAGGGCAAATTTATAAAGATGAAAAGAAAAGAAGTCTTCCTTCAAAAATTCCAGAGGTAAGTATTTTGTTTAGAAAGTGACAGGATGATTTCACGTAACACATAGTATCCACTGAGACGAACACTAAAACCAGACCCGAACATGGAAATCTATGACTTGTAGCTCAACATTCAACCATCCAAGTATGGAAAGGAGAAACATCAATGTTTTTGTAATGAAAATTACAGATATTCAGCTTGCTGCATGTTATATACTAGTGGTAACAAAAAACAATTATTTTGTCATTTTGATAACCATACCTCTGACAGACCAATGCAAATCATCTTAAAGCTGTACAAAATTTAGGATTTCAAACAAAATTGTGCACTTTATGGAAAACTATTTATTCTGAAATCTGAAAAAAAATCAGAGAACTCATGGAATATATTGAGTTGGAAGGGACCCACAAGGATCATAAAGTCCAACTCCTAGCCCTGAAGAAGACACCTAAAGAGCCACATCATATGCCTAAAAGCATTGTCCAAATGCTTCTTGAACTCTGACAGGTTGGTGCTGTGACCACTTCCCTGGGGAGCCTGCTCCAGTACCTGACAACTCCTGGGTGAAGAATCTTTTCCTAATATCCAGTCTAAACTTCCCTTAACACAACTTCATGCTGTTTTCTCGGTCCTGTCACTGGGCACCATAGAGAAGAGATCAGGGTTTCCCCCTCCTCTTCCCCTCATGAGGAAATTTTAATGGCAATGAGGTCTCCCCTCGGTCTGCTCTCCTCCGGGCTGAACAAAGTGACCTCAGCTGCTCCTTGTATGGCTTCCTCTCAAGGCCCTTCAGCATCTTCTTAGCCTTCCTTTGGATGCTTTCTAACAGCTTGATATCCTTCTTATACTGTGGCATCCAAAACTACATCTAGAGGGCCTCATATTTATATTTTTATTGATACAATGAGGTATATCAATACAGGAATTTTATTTCAGACAAAAGACCATGTGCGTGGAATATGATTAAGCATTTTGAAATACAGACTGTTGTGGTGTGCAATGTCATTTCCTGTTTCACCTACCCCAACCCCCCAGGTGTGCCAACTTCCCCTTCTCCCCTCCCCCTCGTCCCCTTGTCAAGTTCTGTCTGTCAAGCTCCACATTCCAACAAGGGCATCGTGTGGTTGGTCAAATTCAAAGGATGCCCCCTCTGGCCTGAGGTCATTGGTGAAGTCAAGTGTCTTTATCCCTTGAGCCTTCCCCTCCCCCCACCTGCTTGGTGGCTCACCTGTCCCTTCACTCCCCTGCCCCGAGCTTAAAAGCAGACTCAGACCCTGTGGTCGGCATTCTGTTAGGAGCTGTTGCCATTATTAGGAGCTGTGTGACCTTGGAATTAAACTCTGGATTACAACTCTCCTCGGAATCCACTCTCTTTTTCTCTTCACCTTTGCCTAAGGACTCTACCAGAGGTAAAAAACTGAGTTCCCACAAGCCTGGGCATATCTAGTGCCTAACTGCCTAATTTCCAGCCAGCCTGAAGTAGCTCTGTGGTGCAGAACTGCAGCTGCTGCTCCTGGCCAAGAAGCAGGGGCCAGGTGAGCTTGGGCACATCCCATCCATACCTATTGGAATTATATTCCATTAACAGACATCAAAACTTTTTTGATAATGAAAAAAGGTCTTAAAAATCTGGGAGACTAGTAAAGCACAGTGTATGTATGAAGGAATATCACAAATTTTAACTTTGCATTTCCATCTGTATGTTCAGTAATAGAAAAAATTTATAATAACATTTACTAACACTATTTATTTGTGTTACAATGAGGTCATCCATTTGGATTTTAAGGCAAAGAGACATCTAAAAGGAAGACGCTGACAACCTTCTGATTTATGTAAATCAAGCCTAACACATTTCATAGTCTGCATGTCACTGCCAACAGGAATTAAAAAGTATTAACAAACATAAACAGCTCTCTGCTTTGTGGTTCAGAAAATAGTTGATAGAACTTGGGGCAGAAATTTCCAATCTCCAGTTCACATCTTTTCTTCAAGCAATATTTCCTACCACACAGGTAGTTTCACAACTTTAGGTGCTCTCTCATTGGGAATTGCTTATGCTGTAAGCTAAAATCAGTGGAGATTTTAACAAATGTTCACAAATTCCAATGGGCATGATACTATTTTCCACAGCAATAAAATTCAGAAGAGTTGCTACAAGAAATCATAAAGGTTCGTTGCCCACTCTACAGCTCTGAAGAATGAGAGCTAGAAAATCACTGTTCTTCACCAGGTTAAATCTGTGTTTCTCACTCCCTTGAGCAAGACTGGCAAAGGTTGGAAAAAGCCGACCCATAAATGTATTTTAATGTTAAGAGGGAGTTCAACCTTTCTTTGATCTTGGGACTAATCTGGCAAAGCCACAAGACTACTGTTTCAGATCAATCCCTTGCAGAGAACTGTACTTGAGTATTACATTTGCTATATAAAAGTATACTATTAAAAAGGTTGATAGAAGTTGAGGCAAAACAGTTGAACCCTGTATATAAGAAAACAGTTATGTCCTGAGAAAACATGCAATTACATAGAATAGCCAGACAATACTTCTGACAATTTAAAATTTTTGTTCTCCTATTTTTTTCTCAAAATAGATTAAAAATTTGAAGTTAGCCTATTGCTGGACTAAATAATATGGCAGGACTCAATAACATGGCAAAATTATCTTAGAAAATATAGTAAAAAAAACCTATCCATATATCACATAAATCTATGGATACCACATAATTTCTTAAAAGCATCAAAGTGAGCAGACAGCCTAGCAAATTCTCTGTTTCAGTCATAGCTTTGCAATGAGCCAGTGGCATAAAGCAATCCTAAACAGCATAGCCATCACAGGCATTAATGAAAATCAATCAGAATTGGTCTGGTGCATGAATTTAGAACACTCCTTTAACACCTATAAAAACAGGTGCAAGCTTGGGTTGCTGTTTTGCAATATCCTAAATGTGTGATCTAAAACTAAGCAGTTCTTTATCCTGAGCAATTGTTGTAAGATCTCTGTGCTTGCTATCCCACTGTGTGTAAGACAGCAGCTCTCTGAATGTAATGCATTAATAATAGCATTAAAACACTTCAAAATTTGACATAGCTGGACATGAGAGTTGGAAGCTTCTATTTCAGGGAATGGGAATCATCACTGGCTATATAGCAGGTATCAATGGTAGCTAGACAAATTCAGGGTTGTTTTCCTGACACATCAGGTAAATATCTAACTATGGAACTCTATAATCTATCTGCTGGACTAATTAGAAGTCAAATAGCTCAGAGGAGCAAGAAAATCTA
Organism: Emberiza elegans; assembly: GCA_024865655.1. Taxonomy (NCBI): domain Eukaryota; kingdom Metazoa; phylum Chordata; class Aves; order Passeriformes; family Fringillidae; genus Emberiza; species Emberiza elegans. The sequence goes on along the minus strand of JALJVW010000139.1, from coordinate 24,221,649 downwards.
CTCCCATTCATGGCACTAGCTACGAAGTTGAGCTTCTCACATTTGGGAAATGGCTGACACTGATTAAATACTCATATTTAAATGGACAGCAGCAAAACACAAAACCCTGGTCAACAGGCATTTGAATATTTAAAGGCCTCTGTTATTTTGGTAGAAAATTCTGCCCTGAGATTAGAAAAAACCCCAATCCATCATAAATTCCATTACAGTGGATATGTTTGAGAAAAAGTTTCTGCTGAATTCCATTTTTCTTCTAGTAGGTAGTTTTGGTTTACAAAAACACATTTAGTCCAAGCAAAAAAATAAGAAAAGAACACAACAAAAACCATGACAGTAAAAACTAGCTCCATTCCTATTATTCTACTTATCTCTGTGTTTAATGAAAACAGTAACTAGAGCTGGGCTGAAATTTATACACACACAATAGGCTCTGCACCCATTGACATTCTCTCATATCCTTGTCCATTCTTTACTTAAAGCAGAGAATATGAAAATACTTCTATTTGAATTGGGAACTTTCACATAAGAAAACAATTTTATTTTGAAAGCAAGTATGTAATACAAGTCAAATATTTTTTAATTATGGCAAAGTGTATAAATTTAAGCTATTTTTAACTTGATAAGCTAAATATTTCAAAGAAAACATAAATATTAAATGGAATATGTACAACAAAGTTATGTAATCAATTATGTGGAATAGTATACTAGGATTTATACTTCCAGTAGGTTCTTTTTCACCCTTAATAGATTTCTTTAATTACTAGAAAAAATATCAGTGGTTGTCTTTTAGCCATCTACTAGCATAGAGAAATAAACTGGACAGAGCTGGAATTGTGTGTTAAGCATACAACTTTTGTTTTTAATTATATTATGCACTTGATGAACAGAAAGGGAAAGGACTGTATTTTATGATAAAAAATAAACACAGTGAAAATTTAGTGATGATTTCTCTGCAAAGTTAAAGAGACTCATTCATGTGCAAAAATCAGTGAGTTCTGTAACAATAACTTTTCTTCTTTCACAAAGGGCTTTTTCATGAAATCTATATCAATATTTTATAACTCAAGCATATTAAAACAACATGAATATTTAGAACCTGCACAACACAAAAAGAGTAGCTGGTCACAAGGATGTGAGCATCCTTCTTCACGCTGTTAAGTACTCATGCATCTTAGTGGGTCAGTTAGTTATTGAAGGATGACAAATAAATTAAACAGGAAGTTGTTTTATATTTGCAATGGATGTTCCCTCAAAACTTGTCCTAATTTTCTTGCTACAGAAGTACAGATTTCACTGTAGCAGAGTTCAGCATACTAGTAAATAGTTTTCTCTTGTAAGTGTCCAAATGCATGTAGATGTCTCAATACTATGTTGGTGGAACAAAAATTGCAATATTAACAGCAATAAAGCTTAGTAGAGGTTATCCTATTTGCCCTTTGTGCAAGGTGCAGGGGCATTTTGAATATCAATATAGTTGAAAAACACCCTTCAACCTACTGCATGTCCATTTTTATCAAGCCAGTTCTTTTGAAGACAAGAGAAGGAAATAATCCTTGAAGAAGGAAATAATCCAACGAGTTCTATATATTCACCTGATTTAAGCCCATGTGGAATGATTCAAACATGTTTACTTATTCAGTGAGGACAACTCTTTTTGAAATTTACAATAAATTATGTGTGTACTCTCTCCTTTAACAACAAGAAACAACATGCAATATAAAGATAATTATAGTATGTAACAATGATTAACAGCTAATAAAATAATAAAATCTAAATGTAAGTTTAAACATTAATAAAGAACATCTAAAACATAAGTTAATTTCTTAAAACTAATTTTGAAAAGGAGTTAATGAAACTGTGTTAGCAATTTCAGTTGCTGAGGTACCAAACTAATTCAATACGAATACAAAACCATGTCAAAAGCATCTTCCCAGTCACATCAGCAGCAAAACTGGTCCCTGCTACAATATTCTAAACGATATCAATCACTACCTTGTTAATTCCAGAAAATGCAGGCTCAAATTATTGCCACTTAGTATCACCAAGAAATTTTTCATTTTCATTGATATTGTAATTATTTCAAATTTAATAACTAATTTTGCAACTACTCCCTGCTATAGCTTTCGCATTTCCTCAATCAACTGATGTGTAAATTCCTGGAAGGAGATATAAAATCTTTAACTAGGTAAGACTAGAGATATGAAAACTGAATTTAGAATTAGCAGCAGAACAAGATTTAGAACAGTACCGGAGTATCTGAATCAGTGTGGCATCTAGGAAGATCTTACCAGTGGTCTTTGCCTCTTCATGAGTAATAAGGAATTCTCTCTCCCATTTACCTCAAACTGTGAAAGAATTAATCACATGATTAAGGAAGATCTGAATTGCCTTGTACATGTACATTCTCAGGATCTTTAAGCAGGAAATTGGGAAGTTTTACTTCTTTCAGGTTTGCATTTTTGCTTTTATGAACTGAAGTCTAAAAAATATTTTGGGGGTTAAAAACAGAATTCAAGCCCATCCACTTTCACATACCATTTTAACATAGCTAGAAACACTCAAAACTAAACCAAACTTCTCAGTAGCATTCCAGTTTGATTATATTTTACTCAGGATCTAAGCTCAAAGCTCTAAGCTCCTTTTGCTCAGAATAAAAAAGGATCAGACTTCTTTTCAGCTGCATAATTGAGATACAGTGACACAGTCCTAAGCAACAGGATATTCTTAACAATACCTATTTTTTCTTTCTTTTAACGAAAGAAAAAATAGGTATTGTTAAGAAACAGTTAAGTGAACTCATGTTTTAGCTCTATTTTGGCCTTATGCTAAATGCTAAGCTTATGCTAAATGCTAAACTTATCCATGTCCCAATACAGCTTTGTTGGTTGCAAATAGACAGGCCAGATATATGTGTCTCTTCTCCCACATCCTCTTTTGACACTCAAAAAAGAGTATTTAATGGAACAACAGACAATAATTATGAAGAACAACAAAAGGGCCATGAAGAAAGAAGGAAGGACTGTAAGATTTTCATTATGAACAAACACAACAGAGAAAAGTCCTGGGAAATCCCATTATTCTTTGAGAAGTCTACAGCTCATAGCAATCTAGTCTAAGGAATCAGAAGGATGAAGTTCCCCAAACTTCATATAAAAATAAATGTGGTAATAATATGAAGAGTAGAAAAAGGAAACTGCCTCCTACAGAATTCATTACTCCAGGTAAGCAGACCATTGTGCTTTAACATTGTGCAGCAAAGCCCTCAAACAATTTTCTCTACATTCTTTAATATTTGTTAAATAAGAAATTCTGGATCACATAACTTTTTTCCCACTTAAAATCTATGTAACATTGATATTTTTTGCATTAACATAATTGCTATGCAGTGTAGCAAATGTGACTCATTTTAATGCTATATCGATATGTCTAACCTCATAATAAATATTACGGTCCTGATCTTTAAATGTTGAACAGCAATTCTTGGGTCAATGGCATATTAATTGGAGTCAACTACTTTCATTAATTGTTAATTAATTCCCTTTGCTGTTTTTCACATTATACTAGTTATCAAAGAAAAAATATATAACTTTTCTTCTATAAGACTGAAGAATAACAATTAATTGCTGAACCAAAATAGAGATAATCCATATTGTTTTGCATAGATGATAGTAGGAGCCTTCTTAAATATTAGCATTAAGATGCTTTGGGTAAGAAACAATACTAAGAATATTTTGTAGTATAGTGGGACAGCTATAGAGTTGACACAGAAGTAAGCAAGTTGAGTTCAAGCTCTTTCATTTCAGGACTTTGCACATGAGCAGAGCTGTCTCCAGTAGCTAGTTCATGGTGCACATCTACAAAACTTGCATTACTTAAAGATAAAATTGTATTTACAAGTATGCAGGCTAAACTGTTTAGCCCTTGTGGACACTGAAGATCACTTGATAATCTATGTAGCATACAAAAAAACCAAAGCAAACTGTGCTACTGTATAAAAAGAACAACATTGTCTACTCCCTGGCATCCTCTCTAAAGCAGTGTAATTTGATGAGAAGTGTTGTGGAGATTCTAGTTCAGTTGAAGCAAATTCTCCCAGACTTCAGGCCTGGGAAACTTAGAGAGGAAGAATGAAAACAATTATTATCTCTCTTTCTGTTCATGTTGTTTATAAATATGTACCTTCAGAGGTGCAAATCATAGTTCACTGATAGTGTGAAAGGTTTTTACTTTGAGACCAATCACATTTCACCTTAGTGGTCCTGGTTATAAAAAGATGCTACCTCTTAATAAAGTATCTCTTTTTCACCTTCTGAACAATGGAGTCATTTCGTCTGTCCCTGACTCAACAGCGTCAAAGCTGGTTATGTTAGTGGTTATGTTAGTCTAAATTCTACATATTGAAGACTCAGAACTATAAATCTAATTTTACTTCTAAAATGAAGAGGTTACTGAGAAAAACTACTTGAAACACTCTCGACTTCTTAAGGAAACACCACCAATAATATGTTGAAGTTAACTCTTAGGAGGTCAGGAAGAAGCAAAATTCAAGTTAGCCAAGTAACATTAAATATGAAGGGGTATATTTCATAGAATCAGAAGATCACAGAATCACATAGTCAGAAAAGACTAATAAGATTATCACATAACCATTATTCCAGCACTGCCAAGTCCACCACTAAACCATGCCCCTAAATACCATGTCTACATGTCTTAAATACCTTCAGGGACAGTGACTCAACCCAGACAACCTGTTCCTTGACAATCCTTTCAGCAAAAGGGCTATTCCCACTATCCAATTTAAATGTCCCTGGCAAACTTGAAGCTTTTTTCTCTGGTCCTGACACTTGTTATCTGGTAGAAGAGACTAATGCCCACCTCACTGCACTCCCCTTTCAGGCAGTTGTAGAGAGCAATTAAGGCTCCCCCTTCAGCCATCTTTTCTCTGGCAAAAGAGCCCCAGCTCCCTCAGCTGCTCCTTATATGAATTGTGCTACAGACCCTTCCCCAGCTCCACTGACCTTTCTGGACATGCTCCAGCACCTCAGTGTCCTTCTTGTAGTGAGGAGCCCAATTCTGAACACAGGATTTGAGATGTTGCCTCACCAATGCAGAGTACAGGGGGACAGTCACTGCTCTGGTCCTGCTGGCCACACTATTGCTCATACAGACCAGGATGTCATTGGCCTTCTTGGCTACCTGGGCACACGTCTCCAGTAGCTAGTTCATGGTGCACATCTACAAAACTTGCATTACTTAAAAGATAAAATTGTATTTACAAGTATGCAGGCTAAACTGTTTAGCCCTTTGTGGACACTGAAGATCACTTGATAATCTATGTAGCATACAAAAAACCAAAGCAAACTGTGCTACTGTATAAAAAGAACAACATTGTCTACTCCCTGGCATCCTCTCTAAAGCAGTGTAATTTGATGAGAAGTGTTGTGGAGATTCTAGTTCAGTTGAAGCAAATTCTCCCAGGCTTCAGGCCTCTCTCAGGGAAACAGAGAGGAAGAATGAAAACAATTATTATCTCTCTTTATGTTCATGTTGTTTATAGATATGTACCTTCAGAGTGTGCTATTCATAGTTTACTAATAGTGTGAAAGGTTTTTACTTTGAGACCAATCAGATTTCACCTTAGCAATCCTAGTTATAAAAGGATGCTACCTCTTAATAAAGTAGTCTCTCTTTTTCACCTTCTGAACCATGGAGTAATTTCCTCTGTCCCTGACTCAACAGCGTCAAAGCTGGTTATGTTAGTGGTTATGTTAGTCTAAATTCTACATATTGAAGACTCAGAACTATAAATCTAATTTTACTTCTAAAATGAAGAGGTTACTGAGAAAAAACTACTTGAAACACTCTCGACTTCTTAAGGAAACACCACCAATAATATGTTGAAGTTAACTCTTAGGAGGTCAGGAAGAAGCAAAATTCAAGTTAGCCAAGTAACATTAAATATGAAGGGGTATATTTCATAGAATCAGAAGATCACAGAATCACATAGTCAGAAAAGACTAATAAGATTATCACATAACCATTATTCCAGCACTGCCAAGTCCACCACTAAACCATGCCCCTAAATACCATGTCTACATGTCTTAAATACCTTCAGGGACAGTGACTCAACCCAGACAACCTGTTCCTTGACAATCCTTTCAGCAAAAGGGCTATTCCCACTATCCAATTTAAATGTCCCTGGCAAACTTGAAGCTTTTTTCTCTGGTCCTGACACTTGTTATCTGGTAGAAGAGACTAATGCCCACCTCACTGCACTCCCCTTTCAGGCAGTTGTAGAGAGCAATTAAGGCTCCCCCTTCAGCCATCTTTTCTCTGGCAAAAGAGCCCCAGCTCCCTCAGCTGCTCCTTATATGAATTGTGCTACAGACCCTTCCCCAGCTCCACTGACCTTTCTGGACATGCTCCAGCACCTCAGTGTCCTTCTTGTAGTGAGGAGCCCAATTCTGAACACAGGATTTGAGATGTTGCCTCACCAATGCAGAGTACAGGGGGACAGTCACTGCTCTGGTCCTGCTGGCCACACTATTGCTCATACAGACCAGGATGTCATTGGCCTTCTTGGCTACCTGGGCACACACTGGACCGTCTCCACCTGGCTGTTGACCAGCACCCCAGGTTCTTCTCCATCAGGCAGCTTTCCAAGTAAGCAGACCATTGTGCTTTAACATTTGTGCAGCTAAGCCATAAATAATTTTCTCCACATATTTTCATAATTGTCAAATAAGAAATTCTGGACCACTCCTCCACCAGCCTGAAGCACTGCCTGGGGTTGCTGTGATCCAAGTGCATTGGGCCTTGTTGCATCTCACAGGATTGGCCTCACCCCATCAAACCAGCCTGTCCAGATTCCTCCGCAGAGCCTTCCTATCCTTCAGCAGATCAACACTCCTGCCCAACTTGGTGTCACCTGCAAACTCACTGAGGGTGCACTTAATCACCTTCTCCAGATTGTTAATAAAGATATTAAACAGAACTGGCCCCAATACTGAGCCCTCACAAGGGGGGCTGCCTACCAGCTGGATTTGATTCCGTTCAGCACCACTCTGGGCTTGGCCATCCAGCAGTTTCTATTTACTATAGTCTAATGTCCTTAAATACTTTCTTTCCCTTTATTAAAATCCCCATTCTATAGCTTAAGCATTTTACATTTCCCCAATTTGCTTATCAACAAGCATATTGTTTTTAATGCCATCATAACCCTCTATATATTTCCCATCAAAGGTAGAATAACTCACATGTTTAATTCCAATTCAGTTACTTTTGCACTATTTACTCACAGTTGAGGAGAAAAGACCATTTGGGACAAATCAGCTTCAAATTTAGGTGGCCTAACTGAATGCCTAGAAATTTTCATCATCAGTATCTGTTATATTTACATACAAAGTTTGGTGTAACAGCTATGATATTTTCACATTTCCCATATTAAGAGTATGATTACAATTGTTTTGTATGCAATGATAAAAACATAAACACTTAGCATCATCAAGTCATTTAAGAGGACTCAAGGTTGCCCATGAAATTTGTATTTTAAATTCCTTAGTTCTGCTATTTAACAACGCAATTTTTAAAAGGATGGAAAAACTTTGATTAAATATATGATTTTTAAAATATAAGAAATATAGCTCATAGGACTTGCCCAACAGGTAACTACTTGCTAAACAGCCTCTGAACATCCTAGCTCTTCTTCTTCAGACTTGGTTGAGTGCAACCTTCCTATGTTGAAAAATTACAATTAAAAGACCCACTGATACTGCTGAAGCACAAATCCCTTCCTGTTTATCTGTCAGGACTGCAATTTCACAAGGGTTTCTGAAGATCCCCAGTTTAGTTATCAGTCAATTTTACTACACTTCTAAGTTAACACCATGGTTATACACAATAACAAGACAACAGGGTGTGCAGAAGGAACATATTTAACAGAATAATATCTTCCAGAGATATTACATTCATAAGTTCAACACATGATTCTGGCACAGCTTTTCATCAAAATGGGCAGTGGATAATATACCAAAAAAAATGTTTACAGGAACATTTTGGTGTCATGAGATGGGTCGAGATCAATTTTGGACAATAGCACCTTTTCTCACGAATGGGACCAAAATGCATATAAAAAGATTAGCTTCCTATGAGAAGTATTTTGAAAACAATGTTAAGGTTCAGAGACAGAAACACTCAGCTACTAAGACTCAAATTAATTCTGACTCCTTCTAAAACTGCAAGCTAGTGGAATTTTTTTGTTTAGACTTTCAGCAAAACAGCTTGGTTTGACAGACATTTTCAGCCACCTCTAAGTTTTAGAAAAACTCAACTAACCCAAACCAGGGTGTCTAAAAATTGTTGGGAAAATTAACTGCAGTGGTCACTACTGTTTTGTGAAAATGCATTACTCAACCAAAATACAAGTATTTTATGGCTGTTGAGTTATCCTTCTGCTCAGTGAGATTGCAGGCATTCAGTAATTTTTAGAAAATCGTGTGGGCAAAAGGAAAGCAAAATGAAAATGCATATATTATCTACTACTAATATAAGGTTTTTCAGAAAGTAATTTGGAAGTGTCTTACTTTATCCTGTTTGGTTTTTTTTAAGCTAGGAAGAAAGATACATCAGACAGAGTGAAAAAAGAAATCTATTCCACTAGCAACACACTATCCAATCACAGCACATCTGCTTTTCTTCTGTGGTGATAAGGATGCACAGATGTTTTTTAATATCCATAAACCAATATGCTAACTATAAAAACAAAGGAACACATACAATATACTGCCAGTAATTCTATTAATCTAAGATAAAAACCAAGATGAAACCAGAATGAATCGGTTTCTTAAAACAAACTTCTTTCTACTTATAAATCAGAGTACTAAAGAGAAATAAATACATATGTATCCTAGTGATCTAACACCCATCCCAAGCTAGCCCCATCTTGTGTCACTGCCTAAGTCATGCAAATTACACCAGAACTGCCAGTTGACTAAGATTAATGACACTGCGCCAGCTTCTTTGTTTCTCTCTGCGGCCGTTTAGTGTGAAATACTATCCAAAAACATTATCTATCCTCTATTAATCCCACAAATTTGTTCACACCATGCACATTGTTTAGGGCAATTTACAACAGGAACATACTGAGCACAATTGCATTTAATTACTTGGGTTCTAATTACATTCATTAAAGGCTAATAAAATAAATGAAACAGCTTTAAAAGCTTCTGCAAAACACATGGGTCTTGTCTCCCTCATGAAGCATGCTATAGAGGTTTGATGTGAAACATAGATTTCAACATATATGTCTGCTTATTATGTATCTCTAATATGCACAAAGACACATAAAGCATATTTATTTATTTATTTATTTATAAGCCATATGCACTTCAATTCTGAATGATCCTGAATACTGTTGATATTACGTATATTACTAGTTATGATGATGCCAGGCACTCCAAACTACTCTTTAATGTGGTATGTTGAGATGAAGGAATATCAGTTTTAGCATTCTGACCCAGTTAATTTAACTCTTTCCATCTCTACTACAGCATTATTCCCCCATTTTTTCTCGTCTTATACCTGCATTATAAAAGATACAAACTGACATCAGAAAGAGAGTAAGACAGCAAAAAAAAGAAGAAGAAAAGAGCAGGGGAAACCACATTATTTTTTGGTATATATTCTTAAAAATATTTTGTTAAGGCTCAGTTCTAACATTCATCTGAGGATCTGAATTTTTTCGCAGTAGCTATTTACATTTAAAAACACATTCTGCACACTAGGCAGTCTAAATAAATCCCCCATGGTGGTTAAAGATGCAGCCTGTTAATAACACAATTTCCTAATTCTTATGTTTTTATGCTATTTCCATTGCGCTTAGAATGCAGTTTATGGCAAAAGACTGAGCCTGGAACATGCAGTTGACAACTGTGCCAGAGAGAATTCAGCACTGGATATTTAGAAAAAAGTGCTTATGGAGAGCTTTGCAGTTACGACTGTTCATTGTTCTTGGATTTACAAAATATGATCCTAGTAATCAGTGAAAGAAATAAAGTTCTGCTTTATCATCATAAACCTTATACTATGTATGTACGTGGTCTTAACTGAAGATCCAACTTGGCACACTTGGAAATTTAAAACTCCTAAGTATTCTGCATCATCAATACAATGGTAATCAAACATGTGTGCCAACAATTAAAAAGTATACAAACTTGCATAAATTGTGTTTTATGAAGAAATTCAAATAAAAATTAGAAAGAAAATCAGCCCTGTAGAATTTTTGATAAATGCTTTTTAAATGCCATGAATGCTCAAAAGATTTGGTAGAGATGCTGTGAAGTAAATCAGGTCCACCCACCTCCTGTATCTTCCTCTTATCATTTAATAAGCATTCTCTGGCTAGAAATTTTTAAATTTAAAAATATTTTAACACTTTCTGTAATTTTAGTCCATTGCTGACAAAATAATTATATTTTACCTTAAAATGAAAGATAAACCAATTTTTCTGTTTAGTATGTTTCACAAGAAGCAGGCTGTGCTGGAACAGCACTTCAGGCAGTTTAACTGAGAGCAATAAATTAACAATGGCTATATGCACCATTTTAGAAAGTCCACCTTAAAATTATACAACTTTGCCACACACATGTCTCAAACTGTTTCTTATTATGAGCACAGGATCAATTCCTTTTGCAAACTATTTAAAGAGCAGACATTTAAAGAAATCATATTAATCCCTCATTCAGATATATAAACCCCTCATTGGTGAATCAACATTTGCTTTGGAGCAGGGAGGAGGCACCCATCCTGCACAACAAAGCGGCAGCTCAATACAGCTGCCATCTGGCTTCCTCCTGCAGCTCACTTCCATAGCAAACAAGATCCACAGTTTAAGGAGTGTTGGGGGGGAGGGGCTGCAGTTTTAACTTTACAGCTTTATGATGAGGCATTTTTCCACTCTATAAAAACCCTCTTAATATAGGAGACTGGAAGGCTCAGGGAAATTGTTAGTAGGATAGAAAGCCTTTCACACTTCTGGTTCAGATCCACACCAACTCAGTGGCAACCAAATATAACTGCTACCTAAAGGACTTTCTAATAAAATGAGTTAGCTGATCTCAGTACAATACCTAGTGAACATGAGTCCATATCAATAAAAAACATCAAATACAATAAACTCATTCCTCCATACTGAAGAAATTGCCTCACCAGTAGCAGCTAACAACATCAAGGCATAAACCAAACTATTTTAACTACAGCAGAAGAAAAGAATGCTAAAAGCTTGACACAGTGAAGAATCTGCTGTGTGATATGCTGTTTCTGCTGAAGTTCATAAAAGCACCAAATTGTCAGTTTTCAGGTAATGTGCTAATGTCTATTGTCCACTCCTTACTTTATATACAACTGAGGGAAATTTTCAGAATCTAACCATTTTTAGCTTTGCATTTATACTGGGCAGTTAAAGAAAAAAACTGATGGCATCAAATCTCTACTTTTTCTTACTGTTGTCTTATAGTGTGCATTCACCATTTTGCCACATTTACAAAATAGTAATAGACCCAAAGACTCAGGCTGTGCGCTCTGGTGGTTCTGTGGAAGAAAGATACATGCTGAAGCAAATGATAAAGGTGCTGGTTTAAAGCAGTAATATATACCTAGCACTTTTACTTGTTGCAAACAGTACTTTCCCAATAAATTATCATTAATAACAATGAATTCCCAAAAGGTTCCATTGACCTCACTAGAGTTTTTTATTCCTTCAGTGGGATCTGATTTTATACACATTACTGTTGAGGTAATCAAACTAATATACAGACAGTTCACAGCATAATGAAACACAAGATAATTTCTTCCCATATCTAAAAAGTAGTATCCAATTTATAGTCAAAGTAAAAGAAACTTGAAAATTAAACCTTCATGTTGTTGAACAGGAATCAAAATGCTGTTCTAATACCATACAGCTGAATGGATAATATCCATTAAGACTGATCAGTGAAAACACCAACAAATGAATAAATAGAACCCAAAAGGCTAATGACTTCATCCCTAGAAGCCCCTTGACCCATATTACTTACAGCTGCTAGTGTAGGAAAGGATTAAAAGGGGCTAGAAATCATTAGGTTAACATAAAAAGCCCAGAAATTTGACCCTGGTTATGCCCAACACATATCCTCTACTAAAAATGAGTATATGTGAATTAGAAACAGGCTAGCAAAGGTCACCTTGAGTGCAGATAAACTAGGAAAAGGGGGCTTGAAACAGCACAAGGTTTTCTTTTCTCCCACAGCACTTTGTTTAATCAAGACAGTCTAAGGACAAAGCAGGAATAGGTACCTGCCATTGTTGAATATCCTAGATAAACTTAGGATGCAAAACTTTCCTCATGTTTTTGATCAAAGCAGCAACAAAGCTAAACCAAAGGAACAACTACTACCATTAGATATGTAGCACCAAGTCCAGACTCCATTAGACATATAAAATAACATTCCCATCACCATGACTAGAAAACTGGACTTCCTCTTTAATTGAAATCATTTTTTCAATAACCATAACTCTTTTCAAACTGCCTCTGAAATACTCCCTATAATAAGATCCTTTCTAGGTACTCAGGTCAAAAGGTCAAAGATGGTAATCTACAAGCTAATACACACAGACCCCACAGACTTTACAAACTTATCTCCATAAACCTGCAACCATCTCATACATACACACACAGACACACACACATGATCCTAGTAATCAGTGAAAGAAATAAAGTTCTGCTTTATCATCATAAACCTTATACTATGTATGTATGTGGTCTTAACTGAAGATCCAACTTGGCACACTTGGAAATTTAAAACTCCTAAGTATTCTGCATCATCAATACAATGGTAATCAAACATGTGTGCCAACAATTAAAAAGTATACAAACTTGCATAAATTGTGTTTTATGAAGAAATTCAAATAAAAATTAGAAAGAAAATCAGCCCTGTAGAATTTTAATAAATGCTTTTAAATGCCATGAAATGCTCAAAGATTTGGTAGAGATGCTGTGAAGTAAATCAGGTCCACCCACCTCCTGTATCTTCCTCTTATCATTTAATAAGCATTCTCTGGCTAGAAATTTTTAAATTTAAAAATATTTTAACACTTTCTGTAATTTTAGTCCATTGCTGACAAAATAATTATATTTTACCTTAAAATGAAAGATAAACCAATTTTTCTGTTTGGAGTATGTTTCACAAGAAGCAGGCTGTGCTGGAACAGCACTTCAGGCAGTTTAACTGAGAGCAATAAATTAACAATGGCTATATGCACCATTTTAGAAAGTCCACCTTAAAATTATACAACTTTGCCACATACATGTCTCAAACTGTTTCTTATTATGAGCACAGGATCAATTCCTTTTGCAAACTATTTAAAGAGCAGACATTTAAAGAAATCATATTAATCCCTCATTCAGATATATAAACCCCTCATTGGTGAATCAACATTTGCTTTGGAGCAGGGAGGAGGGGCACCCATCCTGCACAACAAAGCGGCAGCTCAATACAGCTGCCATCTGGCTTCCTCCTGCAGCTCACTTCCCATAGCAAACAAGATCCACAGTTTAAGGAGTGTTGGGGAAGGGAGAGGGGCTGCAGTTTTAACTTTACAGCTTTATGATGAGGCATTTTTCCACTCTATAAAAACCCCTCTTAATATAGGAAGACTGGAAGGCTCAGGAAATTGTTAGTAGGATAGAAAGCCTTTCACTTCTGGTTCAGATCCACACCAACTCAGTGGCAACCAAATATAACTGCTACCTAAAGGACTTTCTAATAAAATGAGTTAGCTGATCTCAGTACAATACCTAGTGAACATGAGTCCATATCAATAAAAAACATCAAATACAATAAACTCATTCCTCCATACTGTGAAGAAATTGCCTCTCACCAGTAGCAGCTAACAACATCAAGGCATAAACCAAACTATTTTAACTACAGCAGAAGAAAGAATGCTAAAAGCTTGACACAGTGAAGAATCTGCTGTGTGATATGCTGTTTCTGCTGAAGTTCATAAAAGCACCAAATTGTCAGTTTTCAGGTAATGTGCTAATGTCTATTGTCTTTGCCTTATTATATACAACTGAGGGAAATCTAAGAATCTAACCATTTAGCTTTGCATTTATACTGGGCAGTTAAAGAAAAACTGATGGCATCAAATCTCTACTTTTCTTACTGTTGTCTTATAGTGTGCATTCACCATTTTGCCACATTTACAAAATAGTAATAGACCCAAAGACTCAGGCTGTGTGCTCTGGTGGTTCTGTGGAAGAAAGATACATGCTGAAGCAATGATAAAGGTGCTGGTTTAAGCAGTAATATATACCTAGCACTTTACTTGTTGCAAACAGTACTTTCCCAATAAATTATCATTAATAACAATGAATTCCCTAAAAGGTTCCATTGACCTCACTAGAGTTTTTTTTATTCCTTCAGTGGGATCTGATTTTATACACATTACTGTTGAGGTAATCAAACTAATATACAGACAGTTCACAGCATAATGAAACACAAGATAATTTCTTCCCATATCTAAAAAGTAGTATCCAATTTATAGTCAAAGTAAAAGAAACTTGAAAATTAAACCTTCATGTTGTTGGCAAGGTCAAATGCTGTTCTAATACCATACAGCTGAATGGATAATATCCATTAAGACTGATCAGTGAAAAACACCAACAAAATGAATAAATAGAACCCAAAAGCTAATGACTTCAATCCCTAGAAGCCCCTTGACCCTTATTACTACAGCTGCTAGTGTAGGAAAGGATTAAAAGGGGCTAGAAATCATTGGGTTAACATACAAGGGCCCAGAAATTTGACCCTGGTTACTTACAACACATATCCTCTACTAAAAATGAGTATATGTGAATTAGAAACAGGGCTAGCAAAGGTCACCTTGAGTGCAGATAAACTAGGAAAAAGGGGGCTTGAAAGCACAAGGGTTTTCTTTCTCCCACAGCACTTTGTTGTAATCAAGACAGTCTAAGGACAGAAGCAGGAATAGGGTACCTGCCATTGTTGAATATCCTAGATAAACTTTTAGGATGCACAAACTTTCCTCATGTTTTAATCAAAAGCAGCAGCTTTCAAAGCTAAATAAAGGAACAACTACTCACCATTAGATATGTAGCACCAAGTCCAGACTCCATTAGACATATGAATAACATTCCCATCACCATGACTAGAAAACTGGACTTCCTCTTTAATTGAAATCATGCATTCAATAACCATAACTCTTTTCAAACTGCCTCTGAAATACTCCTATAATAAGATCCTTTCTAGGTACTCAGGTCAAGGTCAAAGATGGTAATCTACAAGCTAATACACACAGACCCCACAGACTTACAAACTTATCTCCATAAACCTGCAACCATCTCATACATACACACACAGACACACACACACATACTCACTCACACTGGGCAACCTTAGATGCCATCCCATCCACCCTAAAAAAAATTTGTGATACCATCCACAGACCCATTAACTATCCAAAGGATGCTTTTATTAAAAAGTACACATCTACAAAAAGATTGTTTATTTGAAAGAGATACCTGAGCACCACAGAGGAAATTACAGGTGTCAAATAATGTCAATAATGTATTTGGCACTTCAAGAAAAAATCCCAAACTGATTATAAGCAATTCCATAAGAAGATGTCATTTTAAAGATATTTTCCAAGAACCACCTAGGTGTTCTAACAGTCTCTAGCCTCAGAAAACTCACTATCAGGAACATCCTAGGTACAATCCAAAGACATGGAATGAATGAATACCATATTTGAGCACAAAACGTAAAATCCCTATTATTACTGTAGTAAATAATCTCTCCACAGAACCACCACTATCTTTCAACTCTACAACTGCACTTTCAGGAATATAAACAGTTTATTCCAGTAACTTGCCATTGCAAGACCTATGATCAGTGTAAAACTACTTGGAGTGAATGGACACACTCTAGAGAGGATTAAGTACCCATACATGAACACCTCTCAATAGTCACTCTGATCTTTCATGCCTTCCTCTTGGATGGCTCACACACTATGCCCTCATGCTCAGGGGAAAACCAGAAACACTTTTCAAAATCTAGTAAGCAAAACCTGCAACTCTACTGGATGCCAAATGGCATGGATGCTGGAAAGTGCTTTTATAGCACATTTTAATCTCCCTTCCTTCTCTCCCAGACTAACCAGTGTTTGACGTGCAGCAAGCACCCTTTTTCCCCACAGATAAGTGTCTGTCTTTCTCTCCTGTTCTCCCCTAGTCCCATATACCAACTGCTTTTCTTTCAAAGACGGCTGAATTGACGCATGTCTGCTACCTCTGAGCAACTGTTCTCAACTTTTATTTTGCTGCTATTTCTATTTCACACACAGAAGAGAGACTTCTGTGCCTGTAAGCATAATTCAAATATTTCAATTGGTGTAATAAAAGCTAATACAGACAGACCTCTTCCCATATTTCTTTCAAGTCAAGCCTGTTGAAAACCAAACTAAAAATGTGAGAAACTAAAAAAGTAAATCATGGTATATTAAAACTTCAGGTTCATTCTACTTCCAACATTCTGAAAATTAGAGCAATTTTCAATACTTTACAGAACTTTTCAAGCATAACCAGTAAGCTTTCAATAGGTATAGATATTCCTATAGCTCTGAATACTTAACAATGTTTAATTAACTTGTTTTCTTGAAAACAAACGAAGTTTGTTTTTGTCACAGATATATTCACTCAACATGAATGAAGAAATAATTACTTCCTGAAGATGATGTCATGACACACACACAACAGAGAACTCAGAATAGGGACAAGCATGAGAAGACATAATATTGGGTCAATTGTATTGTCTACATTTTTCATCATTAGTTTCTTGCAGGAAACAAACCAAATACTATGAAAGAAGCAATTTTTGAACCATTTGTGGACCTAAGCAATTACAATAAGATGAGAAAGAGAACAGTTCGTCAAACAACAGGGGTTATATTTCACTGAGGGTAGGTGAAGAGTCATGCAGTAGCAAAAGGAGTTCAAAGCCCTCTGTGCCTTACCTGAGAAAACAGATTGTGCACAACTGTTTGTGATATTTATGAAAGAGTGTTGAGTGGTGTTGATCTACTGAAAAGGAGAAAAAAAGACTGAAACAAAAAAACATACATGTAACAACTAAGAAACCAAGGTGTGATGAAAGAGTCTAGTCTCACAGTAACTTAGGTAACAACATCTACGAACCCTTACATAAATTTATTAAACTTCGTAGGGGGAAACTATCTGGTTCTTTGTTGCATCTATTCATAAGGCAGCTGCAATACCTCATTTTAAAAGGAGAAACATGATTTTTCAGTTCATGTTTCATAATAGCCCAGTTTATGATAAATTGCTCTTTTGATAACTGCCCTTTACTTTAGAGAATGTCTTCTGCCTTGTGGTTTATTTTCCATTCATGTTTTCATGCATAACTATAGTACCACCTCCCAGTCTCTGTTTTACTAAACTAAGCAACCCAAGCTCTTCAATTTCCTTGAGGTTTATCTTGTTCCATTTAGCTGCATCCAACTCAGATGAACTCATCTTTATTAAAAACAGATAACCAAAAATGCACCACAGTATTCCAGGTGATGTTCAGACATATTAAATTCTTGTATAATGGATTTAACACTTACCTGACTTAACTATAAATACTTCAGATCCACAAGAACCTCTAGCTCTTTACATGTTTACATTCAAAAAAGTGTAACTTATAGCAGAAATTGTTGCTATTTTCACCTCATATTACAGACTTTCATTCCATTTTGTATAGAATTTGTATTTTGTATTACTGCATGCTTCAAGGTTACCCAGCAGTAAGGTATTTTTGCATGAAATCTTATCTCCTGTCTGCTCTAACACCTACTACTTTTTAGCATGGTTTTTTTTTTTTGCCAGTGTCATTAACAGAAATATTAAATCCAATAGTTCCCTGAAACATTTCTTGAAGAATGCTATTTCAGCATGATATTTTCTTTTTCAGTAACATCTGTGGTCTCACTACACATTTTTTAATCTTAATTTATAAATGCCTTCATTAGTCTACACATTAAGTTTAAGATCAACATTTTAGTCTATAAATTTAGTGAAAGGACAATGAAAAAGGGTTACTCATCACAAATATGTAACTGCATTATGACATTAACAGTAACATTTGTTCTCCATTCTGTATCTGGGAAGTCAATCTCCCATGGTTACAAAAGTCCTAGTAGGGTTTCTCTCTCTAATAATAATTCAGGAATCTGAATGTATCTAATATATCTAAATATATACTAGACCCCTGAGTGTTCTTCCAGTAGGATCTGTTTAAAAGCTCTTCCATAAGTGAAGCAGCATTTGCAACTCTAAAAGACAAAGGTAGGCACATTCTGTTCTTTAAAGCCCAACATGGTGGTAATACATTGCTTTTCAAAAACAACATAAACAGGCACATCTTCTTGGCTTAAGAAGATTAAAAAGTATGTATCCCTCTGAACTAGAATAATTTTGAAGGAAAACAAATGCATATTGGGGTAAATACTGCCACAGTATTAGTATGCACTAATGCACGATTCTCTGTAAAATATAAAAAATCACACACAATACTCTGCTGAATTGCCTTGTTTTCCTGCAAAGAAAACCAGAGCAGACTCTTCAAGAGCAAATCAATCAATTTTTCAAATTCCATTAAGAATCTAATTTGGTAAAAGGCCTAAAAGATTTATAGTTACAAAGATATTTTAAAGTAATAAATAATACCAAAATAAGGCATATTATACTGCTGTATCAATAACAAAATGTGCACAGAAAGCCCAAGAACTTGAAAGCTGAAGTATTGAGTTTAAAAACCGTACCAGGAAGCTTCTGGATCATTGGATTTTTGGACCAAATCCCATAGACATTCTTGGACTGAGTCCCATGGGC
Source organism: Emberiza elegans (assembly GCA_024865655.1). Lineage (NCBI taxonomy): Eukaryota > Metazoa > Chordata > Aves > Passeriformes > Fringillidae > Emberiza > Emberiza elegans. The sequence goes on along the minus strand of JALJVW010000139.1, from coordinate 24,202,703 downwards.
TGTTAGAATAAAGTCAAAACGTCCACACTTAATCATACAAAACAATGGAATGGGTCTCATTTTTTCAGTTCATATTAACTCCACAATGAAGTCCAAAAACGAAGAGCTAACTAGCTGTTACTGGATAAATCAGTATGAAGATATAGTAGAATGCACAATTACCCATTTTGCCATTGATTAAACCAAAAGGTTTTAAGGAAAGAAAAAAGACGTAAACAGATATTTCTTCCTTGGCTTTTTTTTGTTTCTACAGATGCACGGCCAAAAAGTGTGACAACAGTAAAAAATAATCTATTTTCTCCCCATTTTCCACTAGAGCCAGAAAGTTCCTTGCCATTCCCAAGCTGTCTCTATTTAACAGTTTTGTAGCTTTGTACCAATTTCAAGCAAGATGAAAATTTAACTCTTTATATCTTATATGACACTAAAAATGTAGATGGTAAGAATTTGTTTTTGAATCAACACAATAACACAGGCTCTAAAAGAAAGCTGCATCTACACCCCAAAATTTTCCCAGAATAGCTCTCCACACTTCTGATTTTTAAATCCTCTTCTAAATGAATTATAATATGCTGCTTGTCTTTAATGGATTAGAATATACATTAATACTATATACATTTCACTGTGCTGAACTTGTAAAATATGGTGTTACTGTATTTAGTAATGGCGAATACTTTTATAAGCAGCACACAAATACATTACTTTGAAGCTGGTTTACAGATACTGCTGTCTGTTAAAATATGACTTGGCTTCAAAGTCATTAATCCAAATCACGCTGTAGCATACCTGTGATGTCCAACAAGCACTAACTGGTAACATTTCCCAATTATAAACTTCATTCTTATGAATGTAGCAAATGAAGATGTGGAAGTGGATGAGATCTCATTTTGGATAAGACTCTAGTCCTTGTTAAAATGTTATTACTGCAGAGCTGGTTATACATCATCATTGATATAACAATAACAGATGTCTTACTTGTGCATTCCATTTCTGCCTGCCTTTCAGCTATGATTTTACAACTTGTAAAGGATTAGAAAAAATTGCCAAAGGACTTAAAAGAGACTTCTGCAATATTATTTAGAAGACGAGTGTCATATTGTTTTCACAAACTCGTCAACTAACATAACTCTCATTCAAAGGACTATATAATGTTTTACTTTCCTAGTCTGTGAAATTATTGATTAGGGGCTAAGTTTATCAGTAAAGATTACTACATATGGCATCACTGACAGCTAAGACCTAGTGCTAACCATGAGGATACTGCCTAAGAACACTCATATTTGCAAAGAAGTGCATATAAGGAACACTATTATATTCTTCCAAGGTTTTTATGAATTATGTGTTGATTAGTGATTCTATAAATGGTTTAAAATAGTAAGGGGAATTGATCTGAAGCAGTTTCCTTCTCACTGTTCTTTCTTTTACTAAAATAAACAGAAGATTATAATTACTATTTTAAACTTCCTTAACTAAGGAAGTTCAAAAACTTGACCTATATTTTGGCATGGAAGTTACTGTCATGATTCAGGGAAGGGTTAACTTTTCAAAGATATTCTTAGAAAAGCCTAGTGGCATGTAAAAGACACATTACCTGTAAAGTAATAGAATAAATATTCAAATTAATTATGAGCCTGCATTGTAGCTAGAAAATAAGGAACAGTTCTCCAGTTCCCCAAATGAGCACTCTGAAATAGCTAATAAAAAGGCTAAAGCCCTACCATTTAACTTTGAACCATGAATGTTATAAATAATTGTTCCAGAAATTTTAGGTTTTGCCACAAATACTTACTATTCTCTCCACTGGAAACTTTCTTCTTGTGAGGATTGCATAATCAAATTCTTAATGCATTTACATTTTCAGTTTCAGTTAAGAAAATCAAATTTCATGCAAAATCTTTGAGATGTTGTTCTTCAATTATTTTTTGCCAAAGCTATATAAACTCCATTCCCATTCAGTAACTAACTCACATTTATGGCAATGCAGATGGGTACAGAAATCACACATCCACATCTGAGGTAGTCAGGGGAAGCCACACACTGAAGCTTGCTGGATTAGCCCTGCAAAGTAAAATAGAACACTGATAAATGCACCACCACACTGGTACACATTCTACTTTCTGGACCCAAGCTGGACTCATCTTGACCAGTTCAAGGCACAGAAAGAGCAGCTCACATTCATTTGCATCACTCTGTATAGATAAGAAAGTTCAATTCACCTTATTACACAGTTTTTCTAAAACGCTACCTTTTTTCCCCTAAAAATTAGTTTATCAGTTTAAAAATTCCTAACAATACAAATTATGAATTTCACTCAGATGTGGTAAATAAAAGACACATAAAAACTTAATCAGTTTCCATCTTTAGAAATTAGGACTAAGTAGCACACCAAACATCAGGACAAGAAGAAAAATCAGTTTAAAGATAAGGGGTGTCATGTATAGCTAGTATGCAATATTTTTGCAAGAAAGCCAAGCATTCTATCCACTGACAGTATATAAGCCTTTTTCTGAAACCTCTAATAAGTGGGAAAAAGGACGAAAAGACTAGTTCTGGGAGTCATCAGCTGCAACTATATGATGACTATCTACAGCACTGCTCACAACTCAAATCCAAAGTTCAGTTGTTTAAAGGCTGAAAAAGACTTTATGAGAAAATATATCAAACACTGAAGACTTTATTTTCCTCCATTATTATTTATTTATGTTCTGCAGGCAGTGTGGAAATCACTGCTTTAAGTACATAGGTGTTTACATAAAAATTAGTTTCTAAGTAGAAAGAGTCATCCCTAGAAAGACTTCTATGTCACCACTGTATTTCTGGAGAAGTTTCCAGGGCAGAGAAAATGTTAAGGTCAGCTGAGATTCCACTACAACATTACTGCCAACGACTATGAACAGCATTGCAGAGTCAGCCTCACCAGTGCTGCTGAGCAGAGAAGTCACCGACCTGCTGACAATGCTCCTCCAAATGCAGCCCCAGATACTCTTGGCCATTTTTGCTATGAAGGTGCATTGCTGGTTCACAGTCAGGTTGGTGTCCGCCAGGACCCCAACATTCTTCTCAGCAAAGCTGCTTTCAAGACAGTACATAGATTTAGCCTGATTACAAAAGAAAATGCTTAAAGAAGGCCTTTGAAGAACATCAGCAGCACATTTAGTGTTTAGAACCTTAATGAACTTCATCTCTTTAGCTTCTCAAAGAAAAGTTTAAGAGGTGATCTGAGCAGCAACACTCACTTTATATTGATATATTTACTATTTAACTGACCAAAATCAGGAAAACAAGACACAGCAAAACTAAGTGATAAAAATATAGTTATACAAGCTCAAATCAGGCTACTTACAATTGACACTAAAAGTAATTAACCACAAAGAATTTAGTAAGAGTCTGTATTTCTGGATAATTTTTAATTAAGTTCTAAGTATATTTCTGGATACCATTTTGTCTCAAAATGATGCCTGCTAATTCAGGTGCTGCATTACAAGCAGTAATTAATGAATGAAATACCTAAAATATATCTTAAGCAAGAAATGGTCATGGTGACTTTCCTTCCAGCCTTGAATCAGAAAGAACATTTAAATGAGTTAGAAAATTAGATTAAATTTGAAACTCATTTTGAATGCAATTGCTTAAAGAGAAACACATGAATTAGGCTTTACATATATAGCACAAATACTATCAAATATATTATTTACAATACTACAACACTAAATACAGAAATCAGAAATTCATTTTCAAAAATACTTTTTTTTCTTAAAAGGCATCACCTAGTAAGCTCTTTTATTGCTTTGAGCAGTCTCATCAACTTGTCTTGAAAGACAGCCATGCAACATGGCAGTAGTCTACATTTTAACTTACCCTTAGGGACTACTTAACCTCTTGTTTTACTTTTCCTAGAACAAAGCAACAGTAAGGATAACCAAGAGATGATATATATGTCATAACTATGTAAAGGTCAACAAGGTTTAAACACATTGGGTTCTACTCATAAATATTTGACTAATCGGAGTGTATTTTTCATCTTAAACCTGAAGATTGGCATCTTAGTATGCAGCAAATTATTCTGACCGAACATGTACAATACACGGTTCTCAAGCTGAATTTCTCCAGGTATGTGCCTGAATGCCAATGTCAAAAACCAAGGACTGGCAATAATTCTTCTCTTACCATTCCTTACATTATAAAGATAATTGACTACATCAGCATGAGTCATATAACGTGCCCGATTCTGATCCTGCCTACATCAACATTCAGTGATTCTAGATTCACACTAAAGTACTTCAGAGTCTGGTTTTATACAACTCATTACTAACCAAGTGGAAGTTTCATTAAGTTTGCAGATCAGAAAGAGCAAACTAGTCTTATTACAGGGGAACAGGCAACCTACACTGCCTCTTCGCAAACCCTTGAAGCAACTGGTTTTAGTGCTGCTGTACATATTTTCATAATAGAAATACACTCAAAAGCTTTCATCCCTGACAAAATTAAAACAAAACAACAACCAAGGAAAAAGAAAAAAAAAAAAAACAAAAAAAAGCACCAGTAATCTAGAAAAATCTTTTTATAAATGAAAAGAAAATTTCTTTGATGTGTAAAGAAGTCATTAATGGCTACCTACTTACTACTCTATGGAATCATATACTTTTGTATTTAAATTATTTAATGTCTCATACATCTGTATCATGCAGCAGTATCATCTCTCTTAATTCTTGAACTGAAAAACAACAGATCTGAACAAATAGCCTTGTGATTTCAAAAGTCATGATGAGAAAGTCATCCTCTAAACCATCCATATTTTCCTTCATAAAAAGAGAGAGGTGAGGGGGAACCTAGACAACAATTTCATACATTTACATGTTTTCCAGGCTGTTGGATTAAGCAGGTTTTTCCCCCCAAATTGGTATGGCTTGAGTTAGATTTAAAATCTGTTCCCAGAGGAGGCTGATAAATGGATTAAAGTGGAACATAAATTTCCTGTGTCACCCAGTCCCTTAAACCTTGATGTCAGTAACATGCCTAATAATTCCATTATTATAAACGTCAAATATGTTTTACATGTGTTAGAAAGAATAAATGGGTAACAGAAGAAATGGAACACTCAAGAAACTGTAATGCTATTACTATGTTCCATAAAAAAATATCTAATATCTATATTACAGTGTTCATCCACTAGTATTTTTGAATCTTATTTTCTTGTATTTTGCACACTGAATCCCCTCCTGTAAGAGACAGACCAGCATATTCATTGTGCTTCACATAGTTTGCTTTCCCTTTATGGTGCTACTTGTATAAACTAGCATAATAGACTAGAGAGTGAGCAAAGGCAGAATAAAAACTCACAGTGTGATTTTTTTTGTGGTTAATATGAAAAGCAGCACAAAGAAATCTTGCTTAGAAAATATGAGAATTTTTACTCTACTCAGCAAAAGGAAATGCCTCAGCTGAAGCAGTGTTTGCACTGGATTTTAAGAAAGATGTTGCAAAGTATGAGAGCAAAAAAATGACAACCCTTTCAGAAAAATGACTTACAAGAAAGGCTAAAAGAACTGGGCTTGCATACACTTCCAAAGAAAGATGGGAGAAGTGGATCAGCATTACAATAACCCTGAAACAAGTAAAAAAGCCAGTGATTTATCATTTTCCCATTTCCTCAAAGTACACAGAGGAAAGTGCTTTCATTTGCAATCCATAGGCTTGGAATTAAATACTAGAAAGAAGCTTTTCAAGTTCAAGTGGAATAAAATACTGGAACATTTTACCAATGGAGACAATAAAAACCTCATTAGGAAAATCTACAATAAAAAATTAGAAATATTTTGGTATGATACAGCACAGACAGCACAGTTATATTTGATACTATCACATACTTGATCAGGTTGACATAATCTCAAAGTTAGCTGCATTCAACCTTTTTCCTGATTCTGCAATAACACATTCAAAGAATATTCCAATCCTCTAACAGTGAAAATATTTAATATGTAATGAGATGTAAGAATTTTTGAATAATACACAATAAAGCATTACATATTTTAGAAGAAAAACAGTGAAAGAAGCCTCAGCTATTTAATTTAATTCAATAAGTATAAGGTGACAATAGAAATTTCACTACTAGGGGGACAGAAAAAAATCACCCTTAATCTATTTCTGTGTCCAATCTCAAAGCTTATGTGATCTAAAATAACCCAAAGTTCCCTAAAAACTGTTATATGCCTAAAAGTTCCAGACTACATATAATAAGGTCCTAATTCTCAGGTTGGCTAATCATATATGGCTCCTACTGAAATCAAAACAGCATTGGTCACTCACTGCCAAGCTACCTCTTTCCTGCTTTATTTTCTTTGTGTGCATGTGAAAGGAGGGAGGCAGAAAAAAAGACCCAAATGAACACAACAGCACACAATTCTATAAATTTAAGTTTATATTGCCAGATCTTAAATACTGGATAAATAATTTGTTCTCTCTTTCACAATTCATTCTTAGGCAAAATTTGCTCCTCTTTCAGAGATTTTGATAGAAAGCAATAAAGCGCAATATTAGAGTTAGTTTTAGCCTTGTACTTTTCTATTTGAAATCCTTCTGGCTGTAAGAGAGATATAGACAAGTTACCTAGTTACTCTGAGGTACTATGTTTCTGTGAAGTTAATAAAAATAATGAGGCAATTCAGCAGAGCATTGCTGTCTCATAACAATGCTTCAGAAATATACTACAAATTCACAAAATTTTGCTAATTAGCAAAAAAACTATAACGCAATCTATTAGTAAGTATACTTTTTATTTCACTAGTTGTATTAATAATTTTGTAATTTTGATTTATTTATCATAACATCACTGTTACTATGTCAAAAACTGTGAAACTCGTACATTATACCACACATTTTGATGTACAACCTCATTTCAGTCCTACTCTTTACCTGTATTACAAAACACTTCCTAATTTCTATTTTCCCCCTCCTTTGCCTTACTTACATAGAAAAGAGTGCACCTCTTCTGTACTTATTTTAACTCTTAAATTCAAAATTTGGCCTCACTTATTCTTTACTGCCAACTGTTCATGTCAGACATATTAAGCATTACAACAGCATCTTATTGAATAAGCACAAGCAAAAAAATATATACTAGTATATGTATTTTCAAAACACATTCTCCTCTGTTATGTATATTTTTTTTTACTTCTGCACATGTGTGTATATATATTTTTAATTCATATATATATATATGTATGAGAGAAATCAAACTTGAAAGATTTAGCCCAAAGGTGTTCACTGATTTGGCTCTCCAGCAGAGTACACCCAGGACCTGATTTTTCAGAGTACTGTGCCCAGAATGTTCAAGGTTTGACTGTCATCAAATTCAGCTCCACCGACAGTGCTTAGCATTTAGTGCAATAACACTCTCAAACGTAAACTCCTAGCAGAACATATGCAGGACAATCATATTGCTTCATGACTGGCACCTAATTTAGAGGTCTAAATTGTGAGGTCAATCCCGCAAGGCTCTGCTACCATCAACAGAGAGAGGTAGCCTTGCATCCTTATTTCCTCCCATATGTTGGCACTTATACTTTCAAGGCTGTCCAGTGAGTTGAATTCACAGTTGGTTTAGATGAAAAATAACAGTTTCAGGTGTTTTTTGGCATGTTAAGTTTTCAGCTGGGTCAGGTGATCTGTCTGACCATGCGCGCGCACAATCAGCAGTAGCGGTACTACAAGTGCACAGGCATTACTCTGAAACTGGCCAGAGCCAAATGGAATGGCCTCTTTAGACAACAGCTTATGGCACCAATGTAATTAAATTGGATGGCTGGCAAAGAATAACATACATATTGTGTTTAAAAAAAAATACATGGAAAGAAAACTCCATCAAATAACTTCTAAGCTTACATAAAATGTACATAGAGGCAAGGACAGAATCTGTATTCATTGAGTAGCAGTCCAATTATCTTTACACTTAAATTTTCTTTCTACAGGTCCTGCTTCATTCAAATGGTATGTAATCCAAATTCTGCAACAAATAAGGCAGGAGTTTTTCAGAAAAAAAAATCTAATTCATCACATGAATACAGGGTTTTTTCCATACAGTGAATAAAGCTGAAATCCTTTGGGGGAAAAGCAGTATACAGTAGTTAATGCAGCGTCTTAACAAATACAGACAAAGAGGGAAAATTACTTCAAATAATTTAAATAATTTTAACTTTAATAATAACTTTAAATAATTGCATTTGGAAACAGAAAGGTATTTTCATATAGGTTTCTGTATCTGACTACAGAGAGCTTTAAAGGGCAAATCCAAGCTCGAGAAATTTTGCCATGTGAAACTACAGGAATGTCAAGTGGTAGGGTAAGAACACTTTGGGCACATTGCCATCTCAGTTACAGAAATTGATTTTTAAATAACTCATCATTTTCAGCAATCTTTTACATCTTGTTACAGAAAATACAAAAACATGCAGCTAAGAACCACAGAAGTGGCCCAAGTCCATTAAAATTGATACTTTCTATGGACCATAGATCAGGCCCCATTACTATAAAGCAACATCCTCAATATGTGGCAGTGCACTTTTTCTTTTCCTTTTAAGTACTTCAACAGGCAAATAAGTATTTTATAGAAACATATATCTAGTATAATAATAAGTACAGAAAATTTAGATTAATTTGCTTCAATGACTTCTATAATTATGAGGAACAAATCTGGAGACACAGAAGAAAAACAATGTCTGCCCATTTTAATTGGTACTCTGCTATGTATAATCATTCTATTGCTTCTATTGATGTCATGTACTTCACTTGTTGTGGTATCAAACAATCCCATATACACTTTTAGCGAAAAAAAATTAGGGTGACCTACCATCTTGTGAAATGGCAAAACAGTTAATGTTTAACGGTGATGCATAGACCAACTGCTCCTTTTTTGTTTGTTTAATACATACTGAAGAGACCATGGTTTGTTTCACAATGCAAGCACTTTCAGAAAGTACATTAAAACCCATGGATATAAATTAGAACATAAATTGAGGGTTCTCCCTTTTTATGAGGTAACAACGGGATCCTGTGGAGGTGTTTATTAGACCAAGCTAAGTGGAAGCATTATCAAGTTTTTCTTTCAATGAAAAAATGTCAAATAAGAAGAGCTGAATTCCACAACAACAACAAAAAATCCTATGAAATAGATTTAACAACTGAAAAACACTTCTAGAAGTACATCCACCAAACTGAATGAAGTGGGACTAGAAGTATTAGACAATTCTAACTAGCACCCCAATCAGTGGCCAATGAGACTGTAGTTTTAGCATAGCTCCCAAAATTAGCATCTACAATCACTAGATTGGAAAATATATGAGTGTTAGCAGACTTTTCATTAATTTTGTTACAGAAAGCAACATGGACCAGAGATTTTGTCTATGAAGAAATGGGGTGATAAAGTAAAATGACAGCTGCACATAAGGCCGTAAAAACCAAATCAAAATTTGCACTCTGTGCATGAATTGACTCTGTATTAATATCATACTCTAATTATCTATTCTCCAAATACAGCCATTTTAAGCTCTGTGGCGAATAATGAATGGTATTTTAACTCTGAACTTAGCTGTAAATCACACTATGCAATCGTCTTAAAGTAGTAAGAGACACATACTAATATCACACACTACCAGGTAAAACAAAGCAAAAAAGCAATGCAACAAATGTCCATTACTTACTGCCCTACACCAAGTGTGTCCAAGACTACCTACAAGAAAGGATGATCATCACTAGAAGTCCTCTGCCAGGTGTTTTGCTCGCTCTCCCTGTCCTTACTTTCCCCCAATAGGTTACATGTCCTCTTCATTTTATCCCCGATTTGTCATTCCCAGCTGTTTGTTTTTCCCACAGATTTTCTTCTCTTTACTTTCTTCTCGGAATGAAACTCTGTATATGAAATAGACAGACTGGAAACCAACTTCAAGGCAAAAATCAGGAGCAGCTGCCTCATGCAGATACCATGGAAACATCTAACAAAGTGAGTACACAGTAACTACTACCTGAGAACATTCCTCCAGCATCCAACTATTTGCATCTCTCAGTCTCCTTAAGCCAAATGTAAATTTAAGTTTTTCCCATCTTTTATTTTTCCTACATATTTCATCCAACTGCTTATTTTATTTATGCAAACTTCCAGCATCTATATCATCTTACAATATAGATGTCCACAATTTAATTAAAGATGGTCTGATGTTTATTTGATATAGTAAAACTGGAAAGGCAGTGTGATTGATGAAAAAAAGTATTTAATAGACTTTCTGCTAGGAAACCTCTCTTTTTTTTTTCTCACTGGATTTTTGAATGTTTCATTTGAAAAGTTCTGTATTAACTAATTTAGGCAAAGAGTGGCTTATACTTTGCACACAGAACTTCTCATCTATGTTTTGCACTGCACTATGCAAAATGCTTCCCTGCAGCAATTCACATCTGAGGACTGATACATCCCTATTACAGCATGGTATTAGTTCCTCTTGGTTCCAGTGAACCCTCATGCTAGAAAGTAATCTGCTTTTTAAAAATTGATTTTGGAATCTACAAAACCTTGATCCACTAGGAGAGACTACAAAATATATCCAATGTGTACATAATATGTACAGGAGATGTTTGTAGTTTGGTCCATAGACTGGTAACTTCATATTGCAGCTCTAACCTATTATTCTATTATTATATATGTGCATTGTAGAGTGAAGTGTCATTTGATTTATTAAAAAAAAAATCAAGAACATATACTAGTGAATAAGTAACACGAACAGAGATAGAAGTTATAGATAGCAGCATTAAGATATTTTAAAACATCTTCACTGGAAATTATGCAAGTGTTGATTTGTTGGTTGTTTTTTTTTATAGAATAGAATTGTTTCTAAAAAAAAAGAAATTATGATAAGTAACACGAACAGAGATAGAAGTTATAGATAGCAGCATTAAGATATTTTAAAACATCTTCACTGGAAATTATGCAACAAAGAAAGAAAAATGTTGATTTGTTGGTTGTTTTTTTTTTATAGAATCACCGCTGATTGTTTCTAAAGAAGCAGTAGTAATGTAGTGAAAGACTATTTATTAGTTTCTTTTAAATCTATTCCTAAACAAAAAGGCATAATTATCATCTTTGGAAAGATAGGGGGAAATTACCTTTTCTATGTTTCAAGAAAATTATATCCTTATGGGCCTTTAAAGTTGATATCAGATTAAAAGAACCCCATCTTCACTCCCAAACATACATATCTCTGACTAAGCTTTTTGACAGAAGAAAACAAAGTATCTTTACATTCAATAATACTCCTCATTAAAAGAATGCACTTCTTTTCAACTTCACTTATTATTTTTCAGTCTCAGCATGAGGAATAGAATCTGTAACTTGTCTTAGGTTCACTGCATTTCCTTTTATTGTGAAGTAATTAATGAGTTTCAAACACTTATATTTAGGCCATAGCATCAGAAACAGCTGTTCCTAGGAGGGCTTCTGGTTCCAAACAAAACTCACCAAAATTCATGGGAGATCAAGACACAGAGGATTCTTGGAGCATTCTCCATTAGAAACCTTAATGACTGACCCTGCTGACATACCCATGCTATTTGCTTTTCACGAAGTTCTAAATTTTGTACTCTTGCAATAAACTGTAGTTTCTAGCTAAGATACTGGAAAAAAACTCAAAATGTGATCCTAAAGCTTTCAAGAGAGAAAGCAAGGGAACAGAATCTATAATCTATAAAAATAAGAAATTCAGTTCTTAACCCATAGTTTTAAGTGCCTGAAATCTCAGGGCTAGGACACCACTAACCTGTATGTAGCTCATGAATGCAATTAAATCAAGATCCATGGGGGTACTTATATTTCTTGGTCACCTGCGTGGTCAATTATCTTCAGACCCGCTAGTCTTTTTATGCTGTTTTTAGGAGAGTATACCTATCTTTGAAATTATAATAGTTACTAAAAACACCCAGCACAGAAACTAAGACTTGCAGTGTACTTACTGATAGCTAAATGGTATTTAATAATATCGTTTGCCTAAGTCTGAGTCTTAACAAACTTTGAAGAAAATCCAAGCACAAACTAGGATGGTTTTCTCCTAAAATTCAGCAGGAGTCTTTACCCTGCTGCATGCCCTGTCCGCATCCGCAGCTTTACTACTACAGGTTTTCTTTTGACTTTGAGCAGCAAGAAACAGTCATTTCAGCGCGACTTGCGAAAAGGGCCTTGAAAATGACACTTTTAAGGCGTTACAGAGCAGGACCTGCGGCCCAGCGCAGGCGCCCCTGCACATGAGCACCAGCCGGCACCTCAGTCTCCTCTGCCCGCTGCGGCCGGGGCCGGAGGCGGGGCCGCCCGCCGCTCTTCCGCCCTCGCAGGCACCATGGCGGCTGGCAGAAGCGATTTGCGGGCACCAAACAGGGCACACCCCCAGGCGTGAGGCTGCCGGCGCCCTGCTCCGCCAGAAATGCCCGGCGCTCACAGCGGCTGGGCCGGCCAGGAGCCGCGTACCCCGGCCCGGCGGAGCAGCTACGCAAAGCCGGGCGGCGCGGTATGGCCGCTCGCACCGCCCCCCTCGCGCCGCACCGCACCGCACCGCCCCGGACGGGACGCGGGGCGGAGCCGCGGGAAGCGGCAGTCGCGGCGGCTCGTGGCTGCCTGGGCGCTGGGCTGGTAGCGCGGGTGGCCCTGGTTGCCGCGGTTCTCCGCCCCGCCATCGCTGGCCTTCTGCCTCTCGCCGCCCGGCGTGACCCGCGCCTCTCGTGCCGCCTGTCTCCGCGCAGCCCTGGCGGTGTAAGGCATGAAGCTGAGCAAAGCCCAGTACGATGAGATAGCCCAGTTCCTGGGGCACGTGCAGCCCACCCGGCAGAGTCTGAGGAAGCTGAAGGAGAAGTTTCCTAGGTAAGTGCATCCCGCCTTCCGGCGCGGGCCCCGGCGGCTCGGCCCGGTGGCGGCCTGCGGGCTCACTGCGGCCGGGCGTGGGGCCGCGGGGGCCGCCGCGCCAGCTCCGCCCGCTGCCCCAGTTCAGGCCCCACACGGTACAAAATCACCAGCACACGCACACGGTCGTCGACGGCAAGCGACAGCTCACTGAAGCTGCCGCTGGGAGCAGGATAGTGCTCCACCCTCCGTGACCTGAGAAGTTGGCGCAAAATAAAGAACACTTCCCCCTACCCTACACGTCCAAGTGAAAGCTCTTGGGGCCCTTCATGAGCCTCTTGGACACCAAGGAGGTCTTCTGATGTGAATAAAGCCTTACAGTGCAGGACGAGCCTCTGTGGCTGAAGCCAAGTATAAAATATATCATACAATGCCATTGCCCCTGTTTCTTAGGAATAAGGGACTTTATGGATCCGAAATTCTTTGCTTGCTGCTGCATTCCAGTTGAAACTGGAAAAGGGGTCATCTTTTTACTTACGGCCATTCATGTGCTTCTTTGTCTGAGCTGTGTTCAGAATTCCAAAGACATTTGCAAATGACCATGGCCTAGTATGGAAAGGTATCCATGACAGGATGTGCTCCATGCACCAATCTTCATTGCTGAAATTTGCTTCCTACCAACTACAACAGAGTTCTGAGGAGTGTTGCAATGTTTTTCACTTCCCTTTCACATTTGGGGGAAGGACTGCTATTGCTGAATTGGACAGGAAAGCAAATTGGGTTCTGTGGGGAGAAGAGTGGTGCTGATTCTAAAATCACAATAAATAATCCAGAAAAATGTAGGGGGTTAGATACTGTATCTAGTTTAGTGAAAGAGGGAAATTAACAAGACAGAAAATCATTCACATGCTTCCTGAATGAACCTTGCTAGTCTTAACCACAAGTTTGGAAGAAACTGACGCTGTGTATAACTTAGAGTATGTGGGTGAAGAGCCAACATTAACTTAGGCTTTTAAACTGTCCAGTGAAATCCTTTCCTTTTCAGGAAGGTGTGAGAGAATTGCCCTGTTACAGAGAAGAAGTGATAACAAAGCGTTGTGGTTGGTTCAGGGAGTTCATTGAGTTGCATTTTGGGAACCCAGCTCACCTTGCACAGTACTTCTGCAACTTGGAAAAGCACTTACCATAACAACGTGTGTCTCAGGAGCTTAGGCTTGGCTTTATCACTTCAGTGCTAATGAAATTAGGAGAGAATGTTTGTGGGTAGTTGTCTGTGCATGCATACATACACATGCACGCGTTCTCTTTTTCTACTCTCCTTATAAAGTTGTCTTGAAAGAAGGTTAGAATTTGGGTTGGTTTTTCAGGTCAGTCACTATTTTTAGGAACCTGCTTCCACGACAGATCCATAGGCACATGACTGTTTGTTAGTCAAATTTGTCCAAAAAAGACTGGGCTTTTCTGATCGGTTTTACTTCCCAGTCCACTCACTTGGTGCTGTAAAAGATCCATTGAATCCTCTATTTCAGAACTTGATGACTCCTGAACAGCTATGTGTAACTAACAGTATAGGGTTATTTAAGAAAAGAATTGTTTTTTTTTTTTTCCTAAAGGACCTGGCTCAAGTGTGGTGAACACTGAAAAGCAAAGGTTAGCTGTAGTAGTTGCTTCCACAATTAAGTGGCTATACCTTTATCTTGTTATTCACATTATGACATGAGAATGGCGTGTTCTGAATTTTGCTTGTAGATCTCTCCTGAATTTTGTTTGCCCATGCTAGGAGAAGGCTAAAACCTTCTACATGAGCAATGAATTGAAAGCTTTTTAAAAATGCCTGTCTTAAGTATATTTTGAGGAGCTCTGTATGTACATCTTCTTTCTGTAAGTGTGATATTTCTTTGTTGTCTCTTTGTTTATTTCTCATAGCAGGTCAGATGCAGAAGATAAACAATACATTCCAAGGCCACTGCTTTCCTTAGCAGTAAGGAAGGTGTGTTGAAATAGATACGTGTTAGGATGTGGAAAACAGGCATTCTCTATAACCCTTATGTTGTAAAAGAGGCCAGCTGCTTTAGTACCCTTAGATACCATCTTAAGATGGAAAAAACAGGCCATTTTCTCTATAACCCTTATGTTGTAAAAGAGGCCAGCTGCAAGCTGCAGAGATTTGTAAATTTGTATACCATCTTAAAGGGGAGGCTTTTTCAGTGATACCTTTGATAACTGTGGAGTAAGTAAGGTTTTTTTTTATAATCTGGGAATTCTGTCATTCTCTTCTAGAACAAGAAGGGTCTGACTGGACTTTCTGGCTGGATTTTTTAATTTTTCTTTATGAAAGCCAGAATCAGCTAAAGCCCCCCACCCACCTCAACTTTTTCATTCAGTCTTTTTAAAAAAATATTCCAGAATCTGTCATGGTGCCTACACTGTGATGAAGGTGTCCATAGCCAGTTTCTCATTATTATATAGTAACAGTTGCTGATTCAAACTGGAAAGTAGTAACATCCATAATAGCTGCTTTCACCTTGCACTTTCAATCTTTCCCTGGGAAGGATTGGTATTCCACTGCTAATGTAATACATAAATTGACAATTTTCAAATATTTCTGGTTCCTACTGCCTCATAGATCTTGTGGGTCTTTGGATTTCTGCATTAATCTGCTCAATTTTTTTCTAATACTGTCTTATCTCTTGGTTCTTCCCTCAGCTGTTGTATTTCCTGAAGCTTTGCATTTTATGCTCCTAATTTGTATGAAATCTCTTTCATGCTATGTGAAAGGGCCTACTCTTGTTGTGCAGTTTCTCCCGAAGAATAAATTGTAATTTCTGTAAACAATTGCCACAATGTAATACACGGGTTTGGTGGGTGGTAGCTGCCACCCTGACCTGTGAATCTAAAAAAATTTTAACAGGGTAGTTTGTGCTTTACTATTATTGAACTACTTCAGGAGGTGAGATTATTACTTCAAATGAGTATTGTCATGTGACTTATTAATGTCAAAAAGTCAAAATTAAACTGCTTCTCATACTGTTTATAAGTATTTTAATAGAAGCATTGGGAATTCTTATACTTTACAACCTTGTAACTTTCCATACAACATGGATTTATCTACTCTTCTTAAAATCCAGTTATTTTGCAAAAACTTGGATATCCAATTGCTGTTCTTTTTCTGTTAATGCTGTGCTTTGTATTTCATGCCTGGCAATTACCAATGTATTATTCATTTCTTTATTCTTAAGGTATTTGTTACATCCTTAGCAGTTGTCTCCTAACATGTTCCCATTTAACAGCAGGGTATTTGAATGACCTGAGGATTATCAAAATGTGATTTTAAGCACTAAGCACAATAAATCTCTGCCAATATTGGATCACTGATCCGTAGTTCCTTTGATCTTTTTCACACATACTCCACTGGACTGATAAATCTGTATATTCAGTGTTGTGCTTTTCTGTTGAAGTATACCACATTTTCTGCTTAGTTTCTCACCTGAATTTTTTTATTTGCCAATAATTTGTGGTTTTCTTTGTTATTTTTGTATTGTTTTCTTCAGCTTTCCCTTCAGCTATGGACTCCTGTTCTTCTGAGATACTATACTTCTCAATAGACAGCTGAAGTCTAAATTGAATGAGCCATTTTAGGACTGGTTTTAGGCCATTGCAGGAAATGTTCTGAGAAAGTTAAAATCCTTTTCTCTCTCTTAAATGGTAGTTCAGAGCTGCCTACAAGTAGAATCTTCTAGATACAAATCACCTTAGAACTACCTATTTATAGTGACATAAGTTAGACCTTTAAAATTCTATCTTTTTTCAAAGACTATTTTAACTTGTTCTAAAAAGTCCAACTTCTGAGAGTTAAATTCATACCCAAACTGATATTCTAGTACTTCAGTTTATTGTTTTAGTTGTTTCAGTTCTTCTGTATATGGCAGAATACGTTGTTTCTCTCAGAAACCTTTTCTAAAGCTTCTTATAGGTAGAACACAATTGACTTATGAGTAGACCCTTCTCAAATATGTACCTTGTACATGTTTTCCCCTTCTTCTTTGTATCCAAGTCTGATTGAATATTATAGTCTTCTTGACCAAATCTTTGTCTTGGTTTAAGAGAATTTAAAGAGGAACACTCTTAAATGAGTTCTCCTTTGTTTTCACCAGTCCCTTTCCATCAATAAGGAGAAACAAAATACAAGTAGATGTAACTGGAAAAAAATAGTTTGCTAACAAGTAAGACTGGAAAAGGCAAAAATAAGAGTAAATAACCACTAGATAGAAAATTGCTAAGTCTCACAAACTCCCCCAGAACAAAGAGAGACCCAAAATGGCAAAAATACCCTTTCCAAGATGGAGCCCGCCATGGGTGACCACTGTAGGGAGAGAAAAGGAAAATGGCGCCAGACCCTGCCCCCGAGATGGCGCTTTGCAGGCGATCGCGTGGCCAGGGAGACAAAGGGGAGGGATGGCAGCAAACCCTGGGGAAGGCAGGAGCTTACAGAGCGTTTCCAGTGGCACATGAGAAGGGCTGGCACCTGTGGGGTCAGTGCCACTGCCCACCAGACTCTGACGATGCTGGTGCTGATGTCTCTGAACTGAGGGTGTGTTTTGGGGAAGAAACCGGTCTGTCAGCCCTGGCATGAGATGACTGGGCCCCAGCAATCAGCTGGCTTTGCAAAGTTCACCCCAAAACAGTTTTTGATTGTAAAACGCAGTTTTTCCAAGTGGCTACTATTGCAAGCCCAGGAAAAAACCGCAGACAGCTTCCCAAAGTAAGCCCTCCAAAGTGGAGCATCCACTTTCAGCACATGCTGCCAGCAGTGAGTTTGTTCCCCACTTCCCAATTCCAACTTAAAAAGGGACTGCAGCAATGCCCCCTCTGCCCTGTGGTTCCAGTTCTGGATGTGTTGGATCTTAAAAGAGGCCATTACAAATTTTGGGCGTGGATAGATATGGAATATAGTAACATTTTGGGTTAATCCATGGCAGTCTTTCTCTGGTCTCTACCAAACTTTCTAAGGATGTAAGCTTTGGTGACCCAATTCATTATGGTATCGTCTTGGGTTTTTTTTAATGTGAGATTTTTTTCTGGCTTGGTTCTGTTCTGAGTGCTTGAGTTTCTTACACCAGGTTGTGCTTGAATTGGTGATTCCAGAAACTTTCTAGCCTTGAGCACCTTTTAGTGATTCCAAAACCCATGCTTTTCAAGTTCTTGCACTGATCTGTTGTGAAATTGTTTCAGTCCATTTGAGGAGTGCTATATTTTCCCACAGCACAATTTGTGTAGTCTGTATTGTATCTCTTCCTTTTTTCAAGTTGTTAAACAAACTTGGTGCCTCTAGCCTGACTCTCCTTTAGGTACCTTCACTTGCATTTCTTTAGAAGAAGCATTAGTTTCTGAAACTATTTAAGTGCAAACTGTGTTATAGAGATTTTCACAGTACCGGTGTTTTGAAGTATCAGATGACTTTTATCAGCAGCTATGTGCAGTTCATCACTTTTGTGCATCTATTCAAAAAGTACCATTCTCATTGTGTCTCTTGTGTGAAAACTTGCTTCCACATGATTGAGAGGATCTTTTTTCACAGCAGAAAGGTGAGGGAACCTGGCATAAATATAAGAGAAGTACTTTTAAAATTTTTTCTTTTTTTTTTCCCCAGTAAGCAAGAGGAAAATGTGATGCACAGCTTCATATTGATATACTGGAGTATGGCTTTTTGGTTTTAATGCATGTAACTTCATATTTGATTATTGGAATGAACACACTTGATTTCCACAGCATATCAAGAGATGAGCATTCCTCTACATTGATGACCTCTACTCTTCATTACTTAGTATCGCCTCAGTTTTCCACACATTTTCAGTAATTGTGTTGCTCTTTCTCCAAATTATTGACGGATGGCTTTATTAAATGACACCTGGCCTGGAAACCATCTCAGCAAGATTTTAAGTTTAAAAAAAAAGTATCTACACAGTAATGTGTTACAATGTAAATTGGAAAAAATAATCTGTTTATTATTTGCTCAATTTTATCACTGTCTCTGTGGTGATTCATATTGAAACAAAGATCCTAAAGAAACTTAAATGTATGGTTTGAATGTTATTTCTTTTACCAGCAGCTTAAGGCTGAGGAAGCATTTTTTTTCCTCTTTTCCAGTGTCATTGTTGCCTCTGGTTTTGTTTTTTAGGGTTGGGGGGGATAAGCCTCTCATTTTCCTCTTGAAGACAATTTTGTTACAGAGCAGTATATTGCTTGTTTGTGAATAATTTTATTCTGCTTTCATACAGTTGCTTAGATTGTCAAGCAGTACTGATGAGCCTGTGATGATTGTGGTGAGAAACAGGAGGAATTTTTTTCTTTTTCTTTTTAGTTCTGTATTCTGGTGTCTGGAGCCTGCAGATTGAGTTGAAGTGGAAGGAAAATTCTTCTTTGTGCTTTGCTCTAGTGCTCTTTGGAGCTGCTGTTACCTGGAAAGCAGACTGGCAGTAAGGCTCATGGGCAGAGGGCAGATAGCTGCCTCCGTGGCTCACAGAGTTCGAGGCTCTGAACTCGGGCACAGGATTATTAGACAGGTTGTATTTATGAGCAGGCATCCTACTGCTGTGTGACACTTCACTTGCACTCTCTTCTGCCTAGAAAGGTTCTTGTCATAGCAAACCCAACATTATTCTTGTAACTTCTGCTCTCCCTGCTCTTCTGAATAGTTGATCAATTATTTTGAAAAGCAGAAGAACTAGGCTGTTTTTCATTACTCTGCAAACACTGATCCAGCAAATCTCATTTAGAAAGTTACCTTTGTGCTTGCCAGTGATAGAAACTTATTCTGAAAATAAAATGTTTAAGGGCACAATTTAAATTCCTTTCTCTATATTCTCAAAACTTAACAATGACATAAATTCATGCTCTGCCTATATAAACGATCCCATCAAGTGGGAAATGCTTTGTACCACTGTGTTGTATTTAAATATTCTGGAGGATTTAATGGGAGTATCAATGAAATAGTAGAATTTTCAAAGTTGTATGCTTTCTTCTTTTACTTTAGACTACAGAATAAACAAAGTTTGACACGGAGTTTGTTTTTGTCTACTTTATGTAGAACCAACCTAATGTAATTTAAAATTTGTTATGAACTTGAAGCTGCAGTAAACCTCACAGGTAAACAGATAGATAATAAGAGATGAGAAAGAGGTCTTGGGTTATTAATTGAAAAGAGAATTAGCAATGTTCTAGTTTCAAGAACTGACCCACAATAAAATGTAGCATATTTTAAATAATCCTAAAATGAAATAAAAATTAACTGTGCAAAGTAATTATGTGAACAACTGGTAATACTCCCTTTGAAAAGATGTTATTTGAACCCTTGGTAGAAAATCTACTATATCACAGCTTTGATAGGCTGAACCAGTGGGCAGTTTCTCTTTTCACTTAAATATCAATGAACAATCAATATCAAAGAGGTTGTAATTTGTTGGATTTGAAATGACTTGCTAACAAACTGTTTGCTAGTGTTATGATCCAAAATAGGAAGGATACCACTCCTCTCCTGTAATAGGAGATATTGTGTTCAAGAAATCAACAGTATCAGTATGTAACTCAGAAAAACTTTGTCTCCTTTATTATTCATTAAATTAAAAAGAAGATACTGACTTAAAAGTTAGATATTGATAGCATTGGGTGGGTTCAGAGTAGAATGGAAAATAGAGTTTTGCTCACATTTGTGGCTTTCCCAACACCAACAGACAGGATTTAGGCAGAAAACTTCCACTGGCCGAGGTAAATACTGGATTTTCAGGACATGGATGCTTTCTTTTGTTTGGAGAGATAGAAGAGGGGTTTTTTTGAGCTGTTCGCATGTTATCTATTAATAGAAAAGTAGGTGTAATATATGTGTGTGTCAGCATGAAAGTTAATTTTGAAGGAAATCCATTGTAGTTTTCTGTCACATTTTTATTGGTGTAACCATCTTCTTCCTTATATGCACTCCCACATATGTTGTCCATCCTAGAAAAATACAAATCTATTTTAAATGTTAGTCTTGAAATTTTGTTTGAAATATACAAGGAAAATTAAATTTTTATTTTCTGAATTCTTCAGTATTGATAAATCTCTTCCTTCTCTTTTAATGTTTTCCCCTTCCATTTTGTGAAGTGTTACCATATGGGAGTACAGTTCTTTAAAAAAAAAAAAACAAAATTACACAGAACAGGACTTATTACACTTGTGAAATTCATTTTGGCTGAGTAAAGGGAAACCTTTTTTGGCCTTGAGGAATTTATACAAACCACTTAGAAGCCAATCCCATATCCTTTGAAGATTTGATGGTGAAATACAATGATTGGAGGGGGTCTTTTAAAGCAGATGTGGAAATTAGTTCCCTATAATTTGAAAATGCATTCTGAATCTGTTGGAGCTGGATGTTAAGTGCTCTTGTTTAATTCAGAAGAAAAGAAATAGAAAGAGAGAGAAAAAAAGAACCAGAAAAAATGCAGAGAAAGGAGAAAGCAACAAGAAGAAAATAGAAAAATATAGACAATGGCAGAAGAGAAAAAATGCAAGAGAAAAAGAAATGAAATGGAGAAAAAAGAGAGAAAAGAAAACAGAAAAGGAGCAGAAGAAGATTAAAAAAGGGAAAGGAAAAGGAAAAAGAAAATCCTTTCATATGTCAAAGCTGGGAGAGTTGTCTTGGTCAACATGTACACTACTGTGTTGATTTTGAGGTTTGATTTGGTTGTACTTTCTGACACTTCTTAAATTCCATGGATGTGATAATCACTGGTAGGATAGGATTGTAAGTCTTGTGACACAGTCTTTTTCTATGTATTTCATTCTAAAGTAAGCTTGATGTCATCAGACAGACCAACAGATGTCTGTAGATTTAAGGGCAAGATTATGGTGGTTGTTAAGGGAGGATGAAGTGGAAGTTTTAACACTGACCATATGTGCTTTTTAATTGACTTGTGGATTTTAGGATACCATTATATTCATGTTGCTTATATTTAAGGAATATTGTGATAGAAATGGTAATTCTTGATTGTATTTTAGAAACAGTTCCATAATGTATCATTCTTCCGAAGCCTGAAAACAAGTCTAGGCTCAAGTTTTATGAATGTAGGCAATTTGCTACATCAGAATGGAAAATATTTTATTCATGCATTGTTTTTTGGACAGTCATATTCTGGGCTATATTACAATGGCACGATAAATTGCTGAATACACTGTCTGCTGAATATGACCTCACCATGAAAAATTTGATGCATTAGAGTAGGAAAGGTTGGAATATATCAACCTTAGCTGACAAGGGACTTTGAATTTTGACCTAACACAGATGACCTTTGTGTGCAATAAAAGTGAGTTTAATCTCCAGGTCAAGGTTGAGGTGAATGGTAGGGCAATGCGGATTGGTTTGTACTGGCTATGTCTGGATCACACCTAGCAAGCAAAGAAATCCAAGGTCTTTGCACTTCAGAGTAACCAAATGCTTGTTTACCTAAACTCGTATCTGTTATACCACATTTAAAAACTTGTGGTACTGTAGACAGCTAACTCCTCAGCAGCCGTGGACTATTTCATTTGAAGCACATTGTTTCAGGTGTGAGGTATGTATATTCTGCTGCTATAGGTCACTGAATAGGTAAATAAAATTTCCCCTCTAGCGCATAGAAGAAAGACTGTTCACGATAGTGCCTTGCTATGAAAAGGGTGAAATGTAGAAGGTTTGTTTCTTTGACTGCTCGCCTGTCTTTTGAACATCGGAAGTTTATTCCTAAGTGTCTTATGCTTTTAAGAGGAATGTAATTAAGAGAGTTCTGGTATGTTTCACTAGGCAAATGCAAAGAAAACAGATCCTTTTGAGCACTCCTTTGCTGTAAAAGGTATTTGATCAGAAAAGCTAAGTTACAAAATGATTTGGGGATTGTCTCGGTTACATGATAAAGACATATAGATTAATTTAAATAAAATATTGTCGCATTTATAGCAATCATAAACAAAATCCATCTTTTTAACTGGCTCATGTTCTAGGAGTGCTATTTCACTGGTATACCAAAGGTACATTTGCTGAATGCTTTACACATTGAAGAGTGGTAGCAGTGGTGCTGTTGGAAGGAGAGAGTTCTCTTTAAATCAGCCAGGGGAAAAAAAAGTTTGAGACTAATGAAAAGAACCTCTACTCCTTTAATAGAGCCTGCAAAATATATTCTCCAGGACTGATCAGCTCTGAAGGCTCTAGAGGTTTGATGATTGGAATGGCAGGAAATCACGCTTTCAGGACATAACGAATTGACTAGGCCATCCATCATTTGTTAGCATGCACTGAAACACTGGGTTTGTGTGCAGAGGTCTGTGATTTAGTAAATACTTGGGAGATGAATAGAGCTTACACACAAGGGAAGATATTGCTGTCCTTCAGCAGCCTTAGACACAGATCCCTGCTGAGAAGGCCGTCTGACAGCAGCTCATCAGTAACTGGCCTGTCACAGTCAGTGATGCCCACCAGCCATCCCCGGTATATTAAATGCATTTTTAATATCTGCTTCAGTAGATTTAATGAAGAAAATTTAGTTTCCATACTCTGATCACTGCTTTCTCAAGTGTTTTAAAGCATTGAGCGAAGCACTTCCAAGAAAGGAACTGTGCTGATAACAAGAGGAGTTCATTGAAAAATCGGAATGAAACACGGGTGTTATTATCCAGATAGTTTCCTTAAATCAAAACAAAAATGTTTGGAAAAAGCAGTGATGATCTTAGAAACAATTGACCCTCCTGCAGAGGGACCTTATGCAGCAGGCTGTGCAGCAGCAGAGATACAGGGCTGGGAAAGGTGTTAGCACAGTGGTTCTATTTAGTGTGGCAGAGCTTGCCAAAAGGCAAAATTGCATTTCTTAGGCTCTCATGTGTCAGTACCAGAATCAGATCATCATTCTGTCTGGCTTTCAGGGTCCAGAGAGAAGGGTGGCTGTGAATGGAGGAAATGGAACAGAAAAAGTTTTTGGTTGCTAGCATAGATTTTGTTTTGGTTTTGGCATTTTTGCAAGCGATGCTTTTGGTGAAAATAATTGTAGCATTACATGGTATTATATAAACTGATATAAGAAACAAACAATAAGACACAGTGGGAAATAAATCTGCTGTTTTTATAACTTGGCAGACTCATTGAGAGTTATTCAATATTGACATTCTGTGTGTAAGGATTGTACAGAATTATATTTTAACTTCATGGCAAATGATAAGATCTTTTGCTGTCCATACATGTAGACAAACTTCATAGTTATTTGATTTTCCTTCCAACATGCAGGGAAAACTTCTATTTACATAAAAGCAAATAAGTTGATCTTCATTTTGTAATGAGATTCAATGCTTATGGTAGTTACTTCAAGACAGCAAGACAAACAACTTGATTTTGTTGCAAACATCTATTTGAAACATTGACTTCTTGAGCTTTTTCTCTCTCAGGAATCCATTCTGTGTTCCCAGAAAAGAAAACAAGTCCTGAATGAGACCTATAAATTTGATTCTTGTATGTGTCAAAACAGTAATGTATTAAATGCATATTATTATAAAAATTTAAGAATTGTCCTAAATGCTTACATTTTTACAACACACAATACATTAAATGATACATTTTCTTGTTAGCATCTGTTTGCTGTCATTGTTAGCAGGACCTATGATTTATTACTTAAATTAATGACTACAACCATTTTGGTGCTGATAAATGCCCCTTATGGCTTATCGCATCACTTTAAAAACAGCATATATGCTTCTACGAGAGTAATTTTTAAATTGTTCATTCTTTTAAGTTCCTGGTGAAAGTAATATCTCTATTTTCAGTGTGAAAGTTTCAGAAGCTTGAATTACACTCTTAACTGAGTGAAATATTGCTGAGGATTAATTTCTGTAAGAAAATGCAATACAGAAACTGATCCTAATAAAACTCTCCTCTAAGACAAGCCTGATAGAGTATTGTTACCAAGAAAAACCAACAACATTGATAGAGGAATGGAAAGATAATACCCTGCATTCTTCTGATCAGGTGATGGTTAAAAGCCTTGTTCATGTTTTTGTTTGACTAGTTGGTACCATATCAGTAGATGTCAAACACTCATTGGCATGATTTGTTGCTAGTTTTCAGCTTGTATCTCATGAAGTCCTTGTTGTACATGGACTGCAAATGAAGAATTCAAAGTAAATTAACTTCTTGTCAAAAGACTTAAATTTGCCAAACAGGAACCTGTGCCTGTCATGGGAAAAACATTATGATTTGTGAACAACTCAGGATAAAAACTTCTGTTTGTAAGCAACTAAAGCAATTTTTTACATGTCTTATGTTTTATTTGGGTACAATCTTTCTTAAAAATTCTTGTGTCCATAACATTTTGAGTAATGATAGTGATTTGAGTAGAAGATACTATCCCTTCCATTGCACACACCAGGATATCCAGTAGCCTGATTGAAAGTGACAGTCTCATTGCTTTGTATTAGAGAATTGTTGAACTTGCTTTATCCTTTTCATCTGAATAGAATGCTAAGTGTTGCTGTCTACCCAAACATAGAAAAAGGCTTCAGATCAGGATGTAGTGCTGAAGAGGACTTTATTGTTTGGGTGATTGTCCTCTATTTGCATGTCTGTATTTATGCCTTCAAAGTCTTGGAAGCAGTTGATGGTCTAGTTTCCCATATACCTCCCCAAACTTCAACACGGAATAAAAATGTCCTAAGATAGCACACGTTCTTCTTTCACAGAAAGCAAAATGTTGTCAAATATTCCTTTGAACAAGATAGGTGTGATAGCAAAAGTATTCTCTTATGCAATGTAGCCTGTCTGAAACAGTTTCAAAGGCAACATAGAAGCTGTGACCAGGATGGAGGTAATACTCCTGTGGCTGAATTACTATAAAGGGTCTTTTGGAGTTCCCTGTTGTTAATTGACGACACCGACAACAATAAAGACATCATGTTTCTCTGTTTCTGTTTGTGGTTGGCTGGGAGATAACAGAACTTATCAGTCTTCTTTTGATACTGTTGTACCATCCAGTCCTTTATTGCATCTCTTCTGTGAAATACAGATGCTCGTTTGGAAACTACAACTTGTGGAGAGTACAGTAGGCAGAGAGTGAGTGTATGTTTCCATATATGAAATGGCTGTTGAACATTAGCCATTTACAGCATTAATATAAAATGCATGTTGTAAATGCAGATCTCCTTCAATTTTCAACAGCTGAGCAATATGTCCTCCTAGACAAGTGCATTTTCTTAGGGTACACAAAATACAAAAAGAGAAAAAAACCTTGAAAGCTGTATCACTGGTTCTTACAGAGCTTAAAAAGGAAGATCTGCTTTGACCAGTTGGCAGGTACTCCAGTAAGCCAAGCAAGTTCCAATCCAAATGGAGTTCAATGAGCTTATTGCAATGAGTGATCTAACACAAGAATATGTTTTCCTTTATTAAGAAATGTGTTATCCTGTTATTAGGAACAGGAGAATATAATTGTTGACCAAACAGAGTAAGTTGGGCTACATTTTTTATCTCATTTCTATTGTGTTCCTTTGATATCAGTGGTCTGAGAAAGAAAGGAAAATGGTCCTTTATGGAATAAATGTATAGTTTCAGTCTAAATATTTTCCTAGTCATATCTGTCTGCTTGATATGTCATCCAAGTGCTGAGCATTTTTTTCCAAACAAATTCCATTGGTTGCCCAACAACTATGATTCACAAGCTTCCTGCTAACTCTTTTTGTTTTAATTTGCTATTTAGACACAGACCTCGACAGTGACAGACGATCATTCTTACACATTGTTATTTTTTTGTGGTTTCAAGGTTTCTGGATAGAGAATTTTGTCCATTTATCTGCAATAGATGCCTGTCATTCTAACATTTTAAATCACAGTAAGTTAAAGATAATATTCAAATGTTTCAGCTACTGTGTAGAAATGAATATATTTTTATGTAGACAGATTTAGGGAGGTCAGCATGTATCACATATTACTTGTCTGTGTTTGTTTGTTTGGTAATTTTAAGCTCTTTAGTTTCTTTTTCAAGGATATCTCTCTCTCAGTGGAACTTTACATTAGTGGATCAGGATGTTTACTGAAATAACTGGTTGAAATTATTAAAATATGCAGTGGAAAGCAGTGTGCTTAATTTAATGTGCCTCTGAATATTAAATGCAAGTAAAATGTTATATAGACATGAAGCCAATTGTTATATGATAGTATATGAAGCAATAGCTGTGTAAACCCTAACCTCGTAATTTTGCAAGTTCTGCTTTATCATGTAGCTGTAAAAGGCAATCAAAATAAATCACAGAAGATGAAGAAATATTTTCTAGGGCTTTCTGTATGCTTTCAGAAGTGGCGCTTGATCCATGAAATTTTAGTAAG
Source organism: Emberiza elegans (assembly GCA_024865655.1). NCBI lineage: Eukaryota > Metazoa > Chordata > Aves > Passeriformes > Fringillidae > Emberiza > Emberiza elegans. The sequence continues at coordinate 24,175,467 of JALJVW010000139.1, read as the reverse complement.
CATATTAAATAATACAATATGATGTGCGACGTGTCAGGGCTGATAAATTATTTTGTATAGGACATTTATACAACATATGGTGAGCTGCTATGTGAACAGCTTAATGACTAAATTATGTTAATCTTTCTTGCCATATTTACTTTTCATTTAAAAGAAGGCATTTTTAAATTTTCATTTCACTTTTTTTATCATGTGCAGATATAAGAAAGGTGTAGGTCATCTCTGAGAAGCCGTGACAGTGATCCAAGGTTCCTCAGCTGTGCAGTGTACATAACACAGATGTTGGGAGAGTCATCTGTCAGCTATGCCTCTCCTACGGAGTTAAAGTTCTAGGGGGAAAAGAATTCGACACAGTGCTGTCACTGTTACATTTTCACAATAGAAGAGCATGCAAATAGTCAACCTCCTGCTTAGCAGTAGTGCCCTGTCTAATGTCTGTGCTGGTTAGAATAAAAAAATAGTGGGTGCATCTAGGGCTCATAGATCTGACAAAGGTCATGCTATGCTGGGCATTTGAATTGGAAATTGTCTGGACTTAGATTTTATAAAGCTCCCAGTGTTGTCGGGGAAAATTTCAGCAGGGTTTTGTCCCTAGAGAGGCCTCTTAGGCCCTTTTCTGTCCTATGAATGAATTTAGATGTGAGGGTTTCTCTTGCCTTAAAACTGTTAAGTTCATTTTGCATACATCCCTAGAGAGAAAAACTGGCAGATGCTTTTGTCTTGGAAGTGTTTAAAAGAAAACTGCAGAACAGGAACAAGGGAGAGAAGGGGCCCTGCGTGGAGTCCCAGAACATTTTGGAAATGGCCAATATGCAGTTTTCATCAGTACTAAGGCGGGGCGCAATATGGTGCCTGTAGCTCACTAGGGAATATGAATGTTGATTAAGCATACTCCCAGGCTTTGAAATCCTGAAAGCAGTGTCAGAATAATGGATGTTGAGCAAATGTCAAGCATTTGTTAATTTCGCTGTTATTTGGAGTTTATCTACCATGATCAATCAAATAAACTAGTGCTTCTCTGTTGTGGCATGTGTCATTGATATGGTGATTAGGTGGATAGAGAGGCCTTCTGCCTTTTTTTTTGGTTTTTTTGGTTAATCCAGGTAACAGATTACATATGAACAGCCATAACTTTAGGTTAAATATTTCTTTGCAGTTGGTTTAGTGGAAGGAGTTGCATTAACAAAACACTTTGGGGGTACAGAGAGACAAAAATATTTGCGCATCTGCTGTGATAAAAAATTACATTTGTGCCATTTTTTCTACTTTTGGCTTTAAAATAAGTACTGTCATGATGAAGGAGAAATTGCTTCTAAATAAAAGTTGATAGAGGGATCTTTTACTTGTCCTTAGAATGATAAGTTTGAAAACAAATTACTGATTTATGGCTTAGCTCCCTTCTTCACTCTAAATATTTGGTTTCTGAAAACTAGAAACTTGATCTCAACATCCTCTTGCTGATACCCGTTAATTAAAAGTAGAGGTCTCTTTTATAAGAATATGTGCCCTCTTATAAGATATATCATGCATAACGTATATATGTAAGTTGTTAGTTACTCACTAACATGCAGACACGTAAATGTTCCAGTTGAGAATATTTTGTTCTCTTTCTCAATTTTCACTATTTTCTGAAGTCCTATTTCTGTTAGATTGCCACTCTTTGAAATTAGGTAACAAATAAATACCTGATATTTAAATGTGAAGAACAAGATTAAGATTAATCTGAAAGAGAAGAAGGCTCTGTGGCCTTTACTGCTTCACTGAAAAATATTAAAACTTTAAAATATGGGAGGATAGGGTTGGATGTTTTGTGTGAAGCATTTTTGAAAGCTGCCTAAAGGATATTATCAGTCAAATTTCAATGAATTCCAGTGAAGTTTATTTAACACTCTTCTCATTGACTTTTTTTTTTATCTGTAGTACTTATGGACTTAAAGACAGTAATGTATATTTTTATTATGTTTTTTATAAGTCACAAAAATTTAAGAAGTGTCAGTGAGTCATGCCATACTACTTAATGCACGCTGAGGTAATCTTCAACTTATTTTAACTGAGAGCTAATGTTTATTCTTCCTTGGCTTCCACATTTATTTATCAAAGCTGCTAGGCTTATTCTACCAAAACCAGTAAAATTTTGGTGCTTAGTGAAGGTGATGCTGTATAGTCAATCTTATTGACTGTTTATATCAAATAGGACTCTGTTCCATTAGTGTTCCAGTAAATTCTATTCCATGGAGTAAGAGCTCTGGAAAGCCAGCATTGGCATTTTGGGAAACAAAGCTTATAGTCATTGTATATATTTTCAGGGCAATATAAGGAACACCAGAAAACTCCTCTAGAGAGGGGAGGAAGGGAAAGGAAAAGGAAAAGCCTGTTGATAGGAGTGGAAAGAGTAGAGAAGTTTTGGGATACATTAATGTAATGCTGTGATCAGCTCTTGTGATGTTCCCTTCATATTGCCTTCCAGTTTTAGGTAGACAGCTTTTTTAAAAAGAGAATGCTAGAAGAACATTAGTAGAAAAAGATAGCTGGATTTCCTTCCTGTGCATTTCTGCAGTCTTTCCAAGGAGAAGTAAGTAGTGGCATTAAATTACATTATTCCCTCTATGGCATAATAAGCTATATCCCTGGGGCTGAAAGTAGGCTTTGTAAATATCTGCATGCATGGTACAACAACTTAGATATACAAGACACTGTTGGGTAGGTAGATGTTCTGGTTTAGGGCAAATTTGGGAAGAAACTTTCAAAGAGGACCCTTTAGTAAGCAGATTCAAGTGGCCCCTCCCCCAACTGGTTCAGGAAAAGACAAGAATTATTATCTTTTTGTTTCCTTTTTTTTTTTTTTGTTCAATAATTACAAATAACTTAAAAGTTGTAATTTTTTTTAATTGTAAACACTGTCTAGGGCTCTAAAATCTCAAGAAAACTAGCTATAAATGGATTAATCTCTTGCCTTGAGTCTGCATCGTAACCAAAATGGGAATTTACTAAAAACTCACTTCTATATCATCTGTGTTTGCTTCTTGAAATTTTATCCTGAATATATTTTGATTATATCCTGAAGCATCAATAAGATCCTAACTTGTTTAAGGAATTAACAGTTTTGACTGGATAACTGGAAGCTTTTTTTAAGACATTCACTTTTTACCCTGGAGAAACCTGTGCAACAGTGTGTGTGCTTGACATGTGATGCATGCAAATGCTAAATACAGTAGCAGCATGAGGCAAGTGTCATTAACAGTAATTTATGTAATGAAAGCCACCTGGCTGTCTTTGTAATTGATTGCTTCTAAATAGTAAATTTTAAATGTAGTTTATAGTTTTCTAATCTGATTATATATTTTTAGGAGCAAATTGTTCACGGGTATTCAGGGATTTATTTAGTGCTGAACTATGCTTTTTACATGCAGGCTAATTTTTTAATACAAAATGAACAAGCTAATTAGCTCTGAATTACCATTCATTCATAAAAATAGTTTTCTAAACTTAAACACCTAACTTACACAGGACAATATAGTTTTGTTGGAAAAAAAGGCTATAAAGTAGAATTATTTTCCCCTTTGTCCACAGTAAATAAATTTGGGATTGAAGTCTGAAAAACTTACCTTAACTGATCTATTTCTTTTCCTGGGCATAAGAGGAAGTAGCTCAATAGCCTAATGCAAACAAAATGAGGGCATGAACATGAAATAAATATTTTTAAAATTGCTTTCCGGTAATAATCTTCTGAGTATATTTTCAATGTGTGGACCTTGGCCCTATCAGTAGGGCAGAGAAGAAAGGAGAAGTATAAACCCCTGGTTTAAACTGGATCTTCTTCACCTTAACTGCTTGTTGGGGTCCTTTGCTCTTGCACCCTAGGAACATCCTTCTTTGCACAACTAACATCAGATAAGGAACTACTTTAGTGTATTTTTGTCTAATGGTTCAATATTTAGATTGTACTACTAAGGTAAAGATGTCAGACTTGCAAACATGTTTTTGGTACAGTCTTAACTGAAGTAACTTGAAGTAAAGTGTGGATGATGTACACTTGAGTGCAAATGTTCACAGATGTTTTTCCTTTTTCCTCAGTCTCTGGTATGCTGCTGTATGCCTCTGCTTTCTTTCCTGGATATGAAGAAACTTTTCTTCTTGCTAAGTAACTTGCTAAGCTTTAACTAAGTAGTTGAAATGAAGGACATAGCAGATCATCTACTTTTGCTAGTCTCAAGCGTTGGGGAACTTTTTTTTAATATTCTCAAAAAATTAAATGGTAGAATTAAAAGCAGAATCTTGAGAATACCAGGAAACTGAGATGTGGTGGACAAGTACTGAGATTATCAAGGTGTATGTGGAGACAAACCCTGTTTGACTCCTATCAGTTTCTTGTGTCAGTGGATTCCCTGATTAGATGCTTGAAGAGGGACTCTGCTATCTGTAAGGTGAGGACTTTCAATAGTCAATGAAGCCTGATGTCAGAATATTTGGGAGTTTTAATTTCACATTTTAGCGCTGACAGTGTTTTTCTTAAGCCCTATTGTGAATATATATTGTTCTGTATTACATCTGAAAGTATTTTTCAGTTTGAAAATGTGACCTTACAAAATAGTTTTATATTTTAATGGAAAAGACATTAGTGAAATAATATTTATTTATAGAGGTCTCACTGTGGGTTTGACATTGGGATAGGTTCCAAACATTCATGCAACAAGCATTGTTTATTCCAGAAAGAAATTATATCAGAACAGTATCTTAGGCAAATTACTGTCCATTTTCACTGCTTGCTTACTAAGATTATAAAGCTGAAAAAGTAGTTTCTTTTCATATGGACCTGCTACTCTTCCATTGCTGTGATTGCTGGGTTTTTTTAACATGTTGTTTATTTATCTACTGTTAAAGCATGATGCTGTTTTTCTCAACCATATATATGTGAATGGAAAACCAGCATTTTTGTTCGTCTCTTTTCAGGTTGGGAGATTGATCATAATACTTTGCAATCATTTGAATATGGAGTATTTTTAGTTACACTTACATTTTTGCTATTGGAAATCAGATTTTTTTGGTGTGGGTGAAAGAGGTGTAATTTATCTCTGCAAAGAGCTAGCATTATTTTGGGATCATTGCCTGTATTGGTTATTTGTACTTACCTCTGCAATTTATTTTTTTCACATCTGATACAGATTGTTCATAGTCTGCAGTTGTTTTAAAATATATTGGTTGTTACAAGAGACACCAAAAAATTAGGTGTCTACAGGAAGAATTGGTGCTCTGTTCTTAAAGGAACTTCTAAGTCTTCGTAAATGAAAAATCAAACAGTATCTAATACTGGCAATTTTCCTCTGTCTGCTGCTAGAACTTATTGGCCAACTAGGTCAGACATTATTAAAGTTCAAGTGGCCCAGTGGGAAAAGTAATGGCCTTACGCTACTATGAATTTTAAATGCTGCCATTTCTATGTATTGCACCATCATCTGTTCTCGCACATCACTAAATTCTATAGAAGTTGTGGGACCAACCAGTGTCAAGGTCATAGAAGTGATGACTCTTCTCAAGTAGCCTAGGCTGGGCTTTGTCATACAGTTATACTCATAACCCTGGCTGTAGGCAGCAAAGTTGTATGCAAATGCCTGAATTTAATGTTTTTATTATCATTGAATACTGAAGCCTGTAATGCAGGACATCTTTCTCCTCAAAATCTTTACTTTGTATTTTATTTTTGATCCTGCCAAAGGTATGAAATTGACTTTGAGGCAAAGGCAGTTTTTAGGGATCTATTTAGGTCTTTTGAGTTGAGCTGTTGTACAGCTTACTGAACTGGATATCAGAGAATTTTAAAATTTATTAATGTTATTGTTCTTCCGATGAGCTTGAATTTCATCTGGATTTTAAATGTAATTGTATTAAGTCTGAAATGAGCATATCATCACGTATTTCTTGTCCTATATGTATGTATATTTACTCACACATGGCATAACAATAACAACAGTAACCACAACAACAACAACATAATAATAATAAATTGTAATGGGAGTATTTCCTCTACAGAAGTGTATTGACTTGATAGTTTCCAAAGGAGTAGCTACCAATAATGCTTCATTGTATGGAAGGCTTCTTATGCAGAAATAATAAATCTGGTTTTGTATTCCAGACTTGAACTGGTGTAGCTGGAAAGCTGGAAAATTAGAAGATGGCCCCTTTATAGAAGTTAGCATTTTGTAACTAAAGACTTAGATACTTCTATGTTACTTAGTAACTCTAATTCAAACTCGCCTACTGAATTAAAAGTATATATTCACACACATGTATGTAGACAAGTATATTGGTTTAACTTAAATTGGTAATTCACTGACTTCTGATAAATCATTGATAGATTTGTGAATGATAGAAGTACAAATGTGTACAGAGACAGTACTCTGCTTTTTGAAAATTTTCATTCAGAGAAATTACCACAATAATACTAAAGTATAAGAAAAATTGTTGTACTCGAGGCTACAGTGAAGAAAGATTAAAGCTGTAACTATTGCAGAGGTCAAGGTGCCTCCTTTGTTCCATGCTCTTCAGGCATATAAGCCTAACAAGCTCTGGGTAGGCCTTTGGTATTCCTGAGCCTTCCTGGATTCTCTTATAGAATCATTCAAACTGCTAAGAAGCTTTTTGTTGTCTGGACAATCCTGACATGGGGAAGAAATTGTGAGAATCCACAAGTTGTCACCTCCCCTCAGGTGGGAAGTTGACCATCAGACTGGCACTGGGTCATTTACAGGGGTAACTGGTGCTTGCTGCCCACATCCTGCAGTTCTGGGAAGCCACTGAGGCTGGATGCCTCTATGCATGTTATGCATTTGAAACAATGCTGCTAGATCTATTTGAAATCCATTACTGACAGAGTTTTTACAAAATAGGGTGGACTAGTTAGCATGTGATAAGCAGCATAAACATTGCTTCCTTTAGGAGTCCCTGTTCCAAATCACTTGCAGTATGGAAGATGAGAATTTGGCTGCTTGGATTTCTTTCATGTCTTTAATAATGTAACAGGAAAAATATGTTTTAAACACATGCTCTGAAACTTCAGGATAGATGTGAGGAGAATTCCCCTTTCACCACTAGCCTTGTAAATTTTTTGGATTTATATCTCTTTCCTCACTTAGATTTTAAATCTGGCATGGCAGCACCACACAGTTCTAGCCCTGTTACTTTATTTTAATGCTCAATATTGTACCAGTAAAAGTATTTTTAAACTTACTATACATGGAAAAGGGAAGTTCTTTTCCAGTTAAAAAAAATGGGAGACTCTGGCTATCTACTTTAGAACTTTTATATAAGGAAAGATATGAGTAGGACTGCATACTCACTAGAGACTGTGGAAGAAAATTTCTCCCCCTTACTGAATTCCTGCTATAGCTAAGTGGCACTGTATGTTCTTCAGAGAGAAGGTTTGACACTGCAGCTTTGGGATTTCTCATGTACCAGCTTCTGAATGTTGGAAACACAGCTGCTGCCCCTCCACTCAGTTTTTTAAATAATATGTTTATCATTTTAATAAAGTGGAATATTCAATTTTGTGAAAAGGAAACAATGAAGCTACTCTGTTCATATATAACATATTTGTCTTATGGACTATGCTTTCCCCCTTCTTGTCTCCACTTGTATGAAATCTCTCTAGATACTCTTCTTTTGTTCTATGATAAAATACATTAAATGTAAAACTGATTTTTACTCGTTCTACTTTAGGCAACAACTGTGGAGTTAAAAGTGAGGGAGAGGAAACTCATTCCAGAACATGAAACAAGTGGAATCTTGGTTTGCACCTACAGCTCCATGTTTTCAGTAATCTCAGAAAATATAGTAAAAGCTGTAAGTTTCATCTTAACTGTAAAGAATTCATGATTTGCAGGGGCTGATAATATAGTATTTGCATAACATGTGCTATGCTTGGATTTTCTCCTTGTGAGGCTGAAGTAGTAAATACTAAGCTGGACAGAGCTTCAAATCTTGGTTGTATCCGCAATTCTGTTTTCTTGAGGTGATTATCTGATGCAATTAAATTGCTTTCATCATTACTAGCTATTTCTTAGCCAAAGTTTTGTATCTACTCTAGCTACAAAGCAGTAAACTGCTTATATGAACTAGTAACTAAACTGTTACTACTTTATATATGAGTACTCATTGCAAACCAGAACATTTCTGAAACACTCTCCAGGGATTATAGCATTCCTTGTCTTCAAATTCTAAGATTCATTAGAAGAGAATGGTCTGAATTTCATTCTTATGTAGTAATTGACCAAAAGGCATATTCTTTTCCCAGCACCAAACTTGCAGTTTTCTTTCTAGTTTGCCTGATATCTAAGTTCTTAGACATCATTTCTCTTATCCCTTTTTCTGGACTGTCTTGGGCATCCCATTCTAAATGTTGGATTTGTGTATTAGAAATAACTTTAATAACTGCAATACTGGTTTTTTTATGGCAAGCAAATTTTTATATCTTTGTAACCTAGAACTTACACTTCATTTTATAAAATAAAAGTAATTTTATTTTTTAAAAATAGACATTTTTAGCCAAATTTAGATTTCAGTTTTCTGCTCAAATCCACTTACATATTGACAAGAGCATAAAATACATCGAGCATTCAGATGGAAGTATGCCACTGGCATCAATATGGAGTAGCAAAAGGTAAATTGGCGTTGTGGATGCCAGTATGCAAGTAAAAGAGGATGTCTAAAGAGCAAGGCTGGATGCTTTGAACAGGCCTCTGGGAGTTAGATTCATTACTGTCTGGCATTGCAAAAGAAAATGTTTCCATTAAAGTTGTCACTACAGAACTTAAGAGAAAAAATTGCTTATTTCCCTGGACAATATACTTAGTTCTACGAGAGGGATAACAGGTTAGATTATTAAATGTTTAAACGAGTACTCAGAATTATGACTTCTGGGTTTTTGTTCATTTCTTTCAGAAAATCAGCAATTATGTACCTTGGCTCTACAGTTGTTTCTCAACAAAAGTATTTGCTTGTCACAAACATCTATATTCCTAGTCTTCAAGTAAGCCATGAGGCTTATTATATAGTTTATTCCATGAAAGGCAATAGTGCGGCACTCAAAAAAACACTTTGAGTGTTACGTCTGTTTTCCTGGATAGCCCACTGATAAATGCATTTGTCTGCTCATTTGTTGCTTTGAAATTTTATATAGAAGTATCAGAGGATGGATGGAGCCCTGGGAATTTAGCTGTTCCTCTAAAGGTAATGATAACTTCTACGGTACTATTCCTGCTGTCATATCAGCAGTTGTGATTGTGCTGTTTTGCTATTCAAATTCATGTTCATGACTTCTCTTTCCTCTCCAAGTACATAGTAGTGTCTTTTTCAGTGTTTTCTGAAACCATGATGTTTCAGTTTTCACTCAATAGGATCTTGCAATAGATGCTCCATCTGTGTTTTGAAGAGCTACTTCATTTTGCCAGGAAGTTGTCTCAATGAAATTGTAGCAAGGAAACACTGAGTGGCAGATGAGTGGTTTTAATGTTTAAGACAGGAATGATGTTAACCGAAAAAAACATGGAAGCAGTCATGTGAAGATATAAATCCACTTCTCCTGGAGAAGAGGAAAGATCATCCAGTAGTAAGGCTTGTAATTATTTGAATGGTGTTATTGAAATAATTCTCTTTGCCCCAGTGATAAAGTTGCTGTACTGCAATCCAGTATATATCCAATTTGCACTGTTATTTGAATGAATTTTTTCAGTATTCATGCTAAGTCCTAAATTATCTGAACAGTTAGAAAGACTGTTCCATAGGAGAGGAGTGTTGAACTAAATTGAAGTAGGTCAAAATCCAAGGACACCAAAGAGACAAATAAAATGGACAAGAATAAGAGAAACGTTTAGTTTTGAGAAGACCTTGAAGATCATCAAGGTCATTAACCTAGCATTTCCAAGTCTGCCATTAAAGGTGGAGTGTAAAGAGACGGAGGGATAATGGTCTTAGGGTTTTTTTGATATGTCATTGTTAGTGTGTAATAGGATAATGGTAGTATAAGTACGGTTAACATACCAGGAATACCCTAAAACCACAAAAATTGCTATGTCAGTGGAGGAGAACTCAAACCAGAGATCTAGTCAAATACTGTCCTGATCTGTTCTGGGATTTTACCACATCTATCTCTAAATTCAGTTCTACCATTATGTCCATGTAAATCTACAAGGTAATAATAGTTATGTTGTGAGCCATTAGGGGGCCATATGTATCGAACTTATTTATAGCCTTGCAGGTTTGTTGGTTTTTTTAAACATCTTGAAATATCTCAGCTTTCTGTATGTGTATAGCCTGTGTAAGTATATAATCTTAATTTTATTCCTTTGTTCACCTTCTAGTGATTACATGTGCAGGTTGCAGGTTGTCATGATTGGATTATGCACCTTTTGGAGAGGCTTTGTGGTATGTAACTCCTGGCCTCTGTGTCACATGTATATTTAAATAAATATTTATTATTTAAATACTGTTTACTATATTTGAATAGAAACTGTATAAAAATTTAAATTCTTTACTGTATTGGACTTATTTTTTTTGTAATCCATTAATTTAATAAATCTATGCATTAGTCAGTTTATGTTGCTGTCATTTTTCTACAGTTTTAACATTCAGTCTCAGTTAGTACTCAGGGTGAACAGTCCCATGTGCAAAATACCAAAGATCAAGGCTCAGCTTACTGCTGTCACGCAGATGTTGTGCTGGGCAGACAAGCCCAAAATACAGAGTTATGGCAAAAAGCCTGGAAGCACAGCTATGGATAAGACATACTTGTAAGTTCTTTATACAGCACTGAATCTAGTCACTTTGTTCCTGATTCTTCAGCTGCTTGGTTTAGAGGTAACTTTATACCATGCTGCATATACATACTGTCTGTTTATCCCTGATCCAATCATTTAGTTGTTTTGTACGTCAGTGTTCCTTTTTGAAAGTGAGAGTAGGACTTCCTTATTTTAAATTAGTGTTTCTGAAGTGTGACAGTTGGAAGGAGAAGGGTCACTTATGTATGGAGAGAATATGTGCTTTTAATGTAATTATGATATGATACAGGTGTTAAATTCATATACAAGAAATCTGACAGAAGAGTGAGACTTTAGACATTATGGAATCTTTGAACTACCTATGCTGTGCCATAGTAGGTAAGTTCGTGGAAGGAAAAAATGTTAATTATTCATAATGCTTTGCTGTACCATAAAACTCGATTTATTGAGACTATAATTTGTTCAAGTTGCATGTAGTAGAAAAATATATCAGGAGTAATTAGTAGTATTCAGGATGTGATGAGGTAGATATATCCACAGAGGACAATTGAAAACAGTAGCAGTGTGGTATTGATTGCCTTTCAGACGAAAAAAATCTTGTCTCTTTTCTAAATGTTAACAATTCAGAGAGAAAAATTCCCACTTGGGAAGAATGCTTTCCAGGTTGCTTCATTGCCAGGTGTTCGACATTGAGTGGAGCCTTAGATGAATGAAGCTTATGGCAGCTTTTGGAAATGACCGACTCCGGGGAATCTTGGCTTCCTGCTGTGAAAGTTTCCATTTTCAAAGCACATCAGTTTCAGTGGGAATGTTCCACTGGTCCCATATGCTACTTCTGACAGAGGGGGAAGTTTTTAACCTAAATATGAGACAGCTACTGAAGAAGTTCCCTTGCTGCTAACAAAATGAATTTCAATATGTTGCCAGTGAACAAGCAGCGTGTTCCCAACTGCCGATGGAATTTAACTCCATCAATTTTTAATGGAAATTTTGCTTTAATTTCCTTTTTTTCCCTGTCACCTTTTAGTTCCACTACTTTCTCCTGATAAGACTTTTGGGTTCTGAAGTTGAATCACCCAAACAATATGCTAGTTTGATTTGAAACTCTTGCTATATTTTCCTCCCCTCCCTCATACGCTCTCTCCTTGACCTAGCAGCAGGAAGCCTTTGTCTGAGGTGTTCATCTGGAACAACTTTTCCACACTTGTTTTCATGTTCTGTTAGATTACAGGGCAGCAGGCCTACCTTTGAAGCTCCCTTCTCTTTTGTTTCTTTGCAGTGCACTCCAGTAATTAACTTTGTCCTTCTTTTATTTGTTCCAGTCAATTGCAGTCCACTCTGCTGAGCATCTTCTCCCAGGAGTACCAGGTTAGAAGTTTTCTCCTTTGTGAGGGTTGACAGGTGCCTAATTGAATGATGAATGTCCCTTTATTTCTTTGTAATTGAACTGCCAGCTTTCTGATTGGTTTGGAGGATGTTCCTTTTTCCACATCAAGCACCGCCTGAGTCTCAGTGGATGGCTGCCAAGCCTACCCATCCATCTGTCTAATAACATCTAGCCTTTGCTTATTTGGTGGACCTGTAATAAATTATGCTAAACCATTATTATTCTGACAATAATAATTTCCCTGTGTTGCGTGGTTCCATGTGCTAAATGTTTGCTGACTTGCACTGTCAGTGCTGCTTTCCATTGCTGACAGAGATGATGATAAATGACCATTGCCGGAATGGCAGAAGGCAAGAGAGGCAGAAAATGGAGTCATTTATCATGAGATGACAGGTGTCAGTCAAGTGGCAAGTCTCTATGGAATTACTTTTTGTAGTTTTTCAAATAAGTTGTTTTTAAGCAATGTTCTTCCTGGTTAAAAATGCCAATTGAATTGTAAAACTAGAGTGCACCAGACTTAGATGGAATTGAATTGAGGGAAAATTAATACAAAGGTTGAAAGAGAGAACAAGTTTTTCTTTGCCCTCAGCAGCCTTCGGGAAACTTATTTAGATTCAATTATTGTGACCTTACTGGCTTTTACATATGGTACATTGCAGTACAGTCTGAAGACGTTCAATTCAATAGGTAGATTGAATGTCATTTCTGTATGGAATCTAAAAGCATGGTTCACATCTATCAAAGTGTAGCCAAGGATCGCGTGTTTGTGTAGTCATGATTTCTGTGTTTTGATCTATGACACCTTTGTAAAAGTCCTGGTTTTTTCATTTTTCCAGAAACAAATCAAAAGAACACATGCCAAGCATCACACTGCTGAAGCTATTGAAACTTACTACCAAAGGTATGACCTCCCCACCCCAGTTAAGACTCTCATCATAGAGTACTGGTTTTTACAGCAGTTGTGAATAAATTAGCTTATGAAGCTAATTTTATGTAAGAATAAATTAAGAATTTGGGAATACAGAATGGTTCACCTAAGAATGTTTTTCACTGGAAATACAGAATTTTTTCAGGATTTGGTCATTCTGATTAAGAAAGACTTTACTTCCCTGGCTCTAAGTTAGAATAAGCAAATATTTTTTCCAATGTATGTGATGGCATTTATTATGTATTGCCTATAGTTTGTAATTTTTAGGATTTCTGTGTCAAGACTGATTTTTTACTTCCTTACAGCAAGAGAGCTTGTTCTGTTACAGTTGCTTGTTTAAAACATCATTTGTGTTACATTACAAAAAGTTACATATTCATGTATTGCCAGTTAAAGCACTAATTTTTAGATCACTCCTGTTTTATCAACAGAAGTGTCAGAAATAGTTTTTAAGGGAGGATGAAAACCTTTATGTCATTTTACAATTGTTTCAGTCTTAAGCTAATAAACTGTGCTTGCTGCACCTTGTAGTTTCTCTGGTAGTTCCATAGGCTTTACTAAAAATATTCCAGTGACATAATTGGGGCATAGTGATAACAGGTAAAGATATGCAATTAAAATATTACTTTGTAGACTGACATATCTGAAGAGCATGCATGGCAAGTGAATTCATACTTGTGATGTATGATATTCATGCTTAATACTAATCTGTATGAATCAAGAAAATAAACAAAGAGCCTTCATTTGTAAACAATTAAATGTGCTTCTGCCAGAGTAATGTATTTAAAACTTAACCACAGTCTGATTATATCATACACTGGTTGAGAATATCTAGTGTAAAGTGTACTAGTTTGGGTGTTTGATTTTGGTTTTTTAGTAGTTGTATTGTTTTGTAAAATTTGTACTGGATCACATCACACTTTTCCTAGGGTTGATTGTTGTTTAGGAAGAATATTGGCTTAAAATTTTGTTGTGTTAATAACATGCATATACAGTACTACTTTTAATTATTTTTCACTAGCACAGTTTCAGTGAAGTGGCCTGTGGTAATTGTAACTGCTGTATAAGTAGCCCTTTCCTTAGAGTATGTATAAATCACTAGTTCCAGCCTGAAACTTCAGCCTGAAGCACAGGACAAGATTTTGCTTTATGCAAAGCAGCAGTTGTATTGGTGTCAGTAGGGTTGTAGGTATGATTAAGTTTGTCTCACATCAGGTAGGAGGATTTGGTCTCCTGTCTTCTTCTCTAGTCTGAAGTATGATAGCAGTACATAACTAATGCATTATGTATGAAGCTGTGTGGTAGTGGTAGGGAAAATCACTCTTTATGCTGTTTCTGAGTATGTCATTTTGCAAGTGTATTAACATGGCTGAGTAAAATGCACATGTTTTAAAATCAGAGATGTTCTGGTCAATAGCTAAAAAACTCATTTCAGTCCTGTTTTAATAGATTTACTGTGTAGTATGTTTAGGAGTCTACAGAAGCAGAGAACTTGAGATAGAAGCCACTTTGAAATACTTCAAGCGTAAATATGACAAATAAGTCTCCTCTGCTCTTCTGTAGCATCCACTTTACTGCTGTAAACCCCAGACTGGGTGCTATGCTCCTTAGCATTTCTGCCAACATACAAGCAGATAATTGTGCTTTCATTGGGTCAGAAGCTACCAGGTTTTGAAGGTAGAGATTTCCAGTGGTCCCTGTTAGGAGCAAGTAAAATAGTTGAGTAGAATAGTTTCTTCTACTTGGCTGAGACTTACTAGTCTGAAACTTAGGCAAGCGCAAAGTACAAGAAGGATCAGCAGGCTTTCAGAACTGTATTGCCATCAGCATGTGAGACCTGTTAGTCTATAATGGAGTTGCCAGAAGCATTAGAAATATATGACAGAAATTTATTTCATTCTCACTGTGGCTGTTCGATCATCTAGATGCATGTTTGAGAACTTTAATCTCAAGTCCATTTTCCTGGTTGTCTGTTTTGTGTATTATATCTCATTTTCTTCTGTTATAAATTTACAATGTTGAAACATGTTTTGTGGGTTTTTTTAATATGGAACTGAAATAATTTACAGCAAAAAGCTTTTTAAATTTCCTTAATTCATTAAGCTTCAGAATAACTTGCAAGCAAAAAGCCCTCTATCAAATCTTATGTGAAGGGGTTTTATAAAGGTGTGTCACCCATTCCACAGAAAGGTAAAATGATAAAGAATTTTAATGTCTGTAACTAATGAGCAGAAGAGTGTCTTCTGATGGATAGATAATGATAGAGCTGGAAAGGCTGTGGCCTTCTAATGATGTCAGTAATGATGTGCTATGTGAATACAGATAGGATAAACGAGCAAGTTCAAATGTTGGTAACTATTGTTCTTTTCCACATGGCTGCAAAGCACAAAGTGGCTTCCAATATCATAGCTCCTTCCCATCAGCTTCCGAATGCAGGTTTCAGGTTTTATTGAAATGTAAATATCAAGCAGTGAAAGTAACAGAAGCGAGGAGAGCAACATTGTATGAATTGATGGTCAGAAACATCATTCTGTAATACCCTCAACTAGAAACATTAAGCCTTTGCCACTGATAGGAACCTTTATTGAATCCTAAATATTTCTTGTTTTCTTTGTAGAATATAAATTGTTAGACTGATTTCACTAAAGTAAGCTTTTAGTATTTAAATTACTGCCCAGTTGATGAAATCTGGAATAAATTTGAGAGTTTATGTTTTTGTATGTACTAGTGAATTGGTAGGATATACACTGCACCTTCATAGTTGAAGGTCATCTGGAACCAAAAATCTTTACTGTGGATAATAGAAGTTTATTTGTCTGTGATGCATCTTTAAGTAGTACATATATAATTTATTTGTGTGTCATTAAGCCACATTTTTAAAATTTCTTGATAGATACAGTTTTTTACCAGTGTCTTCATTGAGATGGATATATTTTGCAGATGAATTGAATAGGAGACAACCCTGGAGAGTTAGTGATTTCTTAAAATACTTCTTAAAACATTTCCCATTGCATATTCTGTAATGGGGTATTTTCCCCCAAATGAAAAAGATTCACAAGGGATGCTGACATGTATAAACTGGCCTTTTCTTGCCACTGCAAAATTACCTGGCTTTGTCTTGTCTAGGTATCTGAATGGGGTGATGAAAAATGCAGCTGCCCCAGTATTACTGGACCTGGCCAATGAGGTAATCATCTTTCTTTTTTCTTTAATCTTCCAATGTAAAACCTGAGGGGCATATCTATAGTGACTTTAGTGAGAAATGTAATTAACCTAAAAAAATGGTTTCAAGGCACATTAGGCATTTAAAATGGTTCCCCAGTCTGTTAGTACTTAAAATAATTAGACAAAAAGCCACATTTATTAATAAATCAGTTCATGTAATTAGTCTTTTAACTTCAAGGCAAATGTGTAGGATATCCTGAATTTGTATTTTGCTGAAAATTTCCATCAGAATGGAGGTCTTTATTGCATAAACTTGCTAAAAATTCTCAAATTGATTAAATGGAGTTGTATCATTTTGATTCCTTGCCTTTAATAACAAAAGCCATCTAAGTTATTACTATTTCTTAGTAATAGGAAGGCTTAAAACAGATAATTTTTTTACTCCATTTTTTTCTGTTCATACGGATTAAAGGATGGCTAATGAAAACTACTTAAGATAAAGCACTCAAGCAGAATAAATTTTTCAGTATATGAAAAGTTCTGTATGGATGCCATTAAAGTCTTGACAAATTTATTGATGTTGTTTATTAACTAGAATATGAATTTGCCTTGTTATACAAGGTGTTATTTGTATTAAAAACTGCTATCTTAGCACTACATTAAAGAGGTAAAAAGTTTGAACAAGTGGCAAGGAGTTTCCTAGAAAAAAAGTAATTGATGAAATACCTTTTTTTAAACTCTAAAATATTTATTTACTGTAATAGTAACAGTATAATAGCCGATACTCCCTGGAACTGCTTATACAATCCTCAAAGGGATAGAATGAAATATATGCTGTTTTGTGTTGCATTTTAATAGAAAATGTAAGAAGGAAGTAGAAAATGAGTGTTTGCATTAAAAATGATATGGCACTGTGAACATTAAGTGTAGCAATAGCAGCAAGTTCTACATGTTACATTAGAAAAAAAGAATGGTTTTTCTCTCATGTACATTGCTGCAGCCAGCAAATGAGCGATTACCTATCAATTACTGGAAGGTTTTAATGGTCTGTGAAGTGTCTGTGTAACCTGATCATACAGTTAGCATAGAATCAAGAATTTTTTTTTTTTTAGTGGCAATGTGTAGCTTCTTACCATCTCTGGAAAAGACAAATCTTGAAGTACTGAGAATAGAATGTACTTTACATAAATAAGTACAATCTTACTAAGAATTTAGGTAAACATCCCA
Source organism: Emberiza elegans (assembly GCA_024865655.1). Lineage (NCBI taxonomy): Eukaryota > Metazoa > Chordata > Aves > Passeriformes > Fringillidae > Emberiza > Emberiza elegans. The sequence goes on along the minus strand of JALJVW010000139.1, from coordinate 24,157,991 downwards.
ATGGATGATATATTGCACCCATATTAAATGGGAACTGTCATAAAAATATTTCAAGCACAGAGTAATATATCTGTTACTGGTTCTTTGTATATTTTTCGCATTGATTTAGAGATGATGCATATAATTTCTGACTCCAGTGAGCATATCTTTGTTTATATTTCACTAATACATTTTTGCAATTCAGATCAAAGATATCTGCAGTTCAGAAATAAATAAAAATTAAGTCTAAGAGAAAGGAGATACATAAAAAACTTATTTGTTTCTGGTTTTGTAGTAGCAGGTATATCAGAAAGGCAATGCATTTTGTGACTGCCACCCAATGCATTAGGGAAACGTGACAATAACCAGCACCAGATTACTGCTTCCAAACAATCAAGCTGCCATTTTTATATGATAGTTAATATTTAAATGACATACTCTTGCATCTGCTGACAATTGATGTAATGGTAATACTTTATGAGTCAATATATATTTAATCAGTGGAAACTGTA